>JADLZN010007801.1:0-117795 GCA_018155175.1 Sinocyclocheilus anophthalmus
TTACAGGTCCGTGAGAGCCAGAAATCTTGCTTGTTTGTAGGTGACCAATACTTATTTTACCGAGGAATTTACCAATTAATTTTTTAAAAATCCTACAATGTGATTTTTTTCTGGATTTTTTTTCTCATTTTTCTCTCATAGTTGAGGTATACCTATGACGAAAATTACAGGCCTCTCATCTTTTTAAGTGGGAGAACTTGCACCATTGGTGGCTGACTAAATACTTTTTTGCCCACTGTATATTAAGAACCTTTGAAGCTCCCTCAGCGCAAACACAAATAATGCTGATCAGGTCAGTCGCACAGGTGCTCCTAAATATAATTTCATAGTCGCACACAGTAGTTTTCAGTCGCACTGTAGAGCCCTGTATACAGGCATGAACCTGAATGTTTACATTATATTAAATTCATACACTTCAGACACCTTAAAAGCTCTAATAACTCCATTCTGCTGTCTATTGTTCTGTTGTCAGTGTTTCTTTGTCTAAATACTGCACTTATCATATGCTGTGTGGTATTGGCATTAGGTATCAGGGCATTTTAACACGTATGAGTACAGGAGCTCAGTATCTGGCCCGATACGATACATCCCTATATATAATGGTTAGAGAGTCGGACTTGTAACTTGAAGGTTGTGGGTTTGAGTCTCAGGTCCGGCAGGAATTGTCAGTGTGGGGAGGGAATAACCAGCGCTCTCTCCACCTTCAATACCACGACTGAGATGAGACCCTTGAGCAAGGCACCGAACCCCAACTGCTCCCTGGCGCCGCAGCATTGGCTGCCCACTGCTCCGGTGTGTGTTCCAGTGTGTGTGTGTGTGTGTGTGTGTGTTTGTTCCGTTCTCACTGCTGTGTGTGTGTGTGCACTTGAATGGGTTAAATGCAGAGCACAAATTCCAAGTATGGGACACCATACTTGGCCCTACGCCTCCTTTAGTTTTATTACACATATATAGTATATATCTACAGTATAATATTATTGATATCTTTAACTCAAATAGTTATATCTTCTCCATCCATTATTTGATGTCATTCGTGCAGCTTCTGGGATTGCAAGATCTTTCCCTCATTAACCCGATAAATACCAATCATGACATGTGCCTGTACTGATTTTCAGATACGTTATCTCTTCAAATCAAAGTTTGTAATGTTGTGATTCACCTCGTTGCTAATTGGCTTGGTTCATGGCTTACAACTTTTAAAAAATCTATGGGAAAAATGAATTGGAAATACACTCCTTGTACCAACAGCACAGGGAAAATTGAGTGTGCACCATTTCATTCTATAGGAAGGATATCTAGTTGAAACTTGAGTATAATATAAATGTGAGATTTTTTTATTTTTTAAACTTTGATTATAGAAACATCTGGCATATGTTTAAGGTGACTGTGTACCTGAAAAATATTTTTTAACGATAGCCTGAAATTGAAAGTAAAAATATTTTGTTTTTGCTCATCAGGAAGTTAAAAGTGTCTTCACTGTGGATTCCCCCACTCCCTTGTCTTTTTTTCCCCTTGTCTTTTTAAAGGTGTTTTTGTTCACTACTCCTATAGGTGCGTTTATGGCATCTCTGGAGGCATAAAACGTCTCTCCTAACCACTCGGAATGTATCCCAACCAGATTTGTCTGAACAGACGGAGTCAAACCAATTAAGCTGTGTGCATAGGCATTATTGCTTTGCACTCGATAAACCTTTCATTTTTGTGGCCATGGCTGCTGCTTCTCAGTATTAGCTATTAAAGGGTTTTGGTTTGAAAGTCCTCCTGTTATGGCAGATTTATAGCATGTAGAAAAAAAGAAGAATTTTTCTTGTACCTTACACAAGACATCACCTTCGCTGCTATGGCTTTTGTTAGCTGCTTCTGAATCTAATGACATCTGCTGTGAGTATAATACTTGAATGTTTTGGGAATGTTGAAGAGCAGTTTGTCCCTGAAGTGTGCTTTCGCTGTGTATTCCTTGTCTCTTGGCCAGCTTCAATGGGGATCGACTTTGGAAAGATATGTAAAAGGATGCCTTTGACCTGCGTACCCGAAGCAAAACAGAATGACTTGGTGGTATTTTTATCCGCTCTGATTATGCCTGTTTGATATGCAAAGCCTGGCTGATTTCCCTTGCCAGTTCCTTTATAGCGATTCTTAATTATCCTTTCAAATTTGTACAGCAGTTTCCATTTGATGTAGCTTTTCTTTTCTTGCCATCAAAATGACTGGACTCAAAGATGGTGATGGAAGGAGGCACAAAACAGGCCTGGACTATGTTCCTAATGCACATTTTTTATTATCTTTCTCCTATCATGGTCGGGAGCAATATGTTAGTGTTTTAACTGAAGATTCCTTTGGTGTAGCCTCATCCCTGGGACCAAGGATGTTACCCAGAGCTTCTGACCCATTTTTCAGTAGCCGTTCAAGCTAGCTACTGCTGTGTTGTTGAGTTATGTATTATCATGATAGATATGCTAGCAGCATAACATTACATCAATGTTTTGACAATCACGGTTATATAAATATGTGATTAGAAATTGTAGTTAGTTTCTTTGTAACTATTTGTTCGAATCAAATACTTTTATTTTGTTCAGGAGTCAGCACTTTTTTTCTACTGGCCCAGTCAGTTCCCTGCTCAAATAAAAGTTATTATTGTCATTGTTTTTGACCCATGTAACCTTGTTTTCTATAAAATAAGGTTGTTACGAAACCATAATTTTTGCTACAGGTGAAAATGTAAAATTCTTGATTACAATTTCTATACCCCAGCAAAAACTATGCACTATAAATATATCCTATAAAATTTCCAACATATTAAAGACAAGCAAAAACAGTAATAAAACAAGAGACAATAAAAAAAAAATAGCACAAAACATCGAAACAAAGATACAAATTAAAAATTAACAGTGACTTTAAATTTTTAGAGGTCTACCAGTAGTATCAGGCAGAGTGTGGTTATGAGGTGTGTAGGGTGTGTGGTATGAGAGTGTAGGAGGAGTGTGTTGTTTGGTGTGTGTGTGTCGGAGGAGTGAGCGCTTGTGTGTGTGTGAGGAGTGTGTGTATGCCGTATGTGTGAGCGCGCCGCCCTGCCGCCACAGAAGGAGACGATGAGACTCAGCCTGGGGATCACGACGAACGGGCAGAGCAGCCGCGAGGGTAAGGGCCCCCGGCCAGACTCGGAGGAGCCACGCTGGCCCACACAGAAACGAGGACGCGCGCCCCCACTCTGGCCGACGGATGAGCCTCAGCGCGTTGGCCGATTTTTCAAAATACGAGACCACCGGGCCGAAGGTGAGAGGCGCGACGGTAGATCTGCCCTCGGTGTGTGGTCTGCGTGTAGGAGTGTGCGTGGTGTGTCGGATTGTGAGTGTGGGGTGTGTTCGTGTGGAGGAGGTGCGGAGCAGTGGCGGGTGATACCGGCGTACGGAGCATTGTGATCTGATATGTGTGTGGTGTGTGAAAAGAGAAAGATCAGAGGACTAGAGCGTGATGTGTAGGTGTTTGTGTGGTCATGAGTGGGACAGCTGATAGTGCGTGAAGTGTAGGATGTGAGTGTAGAGCTGTGTATGAGTGTGTGTGTGTGTCGTGTAGATTGGCGTGTCGCGAGTTGCACGTGTAGGAGTGGTGGATGAGTGATGTGGTAGGTGTTGAGGAAGTGTGAGAGCGGTGATGACGTGTAAGTGGATGGATTACACGCGCACGTCGTGCTGGTGAAGTCGTAGGAGTGTGGTGTGTGAGGTGTACGTAAACAGGTGCGGATCGAACAATCCCTTTCCGGCCCCTTTTCTCAATTTCTCTCGTCTTGCATCCCACTTTCGCTTGATAGCAGCAACATGTGAGCCCGGTGTTGTTCATAGGTGTGTAGGAGTGGGAGTGTTAGGAGTGGGTTGTGTGTCGGAGTATGGGGAGTGTGGAGAGGTGTGTGTGTGTGTGTGTGTAGGAGTTTGTGTAGGAGGGCGTGGTGATGTGCGAGAGTGCGTGTGTGTGTGCGGTAGTGTCATGAGTGTGAGTGTATGAGTGTTGTAGAGGAGGACCTATGTGGTGTGTAAGAGAGGGTAGGAGGTGGTTAAATGTGTGTGTGTATGAGTGTGAGGAATGTAGAATGTGTGTACGGAGTGGGTGTGAGGGTGTGTAGGAGTTGTGAGTGTGTATGAGATGCTATAGGAGCGTGGAGTGTGCTGGTGGTATGCGAGGTACGGAGTTGTGTAGAGTGTGCAGGTGGAGTGTTGAGGTGTGTCTGTGTTGGAGGGTGTAGCGAGTGCGTGTGTGTGTGGGTATGAGTGGTGGTCGTGTGTAGGAGGGTGTGTGAGTATGAGGTGAGTGTGTATGAGATGGAGGCTTGGTTTGTGCCGCTGTCGATCTGGAGTGTACCGGGTTTATGTAATAATTATGGGGGGACTACACTTAACAACCATGACCTGAGACACACCGAGGACTCTATGGGACCGGTGAGTCCGTGGAACAAACGGACCTAAAGGTTGAGGTCCGCCTACGGGTTAGCAAAGCTTGATAAAATCCCACAGAATTAAGTTTTTTTTTGAAGACTCATAAAAAATGCAGAAAACGTACTGTGAGGGGTAGGTTAGGGGTAGGGTTGGTGTAGGGCAATAGAGTATACGGTCTGTACAGTATAAAAAACATTACACCTATGAAGAGTCCCCACAAGGATAGCAAACCAAACATTTGTGTGTGTGTGTGTGAGGTGTGTTGTGTACGTGTGCGTGGTATGCGTGTGGTGTGCTGTGTGTATGAGTGAGTGTGTGCGTACTGCGTGGCATATGTCTGAGTGTGAGTGTGTCTGGTGTGTAGGTCTGCGTAGGTAACAGAGCTGGGGTAGCGTGTGTCTGAGTGTGTGCGCGTGTGAGTGAGTGTGTGACGGACGAGTGTTTGTCGGTACGTTGTTTCCTTGTGGAAGTTGGGTGTTCGTGAGTGTGGCGGGAGTGTGTGTGGCTGGGGCGTGAGTCGTGATAGTGTAGGTGTGTAGGTTGAGGTCCACGAGAGTGTGTGTGGGTTGTGCAGCTGGCCGTATTGTAGGAACGGTGTAGGATAATGATGAGGGTAGTGAGTACACAAGCAGTGAGATGATGTGTACCAGAGTGTGGTGAAGTGTGTATGAATAGCGTGTGTCAGCGGCACCCGTCCCCCCGCTGCCCGTTACATGTGTGTGGAGTGAATATGTAGGAGTTGTGTAGAGTGTGATGTGTGTATGAGTGTGTGTGGAGTGTGTATGAGTGTTCGGATATGTAGGAGTGTGTGAGTGTGAGTGTGTATGAGTGTGTAGGAGTGTGAGTGTGTATGAGTGTGTAGGAGTGTGTAGGAGTGTGAGTGTGTATGAGTGTGAATATGTAGGAGTGTGTATGAGTGTGAGTGTGTATAAGTGTGTAGGAGTGTGAGTGTGTATGAGTGTGAATATGTAGGAGTGTGTATGAGTGTGAGTGTGTATAAGTGTGTAGGAGTGTGAGTGTGTATGAGTGTGAGTTTGTGTGAGTGCGTGTGTGAGTGTGAGAGTGTGAATTATGTATGGCAGTAGTACTTGTGTATGCGGTGAGTGTTGATGAGTGGTAGGAGTGTGAGTGGGAGGAGTGTGTAGGGAGTGTGCGTGTGTAGAGTGTGAGTGTGTATGAGTGATGTAGGAGGGTGAGTTGTGTATGAGTGTTATTAGGAGTGTGAGCTGTGTATGAGTGGAGGGTGTAGGCGTGTGAGGTGTGTGTGTGTGTGTGGAGTGTGAGTGGTAGAGTGTGTAGGAGTGGAGTGTGTAGTGGTGTGTATGAGTGGGAATATGTAGGAGTCGGAGTGTGTAGAGGTGTAGGATGTGAGTGTGTACTGAGTGTGAGGACGTGGAGTGCCCCTGTGTATGAGTGTGTAGGAGTGTGAGTGTGTATGAGTGTGAGTGTGTATAAGTGTGTAGGAGTGTGAGTGTGTATGAGTGTGAATATGTAGGAGTGTGTATGAGTGTGAGTGTGTATAAGTGTGTAGGAGTGTGAGTGTGTATGAGTGTGAATATGTAGGAGTGTGTATGAGTGTGAGTGTGTATAAGTGTGTAGGAGTGTGAGTGTGTATGAGTGTGAGTGTGTATGAGTGTGAGTGTGTATGAGTGTGTATGAGTGTGAGTGTGTATAAGTGTGTAGGAGTGTGAGTGTGTTTTGTGTGTGTGTGTGTGTATGAGTGTGTAGGAGTGTGAGTGTGTATGAGTGTGTAGGAGTGTGAGTGTGTATGAGTGTGTAGGAGTGTGAGTGTGTATGAGTGTGAATATGTAGGAGTGTGTATGAGTGTGAGTGTGTATAAGTGTGTAGGAGTGTGAGTGTGTAGGGAGAGAGAAAATACAGCACCTACTAGTCAAAGGTTTGACATTTGACACTTATAAACACTTTTTTTTGATAGTTAAAAAAAAACAAACATCTAAAACCTGATTAAAATAGTTTATTTGTGTAGAAATATAAATCCTGTTTTTTCTTCCCAAAAGAACAAGTTGCCATCTGTCTAAACTTTTGACCAGTAGAGTACTGCAATTCCAATATTCAGGGTTAAAACATACAGAATATATATAAAATATTCATATATTTTAGATAGACACCAAGAACAATCATTAGACACCAGCTCAAATTTATTAAGGCTTTTCAGTTCATGTGATATAAAATGTATAAATGTATCAATACTTCACAGTTAGCCAAGGTTCGTCAATTCACTTGGTAAATTGATGAAATAATGAAGTAAAACAGAGGCTTAAACGGTCCTCTACTCCAAACTGCTGGACTTTGGCGTGAGTTAACGAGAGATTAGCGTTAATCGCTTCCAGTACTTCTAGATCCACTGCACTGAACAGTAAGCGCATCTTGAACGCGGCAGATCTGCGGTCTATGGTAAAATTCTACCTAACAACTAGTGGCTCGGCCACCTAATCGCATACAACATAAAAGTTTTTGTTTACATGATATGCGAGTGTACTGTGTATATTTTAAACATGCATGGATATATTTAAGAAAAATATGTAAAGTTTTGTATATTAAATATATTTATATATGATATAATTTATATAAATATATACATGTAAATATATATTTAAAATATATGCTGTATGGGTGTCTTTATATATACATAAATCTACACTACACATTTACATGTAAACAAACTTTTATTTTGGATGCTGATTTACAGTGCGTTCAAAGCTCTGTCAGCGTTATTCACTCAGATAACTGCGAGCGAGCAGAAGAACAGTGAAACCGCATGAACGGCTGACCTGGTCAATCCAATCTCTACTGTATAACGAGCTAGAAACATCAGCGTTCAGATGCAAAACATGACAGTTCCATTCAACTATAATAAAAGCGTCTGGATCTTCAGACCATGTGCAACAGAGGAGCTCAAACATTTTGGTTCACAATTAAAATTCGTCAGCACACTTGCTAAAAGCCAAAAAGATAGATGGAAATGTCCTTTGTCACAGACGGCTGGCTCTCCAGCAGGCGAAGGGTAAGGCGGTCTGCGGTCACTCCTGCTTGACGTCTCCGGTCAGCCGTCTCTTCACACGCGAGTACGGGCTCAGTTCATCGTCCATGATAAAGTCATAGAGGACCTTCACCCACGACGTGTAGCACGGCAGGCCTGTGTAGTACTCCGCTGCGATCTCCTTCACCTGGAGGAAGGAACGGAGAGTCCAGATATCTCAAAACCGGCCAAAGAAAGGCTTCTGTCAGTGCATGACGATCTGATGAAGCACGGATAGTCGCTGATGCTCTGATATGAGAGATGAGCTGCATTGTTTGCATGTCTTTCGTCAGTCTGAGCTCACTAGACTAGTGAAGTTAGACTACTGACTAGTATTGTGGCATTTTACTCTAACCCCCCCCAAACCCCCCCCCCCCCCCCAAAAACTAGACCAGATGCTACCATCACCACTGTTCATTTGGGTAATAGTTATATTGAGCGGGAATATCTCTTAAAAAAGGATAACAAGCTGTCTACTTGCTTACTCAGGCCTATATGTTTGTAAGTGAACCACATACTTTAATAACATGGTTTTTTTCAGTGCTACATTGTTTGAGTGAAGTTTATAAACCATGACTGATTGAAATGTACTAGAGTATTGCAGATTCAACTTAAAATAATTAAGTAGAGATTACTCATCAAACTCTAACTGGCCACGTTAGAACAATACAAGTGTGAACTTTAAAAAAACCTTTTTGAATCTTTTTTTTTTCTTCTTCACATAGCAAGTGCCAAAACCTTTGCCAAGTTTCATACCATTCCAATGAATTAGGGAAGGGATAATCAACGATTGCCGTGCTTTAAAGGATTTAAATGCACGACGTGGAGGCAAAGAACCACCTGAAGTGAAGTGCATTTAAAATCCTTTAGTGTATGGCAAGCCGTGGATTATCCCACTTATTCCATGGTCATTTGACAAGTTAAAACTAGTATTACTCTTTGCAGCACAATATTTGACCGAATGGGTAAAAATTACAGTTATTTTCATCAGTTACGGCACATTAGCTCTAGCTCAAAAATGAACAACACCAGAGGTTTATTATTTAAATTTACTTAAATTGTCTGAGAAGCTGCTTTGCAACAATTTGTATCGTGAAAAGACGCTATACAAAGAAACGTGATTGAATGAACTATAGTGATGGGACTGAACAAATGGTGCTTACCCTGGGCAGTCGGCGTCCGGGATGCTAGGGAAGTCATGGTGATCGTTGTGGTACCCGACGTTGAAAGGCAGCAGGTTCAGGGATCCGTAAAAGAGTAGGTCTCATGGCCTTGAGGAAACATGTATGTCTTGCGATGAAGTGTCCTGGATGGATGGAGACAAATTCCTAACAGGCGCCATCATCATGTAGACCAGGGGCTTGGCGCCCCAGGCCCAGTAGAGCAGAGCGTTAAAGGCCAGCTGTATGGCCACGTTGATGAGCTCTAGTTGACTGATGGGTTTGGGGTTGATGCAGAGGGGACGGATGGCGTAGAACAGCGGCTGGAACATGATCCAGAAGAGCTTACGCAAACGGGTGCAAAAGAACCAGCCCTCAAAATCTGTGGGGATGTCGACATCCACACCGTCTCCACCCAAGTAGCGATGGTGGTCCAGGTGGTAGCGCTTAAAGGACGCAGAGTAAGGCAGCCCAATGGGCAGATTGGCGAAGATGGCGAACCAGCGGTTCCATCTGGCGCGGTTGTTGCCGAAAGCCGTGTTGTGCGAGATCTCGTGAATCGCGAGCGTCATTGAATGGTTTATGCAACTCCCGAACACGTATGTCCAGAACATGACCCATTTCCATGGCAGGTCCTTCACCAAATAGAAGGCCAAAAACTGGACGGCAACCATCGTGCAGACGATCCATTTCAGCCTGGGGTCGGGTCCCATCAGAGACTTGATCTCTGGGTATTTAGCTGCCAAAAAACACACAAGACAACCATTGTAAAACTGAAACAGTCTGATGTGGAGGATTAGTGCATTCAAATTATGTCCATTTCCATGACAAATCAACACAACTCGACACCAACGGGATCTGGTGCGCAGGCTCGTCTGTCTCTGGTGTGTAACCACATCTCTTTGTCATCTGTATCTTAATATGCTTTGCATCCTCCGGAGACCCGGGGGGACAAAAAAGTGTTGTGATTTAGTATTTTTCATGTCATTAACTGTTTAGGCAGGGGTGCCCCAAACCCTGCTCTGGCGAGGATAGAGATATATATATATAGAGATTTTATTATCATATAAAAAAATAATAATAATACCAGGTTTTTGGTCATTATTTACTATTAATTGCAGCTCCCCATAATATTTCATAGGAATATTTAAATATGTTTTCTTTCCCTATTCATTTGTTGTGTCTCCCAAAATGCGTAATAAGGGCCTTTCGCACCGCTTTAGTTCCAGAACTAAATGTACAGTACTAAAGTATTTCTATTATATCTATTTCCCAGTATCATTTAAAGGGTTTCATTCGCACCGAGAGTGTGTACTAAGGAGTGACGTAAGCCGGTCGACAGCGACGTCATTTGTGCGAGGGTTTCAACAACAGAAACAAAGAACTACGTTTAACAACAGGAGGATGGAGGACGCTTTGATCGGAGCTGTGTTTTTGTTGTGTTTCACGGGTTTCACAATAATGGACATGGAAAGGCGACGTATACGTAAAGCGATTGAAAGAAACGGAAAGGAGGACTAAGAATCTACAACGACAACTGGCAGTGCTACATTTAATACAAGTGCCTGCACTTCAGCGTCCGCCCAACTATCGCTGTTCTCCATACTTGCGAAATAAGTTGACACAAATGTTTACAGTATGTTTACACGGCGTTTGAAATCAGGGCGGGTGAGGGCGTTTCATACGCGTTTGGCCAATCAATGCTACTTACGTCACGATTAGTACCAGTAAGTACCTGCTCCGGAGTAGGAGCTCATTTGGTTCTTGAAAAAGGCAGTCCGGTTCTAAAACACGCCGAAAAGTGGGTAGTTCCACAATTAGTTCTGGTACTATGAAAAGGTTCCCGCGGTGCGAAAGGCCCTAAAAACATGCTTTTAGTCCTGGTGTCCTCAACAGTGGACATGTATGAAATCATGTCCTGTTCCATAACAGGAAGTCATATTTTGATTTGAAACCCTATAACATTTTCGGAGTATTGAGTTGACAAAAGTTAAACTATTGTCAGATTTAATTGTAATTACAAAATAATATCTTATTTTCATAAGAGTTACATTTGATCACTAAATGAATGTCAGCCGTTTTTAAAGAGCAAGGAGAGGGAGTGGTCACGGTGAAACATCCAATCATTTGGTATCTGAAAAGCCCTGAATGTGCTCTGTACAGGACATGCAGACTTACAACTGTGACATGTAACGTCTCAGAGAAATACACCAAAATATAATGTCCACTACAGAGGCAAAAAGTTATCCTGGGTTCCAGGAGGATATGGGGAATGGCCTAAAGCTTCCGAGAAACAATACAAAACACACAGTAGAATTTAAATGTGGGCACTTTTCATACAAGGTATTTTCTAATGCAAGTACTGACCGCTCTGAGGCAAGAGTGCTACTTTAAAGCCTAATCCAGGGTTTATATATTACATAATGCAATACGGCAAGGTAATGACAGTCAGGTCTGGATCACTGCACTGTTACTGTACATGCAATAACGCAGTGGTTCTCAACCTTTTTTCCCACCGGGCCGCACTATGGTCCAAGTGCAAGTCTCACGGGCCGCACGCATATCATTTACATATTACGTCACCAATACAAACAACCCGATTTATAATATTATAGCCTAAATATTATGATATCTTGGTTTATTTGATGCTCAATTTTGCCGAACTAATGGCTGCAGATGACTATCTGAATTGAATTCTGTGAACTCATGTCTGAAAATAATATATGAAAAACAAAATTATTTTACATAAAAACATTATAGCTTATATTTGTTTAGTACAGTTTTAAATTCATGCTTTTTTTCCACGCATGCGAGTTAGTCTCGTTTTAGAAAACAGCGCAAAGACGAGTTTTTACGGTTTTCCGTGTTTTCACTGTTATACACTCGGGGGCGCTATTACACATCTTCTAAACGAGTACAAAACCTCCCGAACAAAAACACAGGTGAACAGGACGGAGAAACGAGCGATCTCTTATGTAAACAGATGCATATGAAAAATAATGCGATCATCAGCAATAGACCGCATATAAATGAAAACTGCATAATGTTACAGAGTTAAATGTTGATCAGGAAGTGGTATACGTCTCTGCAAGCTTTGGAGGTGTTGATAGAAGCGATTTACTGGATTTATGCTTTGATAATCGTACTGAATATTGCCCAGATGTAGTTTTTGATAAAAATTATGCATTTTTATGAAACCTACCTATATTCGAGTGTTGATAAAAAAAAAAGAATGCTTTAAGCTAGAATAAAACTGATTGTTTTGTTTAAAAGTACAGGCTCTGATCTTTATTTTGGTGCATTGCATATTCAAATATTCATACAGCAAAATATTCTAAAATTTTAGTGTAAATAATCAAAATCGCTGGCGGTGGCTGGCAACTTTTTTCAAAAATGCTGGCGGGGAAAGAGTTAATGTAAAAAC
The DNA here is from genome assembly GCA_018155175.1 of Sinocyclocheilus anophthalmus. NCBI lineage: Eukaryota > Metazoa > Chordata > Actinopteri > Cypriniformes > Cyprinidae > Sinocyclocheilus > Sinocyclocheilus anophthalmus. Next base: position 12,052 of record JADLZN010007801.1, read on the forward strand.
CAAAACGAATTGTAAAACTGGAAGTTATTTTTTAATTGTGTTCCGCGGGTTGAGAACCACTGCAAGTGTGTATAAGACAGACTAGGCCTACATGTCAGACTGGATACTGGATCGTCTCCAAATGAGACCAACATGAGCTCGCATGAAGAGAGAGTTTGCTGAACAAGGGCGTTGTTTGAATAAGACTGTCACAGACGAGCAGGAGAAATTATCCCACTGCATATACCATATTCAGTGCAGTGGGATTTATTGAAAATAATAGTAGTACAAAAAGCAGCTTAATTCTTTATTCATAACAGCTGCAGTAGAATCCATGCAAACTAAAGCATGAATCTCTCTAAACAGCTACAGAATCATTTACCAGATGCCTGCTGTGTGTCAGTGAGGGCATCATGAATAAATCACGAATTAGCAACAGAGAGGTTTTGTGTTAAACACAGAATGGTTGAAGCGTATCATGAACCAGCTGTAATGTGTATCCAAACTCCACATATAGATCAGTGGGAATATGCTGGCTCATCAGCTTTCTACATGCATTCATATTTCATAACCACGTTCATATTCGCGCGATTTTTTGCGCAGCTCGTCAGTGAACAACGGCTCTGTGTAGTTAATGCTGCTCAATGTGAAAGCACACACGTGATGGAGATTTACTACTGATCACAGAACCGGCTTTACTGATAAGATGCGCGTTAAATATCGAATGCGATTTATCGTGAAGCCCTACTTGTGATCGCTGAGGGGAGCTTCAAAGGTTTCTACGTGTGTTTGCAGCGTTGAGTAATGTATCACAGACATACTGTATGTCACGAATCCTTTCATAAGCAAAGTGTAGACAGGGTGCAAATAAGAGATTCATCACACAGTGTACAGAGCTGCGTTGATTATAAATGTGAGATCGAGATGAACTAAGATGAGTGACAGCTTTTAATGATTTTTAAGGGAGTTTGTAAACGTGATACTGATTTAATACAACAGTTAAACAGACAAGAAGTTAATATTAAGTGCCTTACATTGTCTGACTATAACACTATTGTCTGATTTTGCTCTGTTTCGTCGTCGAAAATAGTTCCTGAATGAATCTGCCGTTCGAATGAATCAATTGAACGAATGATTCGGTTATAAAATCAGTGACTTACCGCCACCCGCTGGCAGTTTGTTTCATTTTTAAAGCATCTTTTCAGTTCTTTAAACCATTTAATATTTCTATATTCAAAATTGTATATTTAAAACATTAATCTCCACATGAATGTATGAATTTAATTGCACTCATGCCACCTCTGAGTCTCATTAAACGTCTGAAGATGTACCTACAAGCCACTTTTGTGTTCTTCTGTGCCACCTCTGTAGTACAAATTAATTTATTAATACTAATTTCATATGATTGGTAACTTATTTGTCTTATTCTACTTCTTATTACCTGAAAAAATAATCTTTCCATTGATGTATGGTTTGTTAGGATAGGACAATGTTTGAAAATCTGGAATCTGAGGGTGCAAAAATCTAAATATTTGAGAAAATCATCTTTAAAGTGGTTCAAATGAAGTTCTTAGCAATGCAAATATTACTAATCAAAAATTAAGTTTTAAATATATTTACAGTAGGAAATTTACAATATATCTTCATGGAACATGATCTTTACTTATATCCTAATGATTTTTGGCATAAAAGAAAATTTATAATTTTGACCCATAAAATGTTTTTTTTGGTTATTGCTACAAATATCCCCCAGCGACTTAACACTGCTTTTGTGCTGCAGGGACACATATGTGTTTTGAGACATCACTATTCTAATTTATATAATTTGAGTTTCATTTTTAAAGTATCTTTTCAGTTATTTAAATCATTTAATATTTCTATACTCAACATTTTATATTTAAAACATTAATCTCCACATGAATGTATGAATTTAATTGCACTCATGCCACCTCTGAGTCTCATTAAACGTCTGAAAGTACACCAGGACACTTTTGTGTTCTTCTGTGCCTCCTCTACAAACTAATTCTGTTAATTCTGATTTAATTTGATCGGTAACTTATATTCCTTATTCTACTCTTATTCTGTCGTTTTAATTACAATTTTTAAAAAGCTTATAAAATATAATTTTTAAAGAATATGACAGAAGATGACATAGTTTAATAAAGTTAGAGTCAGATATCACCTCGTAATGGGAAGGCTACTTTTGGATAATTGTTTAGAAGGTGCTCCTAAAAAGAAAAGTAAGCGTAGAGCCCTGAATGTGTACCGAAAAGTGAGCTAAACCTGACAAAATCTCTAAAAAGCCTCCCTTTGGGCACGTCCTCGTTTGTAAAACAGGTACAAAAATAAAGTTTTTTTTTAATTGTAAAAATGCATCAAGTTTTCTGTGGCTCTTGGGCTCCTGTCAGGGTTAGGATCCGCTTATATGATCCATAACTCTCTGTAAATGAAGCAATACACGTCTATGTAACGTCCCAGTTAGACAGCTAAGTGTGAGAGAGACAGAGAGCGAGCATTAGACTGTCACAACAACACACTGCCACTTCAACGATTCACACAACACTCACAGCTCAACAAACAGCACAGAGTCGCGCTAGACACGCTGTACTCGGGTAGTTATGAAACGCATTAGCTGCTAATCAGAGCACGCAGTTTAACCGGTTCGCTGGCACAGCTGCGTATATCAGGAGATACACTCTCCGAGCCGCAGGAGCTGTGGAGTAAGAGACGAGGGGCCGTGTCTGCTGTAGTGGAGCTGTGGAGTAAGAGACGAGGGGCCGTGTCTGCTGTAGTGGAGTAGTGGAGCTGTGGAGTAAGAGACGAGGGGCCGTGTCTGCTGTAGTGGAGCTGTGGAGTAGTGGAGCTGTGGAGTAAGAGACGAGGGGCCGTGTCTGCTGTAGTGGAGCTGTGGAGTAAGAGACGAGGGGCCGTGTCTGCTGTAGTGGAGCAGTGGAGTAAGAGACGAGGGGCCGTGTCTGCTGTAGTGGAGTAGTGGAGCTGTGGAGTAAGAGACGAGGGGCCGTGTCTGCTGTAGTGGAGCTGTGGAGTAAGAGACAAGGGGCCGTGTCTGCTGTAGTGGAGCTGTGGAGTAAGAGACGAGGGGCCGTGTCTGCTGTAGTGGAGCAGTGGAGTAAGAGACGAGGGGCCGTGTCTGCTGGAGTGCTAGTGGAGTTAAGAGACGGAGGGGCCGTGTCTGCTGTAGTGGAGTAGTGGAGCTGTGGAGTAAGAGACGAGGGGCCGTGTCTGCTGTAGTGGAGCTGTGGAGTAAGAGACAAGGGGCCGTGTCTGCTGTAGTGGAGCAGTGGAGTAAGAGACGAGGGGCCGTGTCTGCTGTAGTGGAGCTGTGGAGTAAGAGACAAGGGGCCGTGTCTGCTGTAGTGGAGCAGTGGAGTAAGAGACGAGGGGCCGTGTCTGCTGTAGTGGAGCAGTGGAGTAAGAGACGAGGGGCCGTGTCTGCTGTAGTGGAGCAGTGGAGTAAGAGACGAGGGGCCGTGTCTGCTGTAGTGGAGCAGTGGAGTAAGAGACGAGGGGCCGTGTCTGCTGTAGTGGAGCAGTGGAGTAAGAGACGAGGGGCCGTGTCTGCTGTAGTGGAGCAGTGGAGTAAGAGACGAGGGGCCGTGTCTGCTGTAGTGGAGTAGTGGAGTAAGAGACGAGGGGCCGTGTCTGCTGTAGTGGAGCAGTGGAGTAAGAGACGAGGGGCCGTGTCTGCTGTAGTGGAGTAGTGGAGTAAGAGACGAGGGGCCGTGTCTGCTGTAGTGGAGTAGTGGAGCTGTGGAGTAAGAGACGAGGGGCCGTGTCTGCTGTAGTGGAGCTGTGGAGTAAGAGACGAGGGGCCGTGTCTGCTGTAGTGGAGTAGTGGAGTAGTGGAGTAGTGGAGTAAGAGACGAGGGGCCGTGTCTGCTGTAGTGGAGTAGTGGAGCTGTGGAGTAAGCTAAGTGAACTTCGCGAAGGGAGCGGCCCTCACATAACGGTCATCTCTGAACTAACGTTACCGGCGGACTCTTCAAACACACGGCTTCCTTCCGTCACAGATCCGCTTCACACATCACACACGGTACAGAAACATTACAAGAACAAGCCCCGCGGGGGAAAGCGACTCACCCAGGATCTCTGTCCTGCGGTCGGCGTGAGGCTGGTCGCTGTAAACCCACTCAAAGTCCCCGCGAGCGACGCGATTCCCCATGTTCCTCTGGTTCGGCGGCAGTTAGGTGCGTGTCCTCGGGATGTGAACGCAGAGATAGTAACGTTAGCAGCTTTATCACTCGGGTCTAGCAGCAGCCGGCCCACATCCCTCTCTTCCTCTCTTCGCCGTGTTTCTGACGGAAGATCTTCTGATTTCTGACCGCGTCGCGGTGGGCGGAGTCTCCCGGGGACGTCACTCCCTCGCTTGTCCTATCAGAACGCGCCAGCTTCGACTACATTCGCGACACCGTTATGATGCCGTTTTCTGGAGTATTTCATCCCAGAGCTTCACAGCCTATTATCCACAGCAGATAGCTGACTAAATCAATTGCATTGATGTATGTGTACGCAAGTTGTTATCATTTGTTGTTAATTGTTATATCTTGTTATCTTTCTATAATTACAGATTTTTTTGTTTAATAATTATAATATGTTACTGAGGTTACTTTAATGTAAGAAAATAGCAATAACTGAATGAATGAATGCATTATTTCCGACCCTCATTCTGACCCTCATGCTCAGAAACAGGCTGCAGACCACCAGAGGCAGTGCTGAAAACCAGAGGTGGGACCAAGTCATTGTTTTGCAAGTCACAAGTAAGTCTCGAGTATTTGCATTCAAGTCCCAAGTCAAGTCCCGAGTCAAGACAGTCAAGTCCCGAGTCAAATCCCGCGTCAAGTCCCGCGTCAGGTCCCGCATCCCGCGTCAGGTCCCGCGTCAAATCCCGCGTCCCACGTCAAATCCCGAGTCAAATCCCGCGTCAAGTCCCGCGTCAGGTCCCGCGTCAGGTCCAGCGTCAGGTCCAGAGTCAGGTCCCGCGTCAGGTCCAGAGTCAGGTCCAGAGTCAGGTCCCGCGTCAAGTCCCGCGTCAGGTCCCGAGTCAAGTCCCGCGTCGGGTCCCGGTCAGGTCCGCTTCAAGTCCCGCATCAAGTACCAGAGTCAGGTCCCGGTCAATCCAGCGTCAGGGCCGCGTCAGGTGCACGCGTCAAGTCCCGCGTCAGGTCCCGCGTCAGGTCCCGCGTCAAGTCCCGCGTCAGGTCCAGAGTCAGGTCCAGAGTCAGGTCCCGCGTCAGGTCCCGCGTCAGGTCCAGCGTCAGGTCCCGCGTCAGGTCCCGCGTCAGGTCCAGAGTCAGGTCCAGAGTCAGGTCCCGCGTCAGGTCCAGAGTCAGGTCCAGAGTCAGGTCCCGCGTCAGGTCCAGAGTCAGGTCCAGAGTCAGGTCCCGCGTCAAGTCCAGAGTCAAGTCCAGAGTCAAATCCCGCGACAGGTCCAGTGTCAGGTCCCGGTCAAGTACCGACGTCAGGTCCAGAGTTCAGGTCCGCGTCAAGTCCCGAGTCAGGTCCCGCGTCAGGTCCCGCGTCAGGTCCCGCTTCAAGTCCCGCGTCAAGTCCAGAGTCAGGTCCCGCGTCAGGTCCAGAGTCAGGTCCCGCGTCAGGTCCAGAGTCAGGTCCAGAGTCAGGTCCCGCGTCAAGTCCAGAGTCAAGTCCCGCGTCAAGTCCAGAGTCAGGTCCCGCGTCAAGTCCAGAGTCAGGTCCCGCGTCAGGTCCCGCGTCAAGTCCAGAGTCAAGTCCCGCGTCAAGTCCAGGAGTCAGGTCCAGAGTCAGGTCCCGCGTCAGGTCCAGAGTCAGGTCCCGCGTCAGGTCCAGAGTCAGGTCCAGAGTCAGGTCCCGCGTCAAGTCCCGCGTCAAGTCCAGAGTCAAGTCCCGCGTCAAGTCCAGAGTCAGGTCCCGCGTCAGGTCCCGCGTCAAGTCCAGAGTCAGGTCCCGCGTCAGGTCCAGAGTCAGGTCCCGCGTCAAGTCCAGAGTCAGGTCCCGCGTCAGGTCCAGAGTCAGGTCCAGAGTCAGGTCCCGCGTCAAGTCCAGAGTCAGGTCCCGCGTCAGGTCCAGAGTCAGGTCCAGAGTCAGGTCCCGCGTCAGGTCCAGAGTCAGGTCCCGCGTCAAGTCCAGAGTCAGGTCCCGCGTCAAGTCCAGAGTCAGGTCCCGCGTCAGGTCCAGAGTCAGGTCCCGCGTCAGGTCCCGCGTCAGGTCCAGAGTCAGGTCCCGCGTCAGGTCCAGAGTCAGGTCCAGAGTCAGGTCCCGCGTCAAGTCCAGAGTCAAGTCCCGCGTCAAGTCCAGAGTCAAGTCCCGCGTCAAGTCCAGAGTCAAGTCCCGCGTCAAGTCCAGAGTCAAGTCCCGCGTCAAGTCCAGAGTCAAGTCCCGCGTCAAGTCCAGAGTCAGGTCCCGCGTCAGGTCCCGCGTCAGGTCCAGAGTCAGGTCCCGCGTCAGGTCCCGCGTCAAGTCCCGCGTCAAGACAGGCAAGTCCAAGTCGAGTTGCAAGTCCTCAGCTTTAAGATTCAAGTCTTAAACAAGTCATTAGTGCTTTTCGCCCAAATTAGTGTCTCAGTATTAATTACCATATCATATTCATAGTAATTTATATCAAGAAGGCAGGTAGAATATGTTTGGCATAGTTCAATTTCATGTGAGATGGGTGCCCTCAGTAAAACTACTCAAGTTCAATTTAGGGATTGTGCCAAAATAGGATAAGCAGTGAAAAAAACTATTTTATTAGTAACAGAATAGCAAAGACAACATCATTTCATAGAAATAACAACTGCAACATACTTTGCATGTGTGCATAAGAATATATGCTTCTAGGTGTTATATCTAAGCCAATGAGCCATTATTTGGAACCTCAATGAAACAGATTTAAAAATATGTGAGCGGAAACGCAGAAAGAACTGCTTTGAAAGAACTAAAGAAATAACTGCAAGCATACTTTACAAGTGAGAGGAAACATGCAATATGGATGCAGGCAAACTCATGAAGATGTGGTTTGCAATGATTAATTTTAAATCTAGATTAAATCAAGGTTTATCTAATAATTCTGTTGCACCAAACTTCAAAACTTTAAAAATAAGCAGGTTTACATTTTTAACCCATAATTTTGATCAGATTTAAGTTATATTTAAGATCATCTTTAATCCTGTTGCACCATAACTTTAAACTCAAAAGATTTTTTAAATTCCATGGATTAACTTTAAACTTAAACTTAAATGCAGACTCGGGTCTTAGCACCGGGGCAGCATTGCAAACGTTGCAGCCTGTTCTTTATCAGAATAAAATAGTCAACCAAACATATTTAAATAGTGCGTATAGCCTACTGCGTAGTACAATCCGTGCCGTTCAGCCTGAGCTCGGGCCAAACACACATTTGCTCATGTGACGATGTTAAGTAAGCCTGGTTTACGTAATAAATAATAGTTTAGCATTCAAATACATCGCAAATATGGACACATTTAATGAATTAATGCTGAATGAGAGAGGCGAGAACGCCGTTTGCTTTCAGTTTCGCATTGAAATAGCCTATTCGTTTTGGCTCGTTTAACTTATATTTTTCATTCTTGTTTTCTCCTAAAACAGTTCAAAATAGCCTATAGGCTAGGTAATGCGTTTATTATTTGTACATTATAACATTTCGCTTTATTTAATGGTGTTATTTATGAATGTAATAATGCGATTTGTGCTTATATTTTTTTTAACCTAAACTACAACGTAACATTAATGTAGACCTACATACCGGTATCTAAATATGATTTTATATATTTTATGCTATATAGACCTACCACATTACCCTCCACTGGATGTAGAATGAGCAGCAATAAACTACATTTTGGCATTTTATTGCTAATACTTCTGTGGATATTTTGGTGAAAGTAACTCAAAAGTAGTAGAACGCATTACAATTCAGAAACAGTAATATTGTAATGTAACTAATTAATTAAAAAGGAGTAATCAGTAATCAGTAATTTAATTATATTTTGGAAGTAACTTGCCCAACACTGCCCATTAGTGACAGTACAAACTGAACTTGCCTTACAAGCCAAGGGTGTTATTGCCAGTCACTGTGGCACCGCTTTAGGCACTCTTGTGCAAGCTCAAAGACAGGTTTGGCTGGCTCAATCTTCATTGCCAGAGGTGTGTCGAAACAATTTGCGACGACTGCCATTAGTCCCCGGTTGAAACTTTAGTCCAGCTGCACAGGAAGCCTTGGTCATGTGTTGGTCTCTGAAATGCGTTCCTGTCATGTAGGGATAGCTTCAGGATCCAGGCAGCTTCCAACAGCCTCTGGTGTTTGTTATCACAATGCTGGTGCAAGATCTACATTTAGACCTCCTCAGCATTTCCAGCAACAGAACCCACATGTTCCTCTGCCTCCTAGGCGTGTGGGGTCTCAACTGCGTGGACTTCAGTCTCACGCTCGACACCCAGGCCCTCAGTGACATCCCCCCACCTCTACTGAAAAGTAGAGATGCACCGATTGCAATTTTCTTGGCCGAATCCGATTTCCGATTTTTCGTTAGTGTGATCTGCCGACTCTGATTTTCTTTCTAAGAACTATAACTGACAGCATATACAAACAAAAATCTATGCAAATTTCAATGCAAAAATTATTTACATAATAAAAGAAATTATTAAACATTACAATTCCTCCAATCTGGACTAAGTTACAGATTTTCTCTCACTTAAACAACTCTCAAAATAAAGTGCTCTGTGACTGGAAAGATAAAGAAATGGTCATTTTTTCACCCTAAGCTTATTAGATGTGTCATCTTTCACATCAAATTCTTACTTTGTTTCAGTTAATTCAGTTAAAATAATAAGAAACTGATTTGGAGGACTCGAGCGTCGAGTCAAAAAGCATTACAATAAGTCGCGCTACCAATGGTGATTAAATCTAAATTAGCTCATATCACATCAAACCGTGCAAATTATTATTATTGTTATACTTTGTTCTCAAATTGTTAATGTTAACAACATCAGCATTGCGTGACTACGTGTGTATTAGTGTGCAGATTTCAGTTTCTGCACAGTCTAATCTCTAATTGTCATACCATTCGAATTTCCTATAAAGAAATTATTTTAACTCAAAAAGCAAATTATTCGTCCTTAGAACTGGTTTTTCGTTAAAATACAAATATTGTGTAATGCCAGGTAATGTCTAAGATGCACATTTAAAAGGGAATATAATCTAATTTTTTTTTCAAAAAAGGGGGTTTCACATGTGTTTCATAAACACATAATCCTTTTTGGATTACAATCCGCCATCAAAATGGTATTTAATTATTCTGGCTGCTGTGAGAAAAGGCCAGATATAAACGATCCTACACCTGCAGGATCCTCACATGCGATAGCCTAGTAGCCGGGACAACTTCTTTATGTTCACAGACGTGACGTATGCATGCTTGAATTTCCAGCGAATTCCTACCCGTACCACTAAAATTAGAAAACATTATTATAAGCCTATCGTTGTGAATCAGGCTAAAGTAAGGAGATAGTTTTGAACACTAATGTACTTGCTCAAATATTGATTTCAGATCATTTTTAACTAAAAAAAAGTTATGGACTGCAGCTTTAAATAAATGCTTTGTTCATTATGAGGAGGACGTTTTAAGCTATAAACTTGCAGGATGTTTTAATGGTGCAAAGACCAATTATATGCCAAAAGATCAAGACAAATTTGATTTCTCATGCCATGACCCCTTTAAACTCACTTGACAATAATTTGTAAATAATCTCTGTTTAGTGGCATAACCACAACTGATGAAATAAGGAAGATAGGTAATTTCTTTCATACTAAAATAGCTTCAGAACTACTTCCTAGATAGTAAGGTAACATTGACACAATGTTGAGTTTTCATCCAAACCATCATCCTGGTTGAGGTTGACATTTCAATGTTTAAAGTAGGGCTGTCATCTTTAATGCGTTAACGCATGCGATTAATTTTACAATCCTTAACGCAATTAACACAAAATTACTGAAGCACAATTTCTATTCTAACCTTTTAATCCAATTTTGCTGCTCTGCTTGCGATTAGATCATTTTAAGCTGCTAAACTCCGGAAAAGTTTTCAGTCCAATGATCCAGTAAGCGAAAGCATTCAAACAATCCGTAACAGTGCTAATATAAAGGAAACCAGACTGATTACATCAGAAATTGCAGAGAGAACAGAGACTCGCGTTGCGTTTTCAGTGAATTATTCATTCCAGTGTTTCGCTTTTAAACACGAGCTCTGTCATAAAAAGTGCCCCTTGATTAAGTAATATTGATAACATTCTATTTTGATGGTCCCCTTCATACATTCTGTTGGCTATAAGTAACGCTGCACAGCCTGCACCTACATGTCAACTAACTCTCATTAGAGTATTAGTAGAATGTTCTGCTTAATATCTGATAACACTTTACTGTAGTCCAACACACATTCTACTGATTATAAGTAACTTTGCAAGTACATGTCAACTCATCCTACTAACCCTAAGCCTACCATCTTACTAAATATTTAAAGGGGGGGGGGGGGCGTTAGTCACCCAAAAATTGAAAATTAGGCTGTGTTTTACTCACCCCTGAGGCATCCTAGGTGTATATGACTTTCTTCTTTCAGACGAATCCAGTCGGAGTTATTTTAAAAATTGTCCTGGTTATTCCAAGCTCTATCATTGCAGTCAGCGGGTGTTGCAGTGCTTCAGTCCAAAAGAAGTTAAATAAAAGGCGCCCGAAGTATGGGGTTTATTATAAAGAAATAACATGTACGATAAGACTGAATATGACAAAGATTAATATTTAAAATAACCACATAACCACACAATAACATATTATATGAGATTATAAGATTACATTTTACAAACATTATATAGCTAAAACACATCAACAAGTAGCCCTAATATAGGCCATGTGACGCATTTTCACTCAATCAAAAAATAGGCTATATATGTATACCGGCAACATTACTTAAAAAAATAAATGTTATTATGTCAGAATGTATAGATATTTTGAATGGATGTCTATGTAGAAACATTCTCTTCAGAAGGTGACACAGCATCTATCAACAGAGACAAACACACAAAACAGTGACCTGATGGTCTCATATGTCACATACGATCTTTTGTTTTGTTCCTTTTCATCCAAGTTTGGAAAAAACTAAACTCCTCGCCCTATGTACTATACCATTCTATACTACAGTAGTATTGTATTCATGCAGCACATCTACAGTACATTTAGAACATAATTTATTTATGACTGAGCAGTATATTATTAAATGCAGTGCACACATCTGGAGGTTATTATTAAATGAAGAAAATACATACATAAGCAGCAAAAATTCAGTCAATATGGCATTCCTATGAATTTTTTATGAGGAGTGGGTTTGGTGATTTAATATTGCTTTTTTTGTCATGCATTGCACATGCCCTCAAAACAGTGGCACTGGTGTTTTTCCGTGTACAGCCATAAAGCTTTCTGTAAAGTCAATGTTTATTTCTTTCTCTGTCTTTTCATATACAGTATCTAACACTAGGCATAACAATAGTAATATGAATCACTGATCCAAACAGCCACTGTCATGCTTTAATTGCTTATATTCAATATAATTCCTACATTTGCTGTCCTCACCTCAATACTCCAATCCTGGAGGACAAGTGTCCTGCTGAGTTTAGCTCCAACTCTAACCAAAAACAGCTGAACAAGCTAATCCAAGGTGACTTGCAAATTACGAACAGGTGGGTTAAACTGAGATTGGTCTTAAAGTCTGCAGGCCCGACTGGAGGTAGCACTGTTGCCACACAGCAAGAAGGCTGAGCCAGGATGCCTTTCTGTGTGGAGTTTGCACGAGTTAGTGCACACCCAGGGCTGAGTTGCGGCAGGAAGGGCATCCGGCGTAAAACGTGCCAAATCAGTTTTGTGCGGATCACTCTGCTGTGGCGACCCCCTGATAAAGGGAGCAAGCTGAAGGAAAGAAAGAGAGAGATTTGTAGTAAAACCATGGTTAATTTTCGTAAGGGATTTCACAGTTTTGCGCTTTGCTCTGAATCTGGCAACACAGCCTAGATTTATGCTTTCAGTTTGAATAGAAATCTTATACTGTATTACAGTTAAGACAATCTGAAACGGTGATTAACAGTGTCAACCATGTCGGTACACAAATGAACGGTCTGAACCCAGCGCATTTTTTATTCTGGTCACGCATGCGCACCACTTATGTGCATCCCTGAATATAATGTAATATTACTGTAGTGTTCATTTTGTTGCTAAGCCGACTGTAATGTATGGGGTCCTGATCACCTTGTCTGGGTTTGTTTTGCGATAATGACAGGCTGACTGTATATTATCCCTTCACTGCTCTGTGAATTTTGTAGGTTTTCTTCATTTAAGACACCTGATCATCAGCTCATTAGGAGAGACTCCGTGAACTGAACTGAGTGTGTCAGATAAGAGACTTCTATGAGACTTCTTTGGTGCTCAATGGTGCTGCATCCCTCCAGTTATTTTCTTCAGACTGGAAAAGGAAAGCAGTTTCATTGCTCCCTCAAAATGGAAATGTAACCCCATCTTTTCACCACGGAGCAAGTCTTGATTATTTTACTTCTCACCAGCAGTGCAATACAATGGGCAAATACCATCCGGGAGCAGGATGTGGCAATCATCAGATCCTGTTCTGCCTTTGTCATCCATTTCAAGGTATTCAGTGTCTGAACTGTCCCATTCAGGTGAAACCTACGCTCCCTTTTTCCTTTCCATCTCTTCTCTTTTGTGTCATCCCCTCTTCCCTCCCCCACCCACTTTTCATCAATGGATGTGAATAGTGCCACAGACACTTTATGCTACACTTGTCTAGGGACAACACTGGAGCCTATTGTTTTCAATTAGGTATCATCTTTCCTTTGACAGAACAACTGGCTGGCAGCCAATCAGGATTCACTCGGCTGAGACTGCATTGTCATCAGTCAGAGATGTCCTGCAGATTGAGAGAGCTGATTCCAAATGGTCAGTTTTCATTCTGGTAGATCTATCTGCGGCTTTTGACACCATTACCCATCAGATCCTTCTTATCATTGGGCTTCACAGCAACTTCACTACACTGGTTTGAACCGTACCTCATCAGAAAAATATCCACAGCACATCAACTAGTCACGGGGTACCTCAAGGATTTGTTATTGGACCCCTCCTCTTCTCCATTTACTCTAAATTGCTGTTTCTGGCTGGTGGAGGGATCTTTCTAACCCTATTGGAACAGCTGAATCCCTGATAAATATTTAAAAAACAGCTGAAAATGAGTACTTAACTGCATCCTGCTTACTCCTAAAAAATCCTCTTCTTATATATATTTTTTTATATTATCTCTGTTCGAACCTGTACTATTCTAGATAAACTTTTTATTGTTACTTCTTGTGTTATTGCTTCCTCTAGATGAATCTCATGTTGTATTTCTCATTTCTTAATCACATATCTGCTAAAGAAATACATGTAAATGTAAAGTCTTAACATCTCCAGCCGTTCCCATAAATCCACATCCTGTTCAAGTGACTTTACAGCTGAACCCATGCAAACTGATTCATCTCGTCACACTTCAACACTCAGTATCAGCTTCAAAACCAAATGTACCTGTAGTGAGGATGTGTGGCTCATTCCACCTCCAAATGCCCTGTTTGATGTCCCTATCTCATTGTGAGGTCCATCGAATACTCACCCAAAGTCAGTACAAGCTTTGCTAAAGGCAGTATAACTTATCAAACATGCACAGTAATTTTTCAAATTGGTGCCTGTCATATTGAAAACCTCTCATTCTTTATATTGCATGGCTCATCCAACGTGCCCAAATGCAGTGATTCTCAAAATTTTTCTGCCAGGCCCTTCATTTGTAGAGAAAATATTTTCAAGTCTTTGAAACACTGTGTTTACACCGGACCAAAGGTTATCACGTCATGCTGAAACAGCCTGGCCATCTACAATGAACGTGTCAAAGTGGACAGTGCTAATTCATTTGTCCATTGTGTCAGAAGTTGTGCAAGTCTTAGGAGCATGTTAGAAAGAGAACAGGGCATCAGTTTACTTTTGGACATTGGTCGTGTTGTGCCGTGCCGCATCCAGTGAAGAGCATCATTATAATGGGTTCTATTTGCTTTTGTCAAATCGTGACAATGAATATATTGTGTTCAGAATGAATAAATATGGCAAGTAGCCTCAAAAGAAGCAGATAATTTTGCAGTGTGGTCTTGTATAATGTTGAAGAGGTTTATTTGCATAACAGTCTACTGACTGTAGACTATCCCTTAGTCTTGCCCCCAGTTTGGGAAACCACTGCCCTAATGTGTTCTGGATTTCTGGGGAGATCATCTTGTGGACTGAACCATGCTTTCTTGATGAAGTAGACCAGTTACCATAAACACTTTTATTACTAAATAAAAATAAGGCAACATCAACAAAAAGCACTTTTCAGTGGCGGTCCTCAGATCTTTGTCAGTATAGAAACACTGGCTTGCTCTCTTTTGCAGACAGCAGGCTTTTTCAGCTCCGTCCGAACTGGTTAGAATAGACAGCACCTGCTAGTGTCACTTACGCACAGATGCTCCCTCACTGCACACATCTCTCTTTGCATCCACAGACTGAATCAAATCAGGCCCCTGCCACAGACCACCAATCAGTGTGGGTGTGTGCCACATCCACTGAAAGTCCTGTGAGTGATATCTGTCCCATCATTCCTCAGTCTATGATGTGTTCAGCCCTTAGCGAGCAACCCAAATATCACCTTGGGAACATGCCATCGATCTGCTCCACTACGCCAAGGCCACATCTTTCCTTTTTGTTGCTTTTTGAGCAGAACATTATGGGGGAATATGTGATGGTGTCTTTCAAATATTCATGACTGAATTCCTAATTTCATCATTGCCAAGTTCAGTTCATGGAGCTTCCTCCTAACAAGCTGTTGATCTGAATGAGGTATGTTAGATAAGAGAGACATACAAAATGTGCAAAGCGGTGGTGCGCCAGGACCGGAATTGAGAACCACTGGTCTAGTCAAACAATATCCTTATCTTCTCAGTCCATGCCCAAACATCTACAGCACGTCCCAGCTTCCCTCAGACATGGCCCACATGTCACGGCTGCTCATTGAAGGGGTCATGAACTGAGAAACCAAAATTCCCTTGATATTTTGACATAAGAGGTCATTGTGCTATAAAAACATCCTGTCATTTTCATAACTCAAAACACTTTCTGTTGGTGTTCATCATGATGTAATAGTGTGGCTAAGCCCCGCCTCCACAGGAGAAGATCAACACCTGCTTCTACATCATTGCCTGTTTAGCCCCGCCCACCGATTTTACATCACTGCCTGTTTACCACCGATTCTACATCCCTGCCTGTTTAGCCCCGCCCACCGATTCTACATCACTGCCTGTTTAGCTCCGACCACCGATTCTACATCACTGCCTGTTTAGCCCCGCCCACCGATTCTACATCACTGCCTGTTTAGCTCCGACCACCGATTCTACATCACTGCCTGTTTTGCCCCACCCACCGATTCTACATCACTACCTGTTTAGCCCCGATCAAAGAAAAAGAGACACCACCGTTCGACCTCACTGCCTGTTTAGCCCCGCCCACCGTTTCTACATCACTGCCTGTTTAGCCCCCCCCACCGATTCTACATCACTACCTGTTTAGCCCCGCCCACCGATTCACATCGCTGCCTGTTTAGCTCCGCCCACCGATTCTACATCACTGTCTTTTTAGCCCCGCCCACCGATTCTACATCACTGCCTGTTTTGCCCCACCCACCGATTCTACATCACTGCCTGTTTAGCCCCGCCAACCGATTCTACATCGCTGCCTGTACCCCGCCCCCGTCTACATCGCTGCCTTTTTAGCTCCGCCCACCGATTCTACATAACTGCCTTTTTAGCCCCGCTTACAGATTCTACATCACTGCCTGTTTAGGCCCGCCTGCCGATTCTACATCGTTGCCTGTTTAGCTCCGCCCACCGATTCTACATCTCTGCCTGTTTAGCTCCGCCCACCGATTCTACATCGCTGCCTGTTTAGCCCCGCCCACCGATTCAACATCACTGCCTGTTTAGCTCCGCCCACTGATTCTACATCACTGCCTTTTTAGCCCCGCCCACTGATTCTACATCTCTGCCTGTTTAGCCCCGCCCACCGATTTCCTACATCACTGCCTGTTTAGCACCGCCCACCGATTCTACATAACTGCCTTTTTAGCCCCGCTTACAGATTCTACATCACTGTCTGTTTAGCCCCGACCACCGATTCTACATCTCTGCAAATGTTTAGCCCCGCCTGCCGATTCTACATCGCTGCATGTTTAGGCCCGCCTGCCGATTCTACATCACTGCCTGTTTAGCTCTGCCCACCGATTCTACATAACTGCCTTTTTAGCCCCGCTTACAGATTCTACATAACTGCCTGTTTAGCCCCGCCCACCGATTCTACATCGCTGCCTGTTTAGCCCCGCCCAATGATTCTACATCGCTGCCTGTTTAGCTCCGCCGACCGATTCTACATAAATGCCTTTTTAGCTCCACCCACCGATTCTACATAACTGCCTTTTTAGCCCTGCTTACAGATTCTACATCGCTGCCTGTTTAGCCCCGCCCACCGATTCTACATCACTGCCTGTTTAGCACCGCCCACCGATTCTACATAACTGCCTTTTTAGCCCCGCTTACAGATTCTACATAACTGCCTGTTTAGCCCCACCAGCCGATTCTACATAACTGCCTGTTTAGCCCCACCCACCGATTCTACCTCGCTGCCTGTTTAGCCCCGCCCACCAATTCTACATCACTGCCTGATTATATCCGTCCACCGATTCTACATAGCTGCCTGTTTAGCCCCGCCCACCGATGCTACGTCACTGCCTGTTTAGCCCCCGCCCACCGATTCTACATCACTGCCTTTTTAGCCCCGCCCACTGATTCTACATCGCTGTCTGTTTAGCCCCGCCCACCAATTCCACATAGCTGCTTGTTTAGCCCCGCCCACCAATTCTACATAATTGCCTTTTTAGCCCCGCTTACAGATTCTACATCACTGCCTGTTTAGGCCCGCCCACCGACTCTACATCACTGCCTGTTTAGCCCCGCCCACTGATTCTACATCACTGCCTGTTTAGCCCCGCCCACCAATTCGCACATGTAGTGTAAATAACGAGAGGCCTTTAGGTCTTTGCATTGCCTTCCTTCTGATCCCAATGTTAGGAAAGAGTGAATGAACTTTATTTTTAATGAAGATCCAGACCACGTCAGTAAGAAATCAGTCCTTCATTTCATTTTTACCGCAGATTCGTTTACAAGACACAATTCAATACAGGATTTTTAGAAAGATTGAAACTAAAAGACGATGTTGTGCTGACTCTATTGTATCTGACAGTAATGTCGCAGCACAAGTGTGAGTAACTGTTTTCATTACATGGTCACTATTGCTTAGTCTGTTAAACAGATCGTTTGATATGAGTGTTTATACGTTTTAAACCCAAGTCACTGAAGCATCCATCTGTGAAGAATATAGACTGGCAAATATACACAATGATTGTTAGCTAATCATTTCAGTGGGCGTTTACTTCTGAGTCTACAATCCGCCACATCTATTCAAACAGAGCTTTCTGATGAGGGGGGTTAAAAACAAGACAGAAAATAGCTTATTACTTCTCAATTAGGATGTTTTTTGATGTAAAAATCTTGATAACATTATAAGAGAACAATACAAAATAAAAAACAAAGTTCATGACCTCTTTAAGGCCAATAGGTACCAGCACACAGTCCAATTTCTAAGATATAACCCATTTTTTGTACCATTGTTTCATCAAGGGCTTCAGTGTCATTGCCGATTCACTCACTTCTCAGTTTCTCAAACTATCCAAACACTGCAGCCCTCTTTCTTAACCATCCAGACCTGGAACGTCCCTTGTTTGTGGAAGTCAACACCTTTACCACTGAAGTCAGATCCATCCTACTTCAGTGGCAGGAAAATGCTTCTGTCTTCTTCTGTAAGAATTTATTTCCAGTCGAGCAAAATTATAACACAAGGAACTGGGAGCTTTTGGCCACTGAACTAGTGCCAGAGGAGTGGCCAGTGGCCTGAGGGTTCCCGCCATCCTTATCAAGTGATGACTGATCATCTGAACCTTGGGTATCTCCAGGAGGCACGGTGGTTGAACACTTTGCCAGGCCCAGTGAGTATTGCTCTTCACCCAAAGTCAATTCATGGTCACCTATCATCCAGAGTCAAAGAAAATCAAAGCTGATGTGCTTCTGGCTTTATTCTCCAAACGTTCTTAGCTCTAACCCTGAAATCATCCTTCCACCTACCATCATCGTCAGTCCAATTCAAAGGACCTCAATTGATGAAATAGCCAAACAATGCCAACCCCTGCCAAACCCTCCTTGATTCTCTTCAAGGCCCCTATACACTTCAAGCGAAAGAACAAGTTCTCCCCAGCTGGTAAACACCTTCCAAAACCTGCCTTCTTTAATGCAGAAATCTTCTTTGGTTCATTTCCTTTATTCGATCCATCAGAAAAAGATTGGTCTTTATCTGGCAATGTGGAGGGTTCGAGCCCCTGCCCCTTTAATCGCAGACGCTAAAGTGCCCTTCCGTTTCTAGGTGCTCTATCTAGGTGCCCTAGTAATAAGGGAAAACACAAGTTAATGCACTAATTTTGTGTTAAATTCTGCAATCACAGAATCACGAAATCCTGGAGGGACGGTAAATGCACTTTATAAATAAATATGACTGATTGGCTGACTCTCCGGGATCACTCAGACCCTCTCGCTCCTCTGCGACCACATGTCCCAGGACATTCATTGCTTTGTTCAAGCATGCACCGACTGGGCCCTGACTAAATCCCAGCAAAGCATGTAGATGTCAAGGGAATTTAGCCCCTGGTCATACCTACTACTAGTGGATTTTGTGTATTAGTGGCAGTTGACCAGTTTTCCAAAGCATGTCATATGATACCACTCAGAGACCTATCATGGAAGCACTGTTCTAACATGTCTTCTGGAAATTCAGCCTCCCAGAAGACATAGCATCAGATTTACTAAACAAGGCAAATTAGGATGAAAAATTCCAAAAAAGCACTGATGGAAGTAAAAAGTTCTCCAGGTGATCTACTGACAATCTGCAAATGACCAATGCAATCTACCAAGTGCAGCACAAGTTAATACAAGTGTAAAAAATTATCTCCCTTCTACCACATGCCTTCTGCTCTCTGTGGTGCCTCCTCCTTGCAGCAACAATCAAATGGGTTAAGACATGCTTTTTTGTGTTGAATAAGGGCGCAAATACCAGTAAACTGACCGGCGCAAACCTTATTAAATCATGTTGTGTGATTCATTTAAATAATCTCCTCTGAAAGGGAAACTCCTACAAATCCCTATGTAATAAAATCAGTGGCAAATGCTGTCCATGCCTTTTTATCGCTAATTTTTCACTGTGCATCTTTAGCAGTTTTAACGCCAAAAGAGGGTTTGCACTGGCGCAAGCTGTTAGTAAACCTGGCCCATAGTTTTTGTGAATTTATTGTGGAAATGGTTAACAATGCGTTTCACCTAGCATCGCGTATAAATCTATCAATAATATATTTCCGCCTCATAGGCTACTTTGATTTGAATCCACATCAGATCGCGATTGGATGTTATTTTAAATATCAGCTGGTTTTGAGCTGAGAATATTATTTTAAAGGTCTTAAATGTTGATGTCAACTGTAGCTAGGAAAGAAAAATGGGAAATGAACACTGTTGCTAAGTCAAATAGACTCCTTTGTCTAAGCAGCAGTTGGCTCTCGTTGGACCAAGGTAATCAGTGTGCCAAAACCCTTGGCCTTTTGCCCCCGAGTAGGCATTATCAAGCATGCACCAGCACGTTTGCTGTTGGCCCAACAGTGGAGACAACTTGCTTATGATAGCATGTTATCCTGGCCCTAAGGCAACAAAGCAGCCCAGTGCATTATACAGATGGTATGAGGATTTGATGTTGGTGTGCTGTGCCTTTTTCACACATAGCTGTAATAGCCATAAGGTAGAGTAATGTTCAGTGCTTTTGTTGTGTGGTGTGTTGTAGGTGTATGTTTATTGTGTTGTGGTTTGAACTGACTAGCTTAACCGGTTGACTAGACTTGTTAAAGCCACAAGATGTGCCTGAAGTCAGTTACGTGGCTTCGCTGCCATTCTTAACGCCTCTCCTGTGGCCTCATGGGATAGTAAAGTGTCATCTGGATGCGCACTTCAGAATCTCGTAATAAGTGCTTTTGTCCTGCTGTTTTATTAATACTTTGAATTCAGACACTACTCTTTCACATACTGTATTATCATACAAATAATGTTAAAGACATCTCAAATAGAGTCAATTTCTACAAAAATTCTAAAGTGATACTGCATTAAAATGCTCTTTCTGCAAAAATTTCACTCAGATATTTTATTTTGGTTCTGCCAAGATACCCGGAAAGATGTCAAGATTAATTATTTTGCTGAAAATCTTTTTAACACATTTTTTAAAATCCTATAAACATGATTTTATGTTATTATATTAAGGATTACTATTCAAATGATTCTGTTTTTTGTCATAAATGTTATTTATTTTATGTATATTCTAGTATATTCACAAAGGCACCTTTGAGAGCTCGTGCCTGAGGAGATTAAAATGTGCATAGATGAAATGTCAAAATCTAAAAAAAGTAAAGCAACTAAAACAGTTTCAATATTCTCTTCCTTTAACATTTTCATATTAAAAGAATGCTAAATGATGCTTACTCACCACAGTGTACATTTTCCATATTATAATTATATAGTAATGTCTCATGTAAATTTAAAAAGTATATCTTTCTATAGCTGATGCTTTTCTTTCTCTTTCTTTTAACTGTTGTTGTTATGATGCATGTGAAAAGTTTTTTGTTGTATTATGGGGAATGTTGAACATGCTATTTGTTGATAATAAAGCTTTAAAACTAGCTGAGGTTTCACACATGGCTGAACTTATGCGGGCACCCTTTATTTACCACTGACACCTAAGTTTCAAGTTTAGTTTATTTATATAGCACCATTGAAACCGTGACAGCCGAGTGCACATAAGAACATACTTCAGGTGTTCTGCTTCAAATGGATCCTGACCAGGAGGAAAGAACATTTCTGTGTAATTCTTCTATGAATTGAAAGTTTAGTTTGGCTAATGTATATGAAAACAGACATAGATGTATACAGTATTTGTGCTAAAGCTGTGCACAGGTGCTTTTATAGTTTTTATTGCTGCACCTGATGCTGCAAGGACACAGCGCTTCTTAAGCCATATTTCTATAGACACTTCTATATGTTCTGTGGCACCTTATATAAAAACATAAATTCAACATATTACAAATAATAATATTTGAAATATCTGAATAATGAAAATCGAAGGAAACTTGAACTTCGGAATGAAATTTGGTAATCTGGCCTGTCAATCATCTTGTCATCTAATATATTAATGCATGTCTTGTCTTCTGTACACACTCCACACTTCAGTTAATTTATTATGCGTCTACTGTATTGGAGAGAAAATAAGCCTCAAGTTGTTCATGTCATGTGGACAACTCTCCTCGTGTTTTTGCATAATAATGCATTTAGGTTAATGGCCAAACATATAAAAGCTCACAATGTTGTTGTAGATGAAATCAATGTTTCATAATCAGGTTAGATTTTGATTACTATTAACTTAAACCTACTTATTCATCATTATTGTACGTTCATGTTTGCAGTTCTGAACCGAGTCCTCCTCTGAGGTTGTGGGCAGTATTAGCAGTTTCAGTCTGCATGGATCTGCACTTAGAATTTCCTTCGGATACTCATTTCAACATACAATATTCAACATTTCAGCAGCCTTGAACACAAAGCACTTGGGAATGCTGAACTCCTAGCTGGAGCTGGAGAATCTGGGGCATGCAGATGACAGATTTACATGTTTTCAAATAGCCCTTCAGATTTTTGTTTTGCTTTCAGATTGAGAGCCAAGCAGATCTCGCAGAAATCTCTCTTCCACTCGTCCCCTTCTCAAATTTGCACCAAGTTGTAGGTGTTGTGGAGGTCTTACTTTGTAAAGGTGTTGCCCCTAGAGCAAAGCAAAGGCTACAAACATTAAGAGTAGGGGATACCCGTTCTTAATCATTCAACCCTTGATAGTTGATGGAGCCAGGGATGACTTTGATACGATTCCAAACTAAAATATCATAATAAAAAATAAAGAATAAAAATCATATACCCAACCGTTTCCCATGTCGCCTCCCAATTTTTATACTGTATGGACTAAAACAGTCCACTCCAGTTAGTAGACCAAAAGGGGGTTTAACATACTGTATATGAGCGTGCAGAGGGCAGATGTTTCGCACCCTCCACACAATTCTGTTGGTGTTTTTTGACAGGCTATCTACCCCTCAGGATCCAATAGGATCAGTTAATTCAGAATTCAGAAATTCTATCGGGCCAATTGTCAAAGTCCTTTATCAGTAACTACAGAACTATGTCCAAGCACTTTAGGCTGGATTTCATTCTCCCTTGCGGAGTTGGCCTCCAACACAAATCAGACTGATCATAAACCGTCTCCAGGCAGCTGTTGGTGGGCACTGCTTTTATGAATTTGCAGGTTCGGCCCTGTGCATCCTCCACTCAAAGGTAGGCCACAGACCCATAGGCTTTCTGTCACGCATCACAAAAGATGTGTAGATGGAAGGAGAGGCAGCACTTGGAAAAGGCAGACACGGTTGCTAAAGTCTGGACAAGGGACTCGAGACAGTCAAAACTTAACACCTTGCCTACTGCCAACTGAAGGTTATGGCCAAAACATGGCATCCAGGTGTATATAAAATCCCACTTTCTTAACTCTATATACTGGCACCTGGTCAAGACTGTTCAATCTTTTTGCATCTTTTGATTCTTAATCATACTTGCTGTAGTTTTCAAACATAGCTGGAAGGGAAGGCCGCCTCAGCAGAGCGTGCTAATGGCATTAAAGACTTAATGACCAGAAATGTTCTATTAAATTACGACAAAATAGAAATATTATTCATTGACCAAAACCCTGTATACATAAGCTGTTAGAATACAATCTGCATTTCAAAGGATCTGGCGTTACTTCTTTCTCTACAGTCAGAGAACTGGGTGTTATATTAGACAGGAACGTGTCTTTTAAAAAATATATTTCCCACATAACAAAGCTGTATTCTTCCACCTTAGAAACATTACCAAGTTACGGAACACGGGTTTCAGATGCAGAAAAACTAGTTCATGCATGCGTGACTTCAAGACTGAATTGCAATGCACTACATGCGTCAATAAACAAGCTGAAGTTAGTCCAAGAGTCCTCACCTGGTCAAAAAATATGAGCATATAAGCCCATTATCATCTCTGCTTAACTATTCTGTATTATTAAATACTTATTATCTATAAAGCCCTAAATGGTCTAGCTCCTTTGTATTTAACCAATCTTTTATCACGCTACAACAAACTATCACACTCTTTAAAGGTCACAAAACTCTGGACTTTTGATAGTAACAAGGATATCAAAGTCTACTAATGGAGGTCGAGCTTACCTGATAATGTTCAGGGCTCAGACACTCTCTCTGTTTTAAATTCAAATAAGATGGCGGAGCTCAAACAAACCTTACAGTTTTGCTGCCATTGTGGATTGCATGAAGAATAAGACGTAGGAGAAGAAAGTTCAATACTCTCCAGCAATTAAAACACAAACGTTATGTTTATCTGAAGTTTAACTCTGGACTTTTGGTAGTACCTAGGATAGCAAAGTCCACTAAAGGAGGTAGAGCTTTTTCACATTTGGCTCCCAAACTCTGGAATAGCCTTCCTGATAACGTTCGGGGTTCAGACACACTCTCTCTGTTTAAATCTAGATTAAAGACACATCTCTTTGGCCAAGCATTCAAATAATGCATCTCATAATTTTTTTACTGCAGTTATATCTGATCAAATTATTATTTTTTAGTTTGGGTTAAACAAATCAATTTTGGTTGGAACAGCAGCTACGCTAATGTTGTCTCTATTGGTTTCTCTGTTTCTGCTGGGATTAAACATCCCGTGGTAACTAGGATGTCCACACTTCATTCTGGATCCAGAACACCTGAGAAGAGATGATGCAACCCCTCAGAGGACCTCAGATGATGCCAACCCGGAAACAACATACAGAACCACCACACTTTGCTTAATCGCAATGTTTAAATCGCAATCAGAACATATAATCGTTGCAGTTAATTGTGCGAATCAGAAAGCTGAATCCTGACTGACAGAGGAGGAGCTGGGGATGGAGAAGGGTAACTGGCTCCTGAGCAAAGTGATAAGCTGCTGAATAATACTGAATGGACCTTATATATGAATGCTTAGATAGGTGTCGTATTCCCATAGGTTGATGGGGATCAGCTGAGGGTCAGCTGATGTGCACTTGACTAACGTGACCTGCCAGAACTAACGCTACGCTTCATATCAGTCTGATCCAGGTTTTGAGAAAGCATCCCTCGAGGTCCATCCCTTGGGCAGCAACAATGTGCTGGCAAAAATGAAATGAGGGCATCAACATCAAAGTGCACCAAATCAGCTAGATGTAAAAACTCACTGATATAGGAAGAGCAATCGTTCTGCTCGAGGCGGATTAGCAGAACAGCCACTACATCCATTGGTTGGTCGTTCTTCTGTAGAGACTGCTCATAAGGAGTATGAGAACATGCATTTAAACAAAACTAGATGAAAACATTTCAGTAAATGGGAAAAACACAGGAAGCAGAAGGTGATCCACACAGAGAAAACACTAAAGTGAACTGCTGTTACAAACACACTACGTCAAAATGAGAACAGACACAGAACTAAGGAAAACACGAACTGGAAACAGGTGAGAAAGTAATAAGTAACCAAGGAAACAAACAAACACAGGGAATATAAAACAGATGCAAAGGAACCTAATGTAAACCAAGAAATGGAAAACTTCCAAATTAAGAGTCAATAGTGAACGTGTGACAATTTTCCCTTCTGTAATAATGACCTAATCTATAAATTGGAAAAGGTCCTCAAACGACGATTCTTCTCACTGTCTCGTCACCTTTTCGCAATCTCGCTCTGCTGAAGCCTGATGTAGGTCTTGCTCCAGCGCTAAAACACAAGGTGTGACATTGGAAGAGATAGGGATGCTGGTGGGAATATTAAAGTCCCCATGAAGCAGCTTGATGATCAGTTTTCTTTGATGTGTTGACCTATTTCTGATTGAAACATGAAATTGGGGCAGTAGTATACATTCTTAAAAATAAAGGTGCTTAAAAGGTTCTTCACAGCGATGCCATAGAAGAACGTTTTTTGGTTCCACAAAGAAGCATTCAGTCAAAGGTTCTTTAAAGAACCATCTCTTTCTTACCGTTTTATAATCTGAAGAACCTTCTTTCGCCACAAAGAACCTTTTGTGAAACAGAAAGTTTCTTCAGATGTTCTTTATGGAACCATTTAGACAAAAAGTTTCTTCTGTGGCATCGTGAAGCAACTTTATTTTTAAATAGCCAGTAACCGTTGACAAACACCTGTCAGCCACAAACGTTCCCTATTTGGTTTAAATTTCCATAATAATACCATTTTATGTTACTCCAGTAAAACCCAGATTTTTTGGATTAATTTTATGGTCTGTGCCACAATATCAAGGGAAACCTGTTTGACTTGACCATTTGATTCACTCGAAATATCCCGTCTCAGGAGCACATGACAGCGACACAAAACCAGGCTTCATTCTCCCAAACTGAAAACATATGCATTTGAAATCTCCTTTCAGGCAGTTGTTGCATGAAGATTTCAGAAGAGAAAGACTTGAGGAGTGGAAGGGGCACAGAACTCCTCCTCCTGATTGCTCGAGTGACGAGGCTGTGCTCTATCATTACAGTGGGTGCTGGTGGACCTCAACGACACTAGCTGTGTTTCCATCCAAAGATGCGAATTTAACTTATAGCAAAACTGGAATATGGTATAAAACATTTGCAAATAAAGCACCGTTTCCATCCAACAAGTCAAAGAGAACAAAATCGTCACTTCCTGATAAGCTGGCACTAAATATCACTAAGAAAACTAGGAGTAAGTCACAGAATATAATCATTTTCATGTATGAAAAATGACTTGCGCCTCAGAGCGAGCAGACGAAACCGTAAATGCTCATTGCTTTCGGAGGCGGATGCTGCTGTTTGGGAACGCAGTTGTGTAAGACAATTATACAGAAATATGTCGACGACAAGCTTTGCTCAGAACGACCAAAACAACCTTTCAGATGCTGTGCAACGAGATCGATCCGCTAATTAGTCGTTATTCCGTCCCATCGCGCAAAGTCACATGACATGTGTTTCCATCGTAGTTTATGCACATTTTTTCTTATCAGATAAAAACTTTATCCTTCTCAATTTGTGTACATTTGTTTTTTTTATGACTAACCTCCACCATTGCAGCAATGGATGCAATCCAAATATGTAAAAGTGTGTAATTTAGGGCCTGTTTACACCTGGTCAGTTCATGCATTTTCTCTGATCGGATATCTTTCGGATTTGTTAAATCATTTCCATTTACACTTGGCCACATAAATGTGTCGTCGCAAAACGGATATAAATCCGGTCTTCAATTCATTTAGTTGAGTTCATGTCAATGAAAGCAACAGATATGCCCCGCATTTTATGCTATTTTACTCATCAACAGCTCATTTCAAGATTAAAGACCGAAACAGGAGAGAGCGCGGCATCAGCACTGGAACGATAGGTTAGTCTCACTACTTTTAGTGAAGGTCATTGTGTGTCGAGTGTCTGCGTCTTACATTCAGTTTCATTTGCCAGTTTGCATGTCGGCTTGCTGAAGAGATGCTCAGCTACTCATCCGCGGAGATGTCTTTTATCTCACAACAAAGTTTTTAAATATTTTTGGTTGGTGTTCTTGGAAGTGTGAGAAACTGGATGGCGGATTTGTAGTTTCAAACATGATTTGCATGGAACAGTATCAGTTAATGTAGTAAAAAACTAAAGGACAAAAAAGGAGAAAAATGTAGTTATGGTGATTTAGGAGACTGTTATGATGGATGGGTTTATTTCCTCCTCGAGACACAATATACTCTTTTGCGCCATCAGGCAAAATGGTTCTCTTGCAGTCCCATGCAGAAGGGCACCTTGCCAAACGTTATACTTTGGAAGACGTAACCCAGGGCCACAAAACCAGTCATAAGGGTCAATTTTTTGAAATTGAGATTTATACATCAGAAAGCTGAATGAATAATCTTTCCATTGATGTGTGGTTTGTTAGGATCGGACAATATTTGAAAATCTGGAATCTAAGGGCGCAAAAAAATCTAAATATTAAGAAAATCATCTTTAAAGTTGTCTAAATGAAGTTCTTAGCAATGCATATTACTAATCAAAAATTAAGTTTTGATATATTTACGGTAGGACATTTACAAAATATCTTCATGGAACATGATCTTTACTTAATATCCTAATGATTTTTGGAAAAAAATTGGTAATTTTTCATAAAAGAGAAATGTATAATTGTGACCCATACAATGTATTGTTGGCTATTGCTACAAATATCCCCCAGCGACTCAACACTGCTTTTGTGCTCCAGGGTCACAAATATGGTACATACCGTCATTAAAGCTGATGTGTATTTTTTTTCCCCACTGTTCGAAAGACCAAAAGGTCACTTTAACATTACAGATTAAAGGAGCAGGGCCTCAAGACAGCATGTTTGTAATGGACTGGTGGCGACTCTTGAACCAAACGATGGTGTGCAGAAAAAAAACATTAAACCCGTCACAAGTAATTCTGCCCCTCACTTGTTACTTGCTCAAAGTCTGTTCACCATTAGAGTTCATGCAGCACAGAATTATCATCCGGACTCTGAAGAACTCTGGTTATGAAGGAAAGGTGATATTGCGCTTCAGAAACTAATGCAACCTTTCCTACATAACTGTGCATCCAGAATGACAATAACATCAGTGTCAAATGACTAAAAATGTGCCTCACGGGCAAAAACCAACTTGAACGTCAATGATTTACTTTCCTAGTAACAAGGCTTTCCACAATTTTTATTGCACTGACACAGATCTATTTGCAGTAAATTATACATCTACAAACAGTGGCAGGTACGACATGGCATTGACACCTACAAGACACTATCCTCAGTGATGGACGATCTTTAGACAAACAATATAATCATGTTTGCTACAGCTGCAGACGTCTGCAAGACCAATGACTTCCTCATACTGTCGAGGCACACATCTCTGATGAAGTATTTCACTCTTAGAACATAGAACAAAGCTGATATTTACCATTTATATAATTTATACGAACACCTCGTGTTCTCCATTTCAAGAAGGGGGACTAAGTCTTAACTTGAAAACTTCGTACACAGTTGAACAAACTTATGGTCGAAACTACTGCGGAGCGCCTAAGAAGCTGTGAACCGCCATTTCTGTGTCCACGTTTTCCTCGTTCTTGCGGTTGATTGACTAAAGCTTCTCTGCATCGTTTCCTCGAGCTCATTGGCATGAAGGTCGGGTAAACATGAAAGACAAACGTAGCTCAAGGCAGATGCCAAACCTTTAGAAACAGAAGTCAAGCGATGGGGCTCAAGCATGTTAGTGTATATTAATACGTGTCTGATATGAGGGACGTGCCGACAAATGATAAAACAGTAAGATTCCCCTCTCGTTATGATTTCCCTCCACATGATACTCGCGTCATCATTTGACGTAAGTGGAAGAAATTATATAGCTTTAAGGAAGCAAAAGAAAACTTAAAAGGTACAGAGAAGCGTCCCTCTATTTCTTGCTACGCAGACGTTTGGAGTGACGCGGGAGGTCCGAGCACTTGCGGGGCCGTTTGAGACACAGGCTGCTCTCGCCCTCGGCGGCTGCGGAGGAGCTGGAGGCCACCGCGCTGTCCATCAGTTCCCTGAGCTTGTGCTCCAGCTCGGCCAGCCGGGCGTTCTGCTCTCCGATCACCTGCGACTGCTCCAGCAGCTTCTGCTCCTGATCCTGCAGCTGCTTCTGCTGCTCCAGCTGCTTGACCCGCACCTCCTGCATCTCTCGCCGCAGCGCCGTCATCGACACGCCGTTCACCTTCACCTGCTGCTGCACCTTCGTCATCTCCGAGCGAGACGGAGTGTTTTTGGCCAGCAGGGACATGGTGGTCAGAGAGGTAGAGGGACCGGCCACTGTGGAGACAGAGGGACGAGACAGAGCTGTGAGATTCGAAACCACTGCACTTTATTTCCTCAAAAAATACTTTCATCCAGAGGAAAGACGTCAACTTCATGCTCTGTTAATCCTTTGATCATTCCTCTTAAAGGGGTCATGAACTGAGAAACCTAACTTCCCTTGATCATTTGACATTTAAGAGGTCATTGTACTATAGAAGCATCCTGTAAGTTTCAGAACTCAAAACTTTGTCGTTAGTCTAAAAACAGCTCATATTGAAGGCAATCTGCCAAAACAACAGCTTGTGGAATATTCTACTCTATGATGTAATAGAGTGGATAAGCACCGCCTCCGCAGAAGATCAACGCCTGCTTCCACATCGCTGCCTGTTTAGCCCCGCCCACCGATTCTACAGCACAGCCCCTTTAGCCCCGCCCACCGATTCTACATCACAGCCTGTTTAGCCCCGCCCACCGATTCTACAGCACAGCCCCTTTAGCCCCGCCCACCGATTCTCCAGCACAGCCCCTTTAGCCCCGCCCACCGATTCTACATCACAGCCTGTTTTTTTTTTAAATATTTATTTACTGTTAGAGATTTATCTTTAAAAAATTAAGAAAAAAGAAAAGAAAAAAGGGGGAAGTGAAAGAAAGAAAAACAGAAAGAAAAAAAGAAAGAAAGAAATAAAGAAAGAAAGAAAAAGAAAGAAATGAGAGGGAAGGGAAAGGGAAAAAGGATGGACAAGGGAAAAGGGGAAAAAAAAACAAAAAAAAAAAAAGGAAAAAAAAAAAAAAAAAAGAGGATTCAGCTTTGGTTGGTGGGAGAGGAAAAAGAAAAGGGGAGAGGGGGATGGGATCATGAGAGAAAGAAAGAAAGGGGAAGAAGGGGAAGCGAGGGAAAAAAAAAAGGGAAGGGAGGGAGACGGGAGGAAAAGAAAAGGGAGAAGACTGAAAAAAAAAAGGGGAAAGAAGAGGAAGGGGGGAAAAGGGAAAGGAAAGGAAGGGGGAAGAGGTGGGGGGGGAGGGAAAGGGTGAAAAAGGCAAGGGAAGGAAAAAGGGGAGAAAAAAGGAACAAGGGGGAAGAGTAAAGAAGAAAAAAAAAAAAAAAAAAAAGAGAAGGAAAAAAAGGAAGGGTGAGTGGAAAGAAAAAAGAGTAGAGGGAAAGGGGGGTGAAAGAGAGAAAAAAAACAAAGGGGAAGGGGGGAAAAAGAGGAGAAAAAAAAGAGGGAAGGAAAAGGGGGGAAGAAAGAAAAAAAGGGAAAAAGGAGGGAAGGGAAGAGAGGGGTAATGAGAAGAAAACGAAGGAAAAAAAAGGGAAGAAAGGGAACTGGGGAAAAAAAAAGGAGAGGGAGGGAAAGCTAAGAAAAGGAAGGGTGCAAAAAGGAAAAGTGAAAAAAAGGGAAGAAAAAACAGGAAGAAAAAGGAGAAGAAGGGCAAAGGGGTCAGGAAGAAAGGGAAGAAAAAAAAAGGGAGAGGGAGAAAACCAATGAGGGAGAGAGGGAAGGGGGGGGAAGGATGGAAAGGGAAAAGAAGGAAAGGGGAAGAGGGAGGGAGGGAAGGCAAGGAGGCATAGGGAAGGAAAGAAAATAGAGGGGGGGGAAGAAAAAAAGGAAAGGGGGGGTGTACAACAGGGAGAGGCAGGAAAGGGAAAGAATGGAGGGGGGAAAGAAGAAGGAGGGGGAAATGGGAAGGAGGGAGTAAAGGATAAAAAAAGGAAGAAAAAAAAGAGGAAAGGAGGGGAAAGGTGGGAGAAGGGAAGGAAAGAAGGACAAAAGAGAGCAGAAAGAAGATGAGTAAAAGGGAAAAAAGAAAAGCAGGGGGGGTGCGGGGCAAAGGGTAAGAAAGGGGGTCAAGGATGGAAAAAGGAGAGGCCCCGCCCCTACCGATTCTCCATCGCTGCCTGTTTATCCCCGCCCACCGATTCACACATGTAGTGTTTACGAGAGGCAATCGTGCAGGTCTATGCAGAAAGCAAACGATAAAGATGCTCTTAGACACTAGGATCAGTGTTTTTGGTCAAAGATTCATTTAGTGCACCAATTGTGGAAAAACTTGGTTCTTTGTTCACTTCATTTTACCGTAGATTCGTTGCCAACAAACAAGGCACAATTTGACGTGGGATTTTCAGAAAGATTGAAACTAAAAGACGATGCTGTGCGACTATTAGCCAATCATAGCAGTGGGTGTTTACTTCCGAGTCTACAATCCTCCACGCCTATTCAGAGTGTTTTGATGAGGGGGTCAAAGCAGGACAAAAAATAGCTTATCACTTGTATGTTTTTTGTTGCAAAAATCTTAATAGCATTATATGTGGGCCTCAGAGAACAGTACCAAATAATAAAAAAGGCAGTTCATGACCCCTTTAACTACACAAACAAAATGCTGGGAACTAGTATCAGAAGGAACACGAGAAATGTATCAACAGAAAATAAAAATGAACCACACAGATGAAATGAGTCGTACCCGGGGCAGATCCGATCAGTCGTCCGGAGAGATCCGCACCGGGAAGCCTTTTCTTCAGGATGGGGACGATCTTCTCGTCGAAGTACTCCATGGCCATGGAGGAAATGTCTCGCAGCTCCTGCAGCACCTCGTGAGCTCTCTGCGGCGTGCGTGTGGAGTTCACATACCGCAAAACACGATAAATCTCATCGATCACCTGCGGGAGGCACACAACAACACTGTCAAACCACTTGGGCCTTTCACTGGGATTTTAAAAGTTGTATGACTTTTTGTTTGCAAAATAAATGACAAAACAGAACATATACAGATTCGTACATTGCGTTTTTATTACATATATCTCACCACTCAAGGTAAAGACAACACCCTTATTTAATATAATAATGGTCTAAATCGATGCACTCACTGTGCTCTCCCAGCAAGACAAAAATATCGATTATAAAAATAGATCTTTGCAGTTTAAATAACAGTGATCTAAAATGCATGATTATGCATCATGCACGTGTCAATAGCATGACAAGCAAGGTGCTGTCGACTGGGCTTCTGTAACAGCACTTTCCAACTAATTCTGTTTCTTATAACAGGCTGATTAATTAAGAGCCTTTCTGGAAAAATAACCATTGGAAATTTACCAGAAACACACAAGAGTGTTGCGCTGTGAATGACCCTCCAATGACTTGCCTTTCATTTGTTAAATTTAACTAGTTCTTCCTTATTAAACACGAATGCCAATTTGCATGTAAAATTTGGTTGTGACACTTGCACTTAACTCTCTCTCAAATTATACAATCATTCACTCCGAAGCCAAGCAAACACAGTGATGGACTGTCGTGTGAATATAGCCGTGATCTTACACAGCATTCAGTGTGTGGTGAACATGGCCTAGTGCTGGAACTGCTACACATTTTACTGAAAGACAGTTAATGTCTATGTATTTCAAATTGAATATCTTCATGCGTTTCCGTAGGACTGAATGACTTGGGTTAAGAAAATACTGTGATTTTTCAGATAAAAAAATTGTGACTATTAAAATGCAATCAGTAACATGCAGGAAAACAATGCAAATTAGTGCTGAAATGTATTACAAAATTAATTATAATGACTTAATCATGAGAATGTTTTGTAACTTTTAAAATAAATTTTAAAAACCGTTTTGCTGTGTTTTTTTGTAGGGCTGCACAATTTGACAGAAAATTGATTATTTTGTCAGATAAGTTATTTTGTGATTGCAAATGCAAGTACGGTAAGATAAACATTTATAAATTATATTGCTTAAACATCACCAACAGAAGGAGCTGCTTTTTAAGGGTTTTGGTTTCAAATCTAAACCTGATGGCAACACATCCCATCATTGTTCTTCTGTCACACGAATGACAAATACTCGTGATTTGCATTCACTGCTGCAGGCCTTGATGCCATGCAATGCTTTATATGCATGTTTGCATAATCCCTTCTGAGCTTTTGCATTTCCTCAAGAAATATTTTTTTTAAAACTATGACACACCCTGCAAGACTACAATCATCTTTATCTTGGATTACTTTTAGGTTACTAAAGTTATTACAGCTGACATAAACAGATGATCCTTCACTGCTCTTCAGATTGTTCACTGTAGTGTGAACTAAGCCTCTAAGGGTGCAACCCAATGCCTCACAAAAAACTAAAAAAAACTTGACTGTCTGGTTGACGTCACCCAAGAACAGGATTGAAAACCAAGCCTGTGTTCTTCTGACCATCTCAAGATGACAGCACAACACTGGAGGTTTGCTTTAGCGTCTACTGATTGTGTGGCACATCACTGGGAATCATAATGTTCATTAGTTATTGGTACTGACGAGACTTTTTGACACATTTTGCTTCTACATTAGCATTCCAAGATCTGAACCCCTCAATTAAATGTACAGATCTCAAAATGGAGACTGGGGTGCCAATTCTCTTATGATGATTAAAAAACATCAAATATAAATACTTAGATGAAAGAGTGACTGGGAACACTTGGTACTTTAAGCACTAACCAAACCAGACCCGGATTGTTATTTCATGCTAATGATACTCCCTTCATTAACGGCTGATAACAGAAGTGATCTTATCTTATCAGAAGACTTATGAAAATGGCCTTTCATATTGACTGGATCAGTTCAGCTGATGGTAGGATATTGCATGACGTTTTTCCTGATCATCTGAGCTTTTTTTGTTTGTGGCATTTTTGTGTTTGCAGCGAAAACCCATCAATTTAGTGCATAACTAAATATGCATTATATGTGCAAATACTATCCTCTGGGTAAAAATTATGTAACAAATACACAGTGATCTCAAAAATATTTAGACACTTGTAATAAAGTATAATCAAACATTAAAGATGTGAATCGATTCAGTTTCTTTGATGTGATGCGGCTGTATTTGACCTGCAGGTAATTACACAACACTGAACATTTACATTTAAAAATGCTCACATTTGTGACACCTAAATGATATTAGTCCCTTTAAGAGTTTTTTTTAACAGAGGTTACTCGGATAGAATGGGGGTCGAATGTGGAGTTCCACAAGGAGGATGCTTAGGACCGCTGTTGTATTCCATTTTTACAAATAATTTATATCTAGTGTGAAAAAGAGCAAAATTAACAATAGTGCCTTTCGCACCGCTTTAGTTGCGGAACTAAATGTACAGTACTAAAGTACTGGGACGATTTTGCGTGAACTTTTTCCCAGTACCATTTAAAGGGTTGCATTCGCACCGACAGTGTGTACTAGGAAGTGACGTAAGCCGGTCAACAGCGACGTCATTTGTGCACAGCGTTCAACAACAGAAACAAAGAAGAACAACATTAACAAAAGGAGGATGAGGACGCTGTGATCGGAGCTGTGTGTTTGTTGTGTCTCGCGGGTTTCACAATAGTGAACATGGAAAGTCGACGTATACGTAAAGCCATTGAAAGAACGGAAAGGAGGACTAAGAATCTCCAACGACAACTGGCAGTGCTACATTTGCTACAAGTGCCTGCACTTCAGCGTCCGTCCGTCTATCGCTGTTCTCCATACTTGCGAAATAAGTTGACACAATGTTTACAGTATGTTTACATGGCGTTTTAAATCATGGCGGGTGAGGGGGGGCGTTTTCGTACGCGTCTGGCCAATCAATGTCTACTTGCGTCACGGGTAGTACCAGTTGTGCTGGTTAGACCCTGCTCCGGAGTAGGAGCTCATTTGGTTCTCGAAAAAGGCAGTCCGGTACTAAAATCGCTCCCAGTTCCGGCGGTGCGAAATGCCAAAAAGTGGCTAGTTCCACAATTAGTTCTGGTACTATGAAAAGGTTCCCGCGGTGCGAAAGGCCCTATTGTATGCAGATGATACAACAGTTTATGCTTCGGCACAAACATCTGTTGAATTGATGGCTATTTTGAAAGAGGAGTTGGAGAGTATAGAAAAGTGGATTTTAGAAATCAAGTTGATACTAAACATCTAAAACAAAGAGTACAGTATTTGGTTCAAATTATTCTCTATGGTCCGAACCGGAGCTTAAATTATATATAAATAAAACCCTTATTCAGCAATTTCAATGAGGCTAAACTATTGGGTATAACACCCTTGATAAACTGCCATGGTCAAAGCAGCATATTGAGAATACAGTGACTAGAATGGGAAAGGTTTTAGCCGTAGCAAGCAGATGTAGAAAATACATAAATCAAATTTTTACATTTGATTTAACAAATAATATTGGATACTTTCTTCTCACAGCTTGACTACTGTCAAATAATATGGGCTAATGCTACAAAAAAAGATTTAAGGAAACTCCAGCTGGTACAAAATAAGGCAGCACGATTAGCCTAATTCTTCAGTGTCCGTATGGTACAAATATTAACAGTATGCATTTTAATCTTAATGGCTAAGAGTGGAAGATAGGATGATTGCTGCAATACCGTTATCAACGTGGAAGGTTTTACAGTTTAAAATTCCAGTGGATCAGTATAATCAATTACAATCCAATGTTTCTGAATGAATAGATTTTAAAAGGCTGGTAAAGGGACACCTTGGACTATTGTATTTATAGACGGTGGAGGTATTGGAATTAATTGAATGAGCAATATATGTTTTATAGCAGGTGTTTCATATATTAAAAAGGTGGAAGAAGTGTTTAAAGTGGTGTCCTGGAATGTGAAAAATGTATTTAATTCTTTTTTATGCATGTAATAATGTATGAATTTTGAGTGTTGTGCAGACCCCAGGAAGACTAGCAATGCTCTTGGGCGTAGCTAATGGGGATCCAAATAAATAAACAAATTAATAAAATCCTTCCCACAACATGAAATACAACACGCAACAGCATCAGGGTTT
Organism: Sinocyclocheilus anophthalmus; assembly: GCA_018155175.1. Lineage (NCBI taxonomy): Eukaryota > Metazoa > Chordata > Actinopteri > Cypriniformes > Cyprinidae > Sinocyclocheilus > Sinocyclocheilus anophthalmus. Next base: position 48,008 of record JADLZN010007801.1, read on the forward strand.
CTAAAAGCATCAATACCTCTCAGGCTGTGGCATTATTTCCTATGGATGAGATCAAACTATCTGTTCTCAAACAAACTCAACCGCTGAGAAAAACCATACATCTTACAGTAATTACACTTCATCAGCAATCCTGATGAAGGCTAAAGGAAAGGAGAGAAGTAATGAGTCTAGATGATAAAAAATGTCAAAGACAGTGTCATTTCGTCCATTTACGGATTGCACAGATAGATGGTCTTTCAGTAATTAAAAGAAATGGACAGAACATCACAATCAGATCAAATTCAATCCCACTCATTTCCAGTGATCACATGACACTCTAATGTATCTGGTGGACGAGAGTGAACCCTCTGTTAAAAGACATGCACACGTACCTTTCCAGGAATGAAGCAGCAGAGGTTCGAGTCCACGTATTTCATGAAGGTCATGTTGAGCAGCGACAGGCGCGTCTCCACCGCCGCCAGTATGTCTGCGTGACGCGCTAACGAGTGGTTCCTCCGCTCCGACTCCCGCCTGAGGACGATCGCAACACATGCATTACAGTGCATTCATCCACTAAAACCATTGCCTTTTACATTTGAGACCAGGCAGTTCAGGAAAAAACACGCTTGGGCGGATGATGTAGGACGTTTGAGATATGCTAATCTCGCGAGTTTGTTTACAGGAGCAAAGGAAAACCAGTCTCCTCTCGGCTTATATCAAAATCCTCCGACACTCTTCTTCTCAAATCCTCGGTTTCTAATTCGTGAGCGGCGCTTTGTTTGTCTCTCTCTGGGCACAGTTATTTATTATTTATTTGACTACTTTTGGACTGTTGAAGAGAAACACCCACCTACTCCCATTCTAATGCTTGGAAGAGCCAGGATCATCTTTTAATTAGCGATGTAACGAGTCACTCAATCGATTTTGATTTCACGATTCGATTTTCTCACGATTTTTTTTTTACAAAATGAGATTGAAGACATTACACAGTAAATGAAAAGGTGTGGTTTTATTAGGCTATTGAAGCACGTTTCTTTGAGAAAGTGAAATATAACAAAACTAAATTGACATTTTAAAACAAACCCCAAATCAAATAAGCAAGTGACACAAATAAAATAAATCTCTTCATATAAACAAACTAAGGCTTTGTCTCTGCTTTCCATTTAAAATGAGAGGAAACCACTGCATTTTAATCACGATCCAAACAAAGATGCTGCATGAGCAGTTATAATATATAATAGATATCGTCGATACCGATACGATACTTTTAAATTATGAAATTTATTAAATTATTAAATAGAAAAATGGGTAATGATACCCACTTAACTTTATTTTTTAAATGCATTTTAACATTCAGTACTCAATTATAACTTAGGTTATATTTTTGTTTACACATGGTTGAAATATGTTAACGTAGTGGTAACCATGGAAATCTACAAATAGTTGAACTACGGTCACTTTAGTAAAGCCATGGTTGATTATTATAAGGGACTGCAGTGACAGGCTGTTGCACGCATAAAATACAGCCTTTTTATTCTGACAGCGTATGATTTATGTTAACATTACAGAATAGAGCATGATCAATATTATCTTTAACGTTCAATTTAAATAAACATAATTGCACACACTACATAGGCTACAATTTCAATTAGTTTATTGTGAAATAACTCAAACATAGGTTTTTTTCTGTCCAATTATATCGCGATTTGTTTGGAATCTCAACCAGTTTGAATCGTCTCATTGTAACATCCCTATTTTTAATATAACGCCGACTGGATTCGTCTGAAAGAAGAAAGTCATACACACCTAGGATGCTTTGAGGGTGAGTAAAACACGGGCTAATTTTCATTTTTGGGTGAAACTATCCCTTTAAGAGGTAAAAAAAGGTACAAAAGTGTAGCTTTTGAAATGATACCACTCCAGTGGCAACTTTTGAACCTTTTTTTTTTAACCGGGAGTGTCAAGCTGCCAGCTGTGTAGCTCTTCAGAGGACTTAAGCAGGTAAGTAACTCACCTGGGCAGCTGGGCTTTGACCTGTTTCTGGCACAGGTTGTGATAGCGCTCCACTTTCAGGAAGCCTTGATTGAGCATGCGCTGGCAAATCACATCCATGCGCTTACACACCTGCAACACAGAGCAAAATCAGCACACCGGTTTACAATCTGTGATTACGACATGGTGGAAAACGAGTTTATCTTTTATTTCCAATGTGAATATCATGTGTTCTCTTAAATTCTTTATTGTCAGATGTGTGCTGAACGTAAACTCCTCTTATAGGAACGTCAGCGTTCAAAGTGAATTTATCGGAGAATATTCTTAAATAAGGAAATCTATTCAGTGATTGGTCCATGCCTGTCGTCATCCAAAATCCTGTTTGTGGCACAGCAGTGAATCCTCTCTAAGACGGACACTTCAGATTCAGTCCTACGCTTACTTCGCTTACATTACGACTGAGATGCTTGATATCGGACTTTAAGAGCAGCTTTTTTACTCTTAAGGCCACTCCTAGCAGTGTTCTTGTGAGTAACTCTCAGAGGCTTGATAAACACGGGTCCAGATCTGCAGTGTGAAAGCTACACTGTAATTGCAATTTTGTTGTTTGTCTTTGCCACAGAATAAAAACAAAAAAGGTAAATGTAAAGGCGCGCCACTGTTTGAGAGGGGTCTCTTTTCACTGCTGCACTGTGGTGAGGGAACAGCTGCATGTGTTACTAAGCGTGAAAGTTCAGAAACTGAAGCTGTAGAACTAATAGAACGTGATGACACAGAAGAACTCATCCACAATATCCACACTGACCGCCACAAATATCCAGCGCCCCCTGCAATCAGCTCCCGCATCTCTCACACACACGAGCGACTTTAGCACTAGATTCAGCAACTTTCAGACCCTTTTAGCGGCTTTTCTGTATAAAGCTTAGCTATGGTTCAGTTGGAGGATTTCTCCAGTGCTGTCCCGCGAGCGCGAGGTCTGGCTTTCCCGGAGAAGTGTCGCCTCTCTCGGCGTCTGTTCTGTGCAGTGAGCGGCAGAGAAGCCCGCAGCGAATCCTCATAAATGAGTACAAACACAGTGTTTCCTGGCACCTGTCGCTTACTGATTGTTTGGGATTATAAATATGAGTGTAGTTTGTCTGTTAATATCACATGCATTTTTTTGTTTGTTGTTGTTTTTAGTTTGTTGTTTTTTTAGTTTGTTACTCAGACACACGAGGCAAAAAAGTAATATAGCCAAAACAACCGCATAGCCGCTCTTTAGTGTAGATGCATGTTGATTTTATCAGACGATGCCGTGATTATAAATGAGAGTGACTCCTGGTTAACATGTATTAAAAGGGGTCGTGTTTAGTCACTATTTAGTGTGGTATTGTGCAATATCATGTCATGAAGTAAAATAGAGGCAAATACGCAGTCTTTCCTCTCATCAGTAGAAAATATGGTTAACACCCGCTCTTGCATGAAAAAAAAATACCGTCATGTACCGTGAAACCGGTATCATTTAGAAAAATAACGTGATATACATTTTTGGTCATACTGCCCAGCACTAATAGTGAGTTTATATCCCCCAATTTGGGATTGTTTTCCTCAGAATACAAGGAAAAAAGTCATAATTGTGAGTTAAGTTACATAGTTTAGCGATTGGGCGCACCCGGACCGTAACCCCACCCACCAGATTAAATCTTAGACCCTCCTGCCAAAACCCCCCTCCACGACACCCCCCCCCCTCGATTGCGCTCAAAAGAGCCTATTAAGACACACCAGCTGGCTGTGTGAAAACAACCGCGCACCCCCCAATGAAACCTCGGTCAGATGCAGGCACCCCACCCGCACACGCAACAATAGCATCACCCTCTCCCGCCCGACCAACCGCCATTGCAGTGCTGTACTCCCCGCAGTAACGCTAGCTAGTGTAAGAGCTCTGCAGTGACCCACACAGCCCCACACGACACGGGCTGCGTCTACAGAGCGCGCTGCACACCAGACAGCACTCGGAAGCTAGAGTCGAGGATGAGCCCGAGTCCCTCACCAGCCGCAGCAGGCTGATCTCGTCGTACGACAGGAAGCCGAGGATGTTCTCGATGGCCACGATCGGGAGTCCCAGCAGCGCGTTGTTCTGCAGCGGCTGCTCCGGCGCTGGAGACGGGGTCCGCGGCGACGCGGGGTTCGAGTCCAGCGGCGCGACGCCTCCATCAGCGCTCACTACTACAGCCGCCATCTTCTCCGAGCTCGAGACCACCGGACGTGACGACACACCGTGCGGCCCAGCGGGCGGAAGTGACGCGGAGCGTGCGCGGCGTGTTGATTATTTGTATTTATTTTTTTCTTTATTAAGCAGCCATGTACAAACAACGTGGCAATATCAGTTCATTTTTCACATTAGAACAGGTGCATGAAGAAATATACCCCTGTATATTTATACATAATATATGTATAATAATAATAACATTTTAAACATAAAAGGGGGCTATGGTTTTTCCTGTAAATATTCTTCTGTAAAGGACAAAAGCTTTATTGCATTTTTCTTTTTCATCACTTTGAGGGCTTTTGTGAAAAAAATAACCCTGATAGCACACATACATCTCGGAGACGTCTATTTGACGTCTGCATTACATCTGCAAGAGTGCTTGCTCATCTGCAGTAACCTAGAGGACGTTTCCTATCAGATGTCAAATAGATTAGATGTCTTTAAGATGTTTATGATTTAGAATGCATGTAAAACTGACATCTGAAAGACGTCTGTTAGATGTTTGTCCACAGCAGATGCTTTCCAGATCAAGAGATCTTTAACAGACATCTAAGTCACGTCCCAAAAACATTCAAGCTGGCGGTCATTAAGCCTCTTATTAAGAAACCACAACTAGATCCTAGTGAACTGGCAAATTACAGACCCATCTCAAATCTTCCTTTTATGTCTAAAATTTTAGAAAAAGTTGTGTCTGCTCAATTGTGCTCCTTCCTGCAAAAAAAAGATCTCTCTGAGAATAGAATTCAGTCAGGTTTCAGGCCCCACCATAGCAAAGAAACTGCACTTGTTAAAATTACAAATTAATTGCTTCTTGCGTCAGACCAAGGCTGCATCTCATTGCTAGTTTTACTTGATCTTAGTGCTGCGTTCGACACTATAGATCATGAAATACTCATAGATCGATTACAAAACTATACAGGTATCCAAGGGCAGGCTTTAAGATGGTTTAGATCCTACCTGTCAGATCACTACCACTTTGTTAATTTAAATGGGGAGTCATCTCAATTATCACCAGTAAAATATGGAGTGCCACAAGGATCTGTCCTAGGTCCTCTGCTATTTTCAATATACATGTTGCCACTTGGTAATATTATTAGGAAATACGGATTAGTTTCCACTGTTATGCTGATGATACTCAAATATATATATCTCAACAAGACCAGATGAAAATTATATAAGCTAACAGAGTGTGTTAAAAATATAAAACATTGGATGACCAATCATTTTCTCATATTAAATTCGGATAAGACAGAGATAATACTTATTGGACCAAAAGACAGTACACCGAATCTCGTGGATTACAATTTGCAACTAGACGGATGTACTGTTACTTCCTCTACAGTCAAAAATCTGGGTGTTATATTAGATAGCAACTTGTCTTTTGAAAATCATATTTCCCATGTTACAAAAACGGCATTCTTCCATCTTAGAAACATTGCCAAGTTACGAAACATGATACCTGTTTCTGATGCAGAAAAGCTAGTTCATGCATTCATGACCTCTAGACTGGACTATTGTAATGCACTGATAGCTGGTTGTCCTGCATCTTCAATAAACAAGCTACAGGTAGTCCAAAATGCAGCGGCTAGAGTCCTTACCAGGACAAGAAAATATGATCATATTACCCCAATTTACAGTCTCTGCACGGGACCTGTTAAGTTCCGTATCAGTTACAAAATATTATTACTTGCCTATAAGGCCCTTAATGGGTTAGCTCCTGCGTACCTAACTAGTCTTCTACCACGCTACAATCCATCACGCTCCCTAAGGTCGCAAAACTCTGGACTTTTGGTAGTACCTAGGAGAGCAAAGTCCACTAAAGGAGGTAGAGCTTTTTCACATTTGGCTCCCAAACTCTGGAATAGCCATCCTGATAACGTTCGGGGTTCAGACACACTCTCTCTGTTTAAATCTAGATTAAAGACACTCTTTAGCCAAGCATTCACATAATGAATTTCATAACCTTGTACTTCAGTTACATCTGATCAAATGCAAATTAACATTCTTTTGCTTGGGTTGAACACATAATTCTTTGCTTAGTTGGAACAGCAGCTACGCTAATTATGTCTCTATGTGTTTCTCTGTTTCTGCTGGGATTAACATCCCGTGGTAACTAGGATTTACACAAGCTTCAGTCTGGATCCAGAACACCTGAGAAGAGATGATGCAACTCCTCAGAGGACCTCAGATGATGCCAACCCTGAAACAACATACAGAACTACCACATTTTGCTATAAGTTTGATTGCATAATATAATAATTGATGTTAATAGTGTTCATCGTCTGTTTTATTAAGTCTTATATTGATTTTTCCGTTCTGCTGGTTCGTCTGGCCAGAGGAGAGCTGGCCCCCAACTGAGCCTGGTTTCTCCTAAGGCTTTTTTTTCTGTCACCGATGGAGTTTTGGTTTCCTTGCCGCTGTCGCCTCTGGCTTGCTTAGTTGGGGACACTTCATTTCCAGCGATATCGTTGACATGATTGCAAAGATACTATTTAAACTGAGCTGGATGTTGACATCACTGAATTCAATGATGAACTGCCTTTAACTGAAAAAATAGTGTTAACTATTGTCATTTTTGCATTATTGACACACTATATTCCTAATTAATGCCGTTCAGTTGCTTTGACACAATCTGTACTGTTAAAAGCGCTATATAAATAAAGGTGACTTGACTTGACTTGACATCTTGCAGACGCACGTGTGCTATCTGGGTAGGATGCTTCCTGTCAGATGTCAAATAGACGTTTAGGAGATGTCTTAAGATGGTTATGAAGCATGTTAAATTTGACTGAGACGCAGATGCTTTTCCAGATCAAGAGATCGGGGTTGAACAGACATCTGCGACGTACGTTGCTATCTGGGTAGGAGCTTCCTGTCAGATGTCAAATAGACGTTTAGTAGATGTCTTTAAGATGTTTATGAATGCATGTAAATCTGACTGTAGACAGCAGATGCTTTCCAGATCAAGAGATCGTTAACAGACATCTTGCAGACGCACGTGTGCTACTGGGTAGGATGTTTCCTGTCAGAGGTCAAATAGACGTTTAGTAGATGTCTTTAAGATGTTTATGAATGCATGTAAATCTGACTGTAGACAGCAGATGCTTTCCAGATCAAGAGATCGTTAACAGACATCTTGCAGACGCACGTGTGTGCTATCTGGGAACTCATGATAAAATACACAAAACGCTGGTTTCACATTCAAGTACTTAGATTTGTGTATATAAGATTTCCCCAGCGGAAGTACATTATTAACAAGGAAGTCATCTTTGTTATTGTTCATTACAAGTCCAAAGATAATGTCCTTCCCAGTGAAAGTAACCAGTCATGAATATCAGACCATAAAGCATCCACATGCAGTGGAAAAACAGATGCTCTGTGGTTTAATATATCACAAAATATACATTTATTAAAGTCAAATCCAAATCTTAGTCGTAAATATTCACTGGATGGATGCGACGTGTTGATTACTTCAACTGTTCTTCTTCTTCTCTTTTTTTTTCTTTGCAAGCAGAAGCCAGAGACAGCTGTTCATTTATTTTGGCACTGCCCTTATGTGTCTTTTTTTGGCAAAATGTACTTGATTTTATTGCAGACAGTGTTGACGAAAATTAGACTTTACAGTGGAAAGATGTTCGTTTAGGCATTATTGAGAACTCTAGAGATAAACAGACCCACACTTATTTTTTTATTATTATTTTAATGGCCCAATTTCATATTCATAAATGTACATTTTCATGAAAAAAAATCCATGTTTTAAAGCATTTAAAAATGAAGTGAAGCATCATATTGAATCCATATTACGCTCAAAGAAACAAAAAGCTGTTCGAGTTGTGCACGCTTGTGCATCCTTTAATTGAATGTAGTAATACAATTATAAGAAATGTGTTTCAGTCAAGGAAAATAATTACTCTGAGGGGATTTTTTTTTAATAGATAAGATTAATTGGAAAAAAGCACAGCTCTTACCCTATAAATTTTGTGTCCCCAACAAAGAATTACATTTAAAATCTTTGCATAATGTATACCCCACTAACGAGATTACATCAAAATGTGGTCATCCTCATTTGAATTGTAATTTCTGTATTTTCAGTATTGAGTCTAGTGATCATCTTTTTTCAAATGCCCCCTTGTTAAGGGATTTTGGTCTGACGTGTCAAAATTCCTTGCTTCAAAATCCAATTTAGACATTGATTTAACGATGTGTGATATATTCTGTTATTTTTCTCATTGTAAACATAACATAGAATACATAGGAAATGTATTTATTTTATTGGGAAATATTACTGTATATTCACAAATGTAAATTTTCTTCAACATTACCCAAATTACTTAATTTTCTTTGTGACTTTAACTAACTAATTATAACACTAAAAAATATTAACACCAAAAAAAGTGTCAAATTTGTGAACGTCAAGATCACCAGCTGGAGTGTCCTTGAGCTTCTCTAGAGAGCACTCCATCCTGTACCTTGCCATTCCCTCAGGACTCCATTTCCCATAATCCTTTGACCGGACTTATCAGCACCGGTATCGTAAAAAAAAACAATCGATACCCAACCCTAGACACACTTCAGTGCAAAGAGAGCTCCACTCTTGAGTGTTTGGAATTTCTTCCTCATCCTCCACGCCATGCTGTAATGAAGAACTTTGAATTTTGTGCATCCATGAGGGTGGACCGGGATGCAGAGCTGAATTGAATGTCGCTGTTGCACTCCTCACACTTTTGAGTAGCTTTGCAATCATGAGCAAAATGTGGTGATGAGCAGCACCTGAAGCAGATCCCTTGCTCTTTCGACTGTCTTCAGTCTGAAGCCTCTACATTTCCTTAAAGGGTGGGGTTTATTGTGGATGGGACAATATTTTGCTGGGTCCTCTTTAGAAGGCATTTTGTCTTGAGCTGCATCATGCAAGATTTCAGTTGTGTACCGTCACTGGTGTCTTGAGATTAGTGCGTTTTTGGGGGAGTCTTTCATACTGCGTATCAGGGGCGGACTTACCCATTAGGCAAAGGTAGGCGACTGCCTTGGGCCCCCAAAAGCCAAGGGCCCCCTAAAATGCTTTTCATATAGGATATGCACGGACACGTGAACGGTTGCCGTTTACGGTGTTTATTTCCACGACAGCCGTCCAAGTCTGTGGCGTATCATGAGCGCTCGGACTGACCTGAGATTTGCCCGCAAACATTTCAGCAGTTATTATAGGCCTGTGTGTCCCGTATTTCTGTCGACTGAACCCATGCCATTAATTATGAATTTATCAGTCTTTTGCGTGGCAAAGTCAATTTCTGCATAGAAATATTATGCCAAATAGAAGCAGAAGATCGTGCTATACGCACTTTTGTGAGATCGGGTTAGCCTACAACAATTAATTTTGTTCGCTATTTTACAAATGGGAATACAACTAATTCATGACAAGGTTTACATTCAAGCTACCCGTGAAAAGTACTTTAAAAGCGTCTGGAATGCAATAGAGTAGCTGTTTTTTAAAGCATTTGCTGCATGGATTTAAAAAAAATATTAAAATTAACATATCATACCCCCCCCCCCCCCCCCCCATTGCGTTGAAGCAAATCTTCAAATTAAGGTATTCAGAACAGAGCAACAAAAAGCCACTATACAATTATAGGACAAAGTTTTACATATATGCCATTATAAGTAGTGTTTTATTATAAAATAAAATGCAAATTATAATCGGGCCTTCCATCAATTATAGTGATGAAAAAATGACTCGCCATCTCCTAATTGGATGTGCCTTTAAGAGAGAAATGCACGGATTACATAATGAAAGAGTATTTTATTAGGAGTCAATTTTCGATTTGAATTATTTCGTTTTAAAGTAGTAATTTAAAGCTTTCTATATATTTTGATCATGTCTGAGTTTAGGTTCATCATTGTGAAGCGCTCCTGCTCAAGACCGAGACGGCAGAAAGCGTTTGTTTTCTTTATTTTATAAAAACACAACGTTTTGTTGATACTGTGAGTGCACACAAATAAAACTAGACCCTTTATGGTTTTTTAGAAGATGTATTAACTCTACCTTAGAGCATATTAAAGGAATGCGTATTAAGTTGTTTCCACTGTTAGAAAAATATGCAAGTGATCGCGCTGGCGCCTCCAGGTCCTGCAGAGCTTCAGCTTCCACTCCTCCGCAAACTATTGGACATGCGTCTAACAGTGCACATTTATATAGGTTAAACATTTAAACTAACATTGTGATATACTTGAACTGTTTTATATGTAGGTTTTATTTTAGGCAAGTCTTGATGATTTGAGAAGGCTAAATTGATCAAACATAGGCTATAGGCTATGATCAATTCACTGTCTGCCGCTGGTCTTTACTTTTTAAAAAAAAACTAAACTTACATTTAACGAACAAAAAATACTCAATGTTTTTCTAAATTTACTTTATAAAAAAACTAAACAAAATATAATCACTTTTCCATTACATACAAAACTGAACTATTTCAATAGCTGAAACGGTAGTATAAGCTTTTTTTGGGGAAAAGGGGAAAAAAGATGGGCTTGGGCCTATATTTGAGACCCGTGCAGGGCTTTAATCCACTTCATCCAACTCTGTTTTGTTCTCATCTGTGAGCATGCTCTTGATATATGTATTTTAGGTGTGTAAATGTATAATTGCCTTTTCATTATTTTTCAGCTTTATTTAAATTTGTAGTTAAAACAACTACAAATAAATGTATTTTTTTTAAGGTTAGATTCACTCGCTTTGCTGAAAACAACAAAATGGAACCTCAAGGTTGATCTAGGAAAATGTGTGCAATTGTATAGGGCCCCATTCCTATATTTTGCCTGGGGCCCCCAATTCACTATTCAATTCATGACAACTACTGGAAAAAGCAAAGCTGGGATCGTTGCGTGATTGCAAAGGAACTGAGTAAAGAACGAGAAGGGATGGTAAGAAACGCCAAACTATTCTTTGTACTTTGAGCCTTGAGAAATTAATTTCTCTTGTAAGGTGTATATGGCAGTTTTTCGACTATTGGCCTGATGCCTTGAACAGTGTCTAAATGGAGTAAGCCTGGTGGAAATATTCTTCTTTAGCTGAGAGCATCTCCATTTAAAAGATCTCCGAGCTCTATTAGTTTGAGGTTATCTTTACCTGAAATCCTGGGAAAACTGTCTAATTTCTTACAGTGCACTTTCGATAACTTCAGGTGAGTCAAAGTCTATTCCAGACCATTTTTAAAGCTGCGTCTGGGCTTCCTATGTGAACTGCCCTGAGACGTCTCGCATATTCAGAAGACTCTCTGCCGAGCCACTTTGGCAAGTCTAACTACTCGCCGGCTGTAAGACCCAAGTCTTGTTTGAGGACCTCCAGGCTCTGTAAGTTTCAGGGTGATCATCAAAGTGTGTTAAACCACTGCTCACGGCGTGCTAGATATTTTACTAGCTCCATCATGCCTGTAGTGTTCGAGTGTTGTGGCAAAGAGCTTGATACACCACTGAACTGGGGCTGTTGCTGCCATTTATTACTGACTAGTCTTTCTGTTGACTCCTCTTATGTTTCTTGGGAGTTTTACTTTTTGTGTTTGTCTTTTAGAGATGAAGAGGAACATGCATGAAGTATGACATACTGGCTATCATTCACATGCACTATACTTTGTTCCGTTACTTGGTCTGGTTCAGATTTGCCATCCTGAGACTGATCAAGAGCTAAGTCAGCCTGCTCACTGAAATATGTAGCTTGGTCCCTGATGAAGAGTGACTTTTCCTGTCGTACAGCTACTCATCCTCAAACTCTGCTGCCGCTTCTAGTATCTCTGCTTCTGCACTAGCAGTTGCAGCCTCTTTTTCTAGATGCAGCTAGGGCTTCTAAGTTAGCCTCTAGTCGTGCTTTGTCCACCTTAATTGCAATTTCTCTCTCTGCAAAGGTGGCTCTAGCACGTGCTGCAGCAACACCAACTGAAGGTTCTTATGGAACCTCTAGAGATGTGTCCGATGTTCTGTTACTTTGTGTCTTTCCTCATGTGGTGTATTTTGGATACCTTTCAGCCAAGATGCTCGCTATTTGCTGCTGTATGATCCTGTCAGGATGTTCAGCCAGCCAGTTTGTATCCTTTCACGCCGAACGCCATTCAAATAAAGACTGGACCAGTGTTGGGGGTAACGCATTACAAGTAACGTGAGTTACGTTATCAGATTACTTTTTTCAAGTAACTAGTAAAGTAATGCATTTACTTTTTAATTTACAAGAGACTAGCCAAGTTAATTTTTGAAATAAGTAATGCATGTTTTTTTTCAATTTATTGACTGACCGCTCTCCTGTCCCCATGTTGAGAGAAATCAGATGTTACTGTAGTTCTAAAATAAATATGCATTCATTCATCTCTCACAAAAAAAATAACTATTCGGTATCCCTCCAAATGAATAAAAATAATGCAACTCCGAATATGATGCAAACCTGCAATTAAATGTTAAGCTACACAAATATCCTTTCCCCCGGTTTCACAGACAAGGCTTAAGCCTAGTCCCCGACTAAAATGTAAGTGAGCTGTTTCAACTGAAAGAAACTTAACTGATCTTAAAATATGTCAGTGCCATTGTTTTGTCTCAAGATGCACACCAGTAGTTTTAAGGCATGTTTATAAAAATTACTTTAAAATCCTTATTGAACTATGGCCTAGTCCTGGTTTAAGCTGAGCCCCGTCTGTGAAACCGGGCCTTAGTGTGTTTAATCCCATTCTATTAACCAATATATTTGATGATCCAGTTCAACAATACTAATAAGCAAAAATTACTCTAGACAAACATTTGTGAGCCTTTTATAAAAAAAAAACAATTTTATTTATTGCTGAAGTGTTGAAACGTCTTCTGCATTCTACTGTACGGACGTAAATACTTCCCTTCAGCCTGAGCTTATCATTTCACTTTGGTGTGAAACGGCTTTTATTTGCCAAAAAAAAAAAAAAAAAAACCAATATATATAATATATCTATATATATATATTATAAAACAAGCAGCCCTGTCCAGATTTAAACAAGTAAGTTTAACATTACTTTCCATAAAAATTACGTAATTAGTACTTTTTTTTATGGAAGTAACGCAATATTGTATGCATTACTTTTTAAATGTTTTTAATCTTCCCCAGGTCATTAAGTACATTCACTTTTACGCATAACTGTGACTTCCTGTCTCACAAAATATATTTTGCATTCAGTCTCTAAAAAACAAAATTAAGTGGACTTCCACTTCATTCAGCTATAGTGGCTAGTGAAAGAAGTACCAGTACACAATATTGGGAAGTGACATCCAACCAGAAGGCACATAGTAAGCAGACCAGGGCTCTGAAACGGTTCAAGGAACAAAAACCGGAAACGACACAAAATGAAAAACGGGAAAACAAATCAACATTTTATAGTTCCGAAACAAGAATCGAACATTTAATGGCCATTAACACTGGTTAATAACATTATTTAACCGTTCCATTTAATATTTGAAATTTGCTGTCAACCAATCAGGAATTCCAGTAGTACGGCATGCAAATGTGACGCTGACGCATCCAACAAGTGAAATGCCCGTGCTCAGCTGTAAATTCATCATAGGTAAGTCGCAATGGCAGTGCACCGGCGTTAGAGTTTATCCGAGGATAGTGTTAATAGGACCCAGTCACGCGCACCTGCAGCGCTTCTGTGAACGGAAAAACAGAATAAAACTATAGGCTTACATAAAAAGGAATATAGGCATTTACACAATATATTTCACTTAAATCATTGACGGATCATCAAAACGAAAGATAAAAATGTGCTGAGTTACGGGTCATTGTGACGCGTTCCAAAGTTTTCGGAAAGGAAAACGAGATGGCAGAAAGTAGTTCTTTATTTTGCAAAAGCTTGACCGTTTTGAATTGATGTTTTGCTTCTATCTGTATAACCAACCAGCATTGGTATGACCATATGGCGCCGGCGCCTTACACGCACACAGACACAACATATTTGGCGACATTGCAGCCTGTTCATTATCAAAATAAAATCTGGTTAAAGAAACCAATAAATCATCTGTTTCACCATCTCCACCACCAGCGCTTTGGATACCTCAGTTTGGTTTATACCATTCTTCATGGCAGACACTTTCAAGGTCCATTGGATTGGATGGTGCTTACTATTGTCAAAAGAGTTCAATTTTCATTGCATTAGACCAGGGAATATTTGTCCATGTTGTCGAATCGTTTATCAAACTCTAAGAAAGATGTATCTGCTTTTTTTTTTTTTGTTTTTGCTATATAGAACAGGGGCTTCTGTCTGGCCATAAGGGCCTAATGGTTTTCTGTCCAACAGGTTCTTCCATCTCTGCAAAGTACTTTTAGAGCTCTATCAGAATGACCTCTGGATTCTAATCAAAGCCTTGAAAATCATTTTATATCCATGGACTGATCTATACCTTGCCACAATTTGATCTCCGAGATCAACAGGCAGTTTCTTGGACTTCATGGCTTGAGTTTTGTCCTGACAATGCAGTGTAAATTGTGGGCCCTTATATACCCAGGTGTGAGCCTTTCCAAACTAAATTCACCTATTGTAAAGGACATCCATACTTGCCTTTTATTTCACCATGACCGAAAGGAGCAAGTGCCTAGTGCCAGGTGTTCAGCAAACTGGCCACTTAAGTTGTCATAAGGATTTTGGGATTTCTGCGGCAAAGGACATTTTTCACAAGGGTTTAAAGCAACTCTGTAGATTTTCGACCTTAAAATAATGTCTCAAATTATTTCAGTGGTAGAACAACTCCTAACCGGACGAATTCTACTGCTGCTGCTACCTGAGCAGCCTCCTATCAGCTACAACCACACTCTGTAAGTTTTGTGTTCGGTTCGGTACACAGCCTCGCCCGTCCCCTGCCAGCGGAAGAGTGCGACCTGCTTTGCAGCATACGTCACATATTTTACTCGTAGCCTGGGTGGAGTTAGCCAACAGCTAACTAGAAGACGAAATGATCTAATATGCGAGTCTCAAAACCAACGCCATGACCGAGCCAACAAAGAAACCAAAGAGGGTTTTTTTTTTTTTTTTTTTTTGGAGGAAGCGAAGAAAAGAGAGAGTGATCGGACAAGAGCCTGAACACGAATCAATATCGGACATGCTTGTACTCGGTGGCGCGATCAGTTGCAGTGGCTAGTTGGACAGTAAAGTTTGTAACCTAGAGTGCTCCCAAAATAGTGAGTAGTTTTCGGACACTGGCTGTAACCATGTATACCATGTCTGTTTCGACACCCAAGATCCAAAAGCTAATTCCCCAGTCTACTTCACGTCTGAAAGGTTATTCAAATAAATAGGCTCTTACTTTACAGCCTTATAAACTTATGACCATGTCCGATGTATAGGCCATTATGGACATTGTGGCGATTTTGCAGACAACATTTTATTCTATTATACAAATTAAACCCTTTGCAAACAATGCTACAAACAAACTATGTGAGCAAAAAAACTAGGTTAACATACTACTGTTCTTTTTGCCATTGTAGTTTTCAATTCTGGAGTAACAATAAATAAAGCTATGTAATGATATTTTGTAGAACATAGCGTAACACGGCTACTTTACCTGGTCAGTGGACATAGTTTCCGAACTAGGTTTTTGCAGTCGCCGGTTCCATCAGCTTAGTCAACAAATTCATGTGTATATCGCTGCCCACTGGGAAGCTTATACAAGGGCAGTATTTACAACACTGGTAACAGACAATTGCGCTGATCAACCACATGGGGGAACTCTGAGCAAATGCTACATAGTGTTGCTTTAAAGGATGTCACTTCCAGAATAAACCTTTCCTAATAATTTACTCACCCCCATGTCATCCAAGCTCATGTTCATGTCTTTCTTTCTTTCTTTCTTTCTTCAGTCGTAAAAAATAGTTTTTTTTTTTTGAGAAACATTCCAGGATTTTTCTCCATGTAGTGGACTTCAATGGTGGCCAAAGGTTTGAAAGTCCAAAATGCAGTTTCTAAGGGTTCTATATGATCCCAGCCGAGGAATAAGGGTCTTATCTAGCAAAATGATCGGTCGTTTTCTTAAAAAAAAAAAACCCACGTGACCTAAGCAGAAGTACTGATCCAGTGTTTGCAAGGTGAACATATTAAAAAAAAAGTAATTGCCCTTTACAAAAAAGGTAAAACAATGATGTCGGATGATTTCAAAGTTGGAGGAGAAAATTAGATTGAGGTTTTTAAGCGAAGTACAAAGACAAGGAACTAACTGCACCTGACCCTTCCAACAGGATTACGTAATGTGTTTCGCTTTGATAAGACCCTTATTTTTTTGGCTGGGATCGTGTAGAGCCCTTTGAAGCTGCATTGAAACTGCATTTTGGACTTTCAAATCGTTGGCCACCATTGAAGTCCACTATATGGACAAATCCTTAAGTTTTCCTCAAAATGTAATATCTTTGCGACTGAAGAAAGAAAGACATGAACTTGGATGACATGGGGGTGAGTAAATTAACAATTTGTATTCTGGAAGTGAATTTATCCTTTAACAGAAGGGAGGTTATTCTGCTGTGTTGGTGGCTTGCTGCAGTGGTTTGCTCTGCCTGCATTCTGGAAATTATGTCCCATAGCAAGGGGTCTGCTATGGAGCAGTGCCGTTTTCCTTGGAAGAAAAGAAAAGCCTTATTCTCGAAGACTTGTCATCACAGGGCTGCTGCATTAGAATGCTGGCAGAATCAAGAGTCTGGTGCAGCTCAACTGGCTCTCCTGCGATGCACCAATTTTCACGGCAAGACTAGATATGCTAAGCCGTAGTGCATGCTCCCTAACCACCAAGAGAGCCATGGACCGCCTGCTGGCTTGGCCAGGCATTACAGAAGATGAGAGATTCATTGCTGACTTCTGATAATGTCTTTATCTCTACACCACCCTTTGACATCTGATGGTTTACAGTGTCAAAGACAGCAGACAGGTCCAGTATAAAGACAGATGATTTGGAGTTTGCTCTTGCCAGCCAAAGAGTTTCAACAATAGTCAGCAGGTTCAGTCTCGGTGAAGTTTCCGCCTCTGAAGCCAGACTGGTTGTCATCACGTAGGTTGTTCTGTTGGAGTAAAGCAGAGAGCTAATTGAACTCTGTCAAGGGTTTGACAGAATAGGAAGAAGAGAGATTGGTCTGTAGTTTTTAACTGCTAACGGGTTGAGTAGTGGCTTTTTGAGGGTACGTCCAACAAGATTTTATTTAATATAATAGGCATTATACTGTGTCCTTAAGATGCCTACATTTTCAAAAGAAAACCATATAAGAAATAATCAGTAAAATATTTTCCTACTTCTGTACCACATCTTGGGCAACTCAATCCAGCTATACTAATCAAATCTGCATGTGTTCTCGAAGAACCTAATTAGCCAGAATGTAATTAGCGCTATTTAGGTCTTGCATTTGTCATTTGATTCCCGATGTAACGAGCAAGATACAAGGAACAGACCCCAGAAGAATCACACTCAAATTCGCCATTCCATGTATGGTCTAAAACAGTTATCATCTTTTGCCATAGAACAACAATTGTTAGTAAATTATCTTTGCAAAGATTTTATATGAATCTTATGTAAAGTGACAAACATATCTTTAGTAACATGAATAAATGAAATGAATAGCAGGCACAACACGCATGTACAACCATGCACAATGTGTGTGGGTACAATGTGCATCACCGTTTTCGAATACCTTTTGTTTTCATAGTCACTCTACAACATGAGAGCTGCATTTTCAAATTTATGCACTTGGGCGAGTTTCTTAAGTTCTGTTTTTGCTGGACTTGGTGTAGGCTAAAACACAAATAAAATGTGTAGTGAAAAAATGTAGCCAGATGAATGTGGACGTAGCCTGAGCAGTGTTTACCCGAGCCTGTTTAAATGCAGTGGGAAAGTTGTCAGTAGTGAAAGATGTGCTGATTAGGTGAGTCAGAGCGGGTAGCAGAGATCTCCTTTAGTACGTGGGAAGGGATCGGGCCGAGTACGGCTGGCACAAAAAACTTTGGAGACCTTGTTCTCTGTGAGGGGTGAGAAAGCAGAGTGGAAATGTGTGGGTGGAGGTTGGTTGTAGAGAACTGTTGCTGATGGATGCCATCGTATCAAATGGCTGGTAAAGTCAGAGAGGACATGTGAGGTGGAGGAGAATGTAGTGAATAGTTTCCGGGTCTCAGGAGTCCGTGTTCGGTAGAAAACCGTATGTGTTTGTTTGATCACTGACTGGTTCTCAAGCCCTCATTTCCATCACCTGTGCTTCATGTCATGTTTGTATGTCCAAATGACCAGACTGTTCATTCACTCACTGCAAAGTCTCATTAGCTGAGCTGCGTTTCCTGTGTTTCCAGGTATTGTATGTTTGATTATGGCTCTAATCTGCAGTTCTTGTGTTTGTTTGATTAGGCTACATTTTGGATTTGGTTGCCTGTTTTGTTTTTTATTTTTTTTCCCGCTGTTCTTGCGTGTTTTAACCAAGCGGCAACCTCCCGCTCTCTCTCGTGAAGCCAACACGGAAGTGACTTAAACTGCAATTCATCGACTGGCCGCTAGAGGCTCTACAAGGGATTCAATCCCATAGACTCCCCATGTTAAAATCCTAACTTTACAGCAGAAAAAAACGTTTACAGCCTGGTTCAAAAAATTATTTTGGTCTATATAGCTAATTTTGCCCTTGATGACACCTGTGAGACGGGTGAATTTTTTTTTTTATTATAACTCATCTGTTTAAATTTATATTAAGTCTTAAAGTTCTGCATAATTAAGGGCGTGGCCACTTGAGTGACAGGTGGATTGCCGCTGCTGTCACCGCCGTCGAGCTAGGTGGGTGTGGCTTCAGCAACCAGCTCCCGCCTCTTTGCCCATTTTTCGATTATCCGTGAGTGACGTGTGGTGACGTGCTGCCAAGATGGCGACGGCCGCTCCGCCCCTTTTGAACTTCAAAAACGCTCTTCAGATATCTACGGGTGACGTCATTATATCTACACTGTAAAAAAGGATTGTGATTTTTAACAGTAAGATCTGTAAAAATGCTACAGTAAAAACTTGTTAACAGTAAGTTTCCATACTATATTCGGTGAATAAATGTAATTACATTTAATGTAATTTTACAGTAAAATACTGTTAAAAATACGGTTTTTGGAAGTGAAATAGAAAATGTTATTGTATAATTTACAGTGAAAAACCAAAATGACACTCCCAGAATTCCCTGCATGACACCTCATCTTTGTTTTTTTTTTTTTTGTTTTTTTTTGGAATAACTGTTTTTAGTTTTTTTTATTAGTTGTGTACATTATGGTTTAATCTTACATCTAATGTTGTTAAATCAATGTTTATTGCATTATTTCAGTATCGTGTGTGTTACCGTGATGGTGTTTGGTGTTTGTGTGAATGACACTGTGCACCTTCTATATATAGTTATTGCCTCCCGCTGCGTAAAACTAACAAAACTTGTATTGGTTCATCGTGTGACTTTCTCATCACCACCAGTTTTTGGTGGTTATCAGTGTATTTCAATGGTTCAAAACAGATATTAGTACTTCAATATGTTGGTTTATTAACATTACATCAGTTAATGAAATACGGTATTTTATTGTGAATGTAAGTCTGTAAAACCTAAAATGTTGCTACCATATTTTTTTACGGTGAAGTTCTGGCAACCACAGCTGCCGGTATTTTCCCGTAAATGTCACAGATTTTATTTTACAGTGTAACATTGCACATGTATGTACGTGATAAATACATTAAAATGTTACACTATTTTAAGGTGTTCTTGTTACAGTGTAATTATACATTTAATTACTGAGTAATATTAATTAACGTCATGCACTTACTATAGGTTTATGATTAGGGTTTGGTTTAGTGTTACTTGAATGTAATTATGCATTTATCAATATTATAATGGAACATGTACAAGGACACCATAAAATAAAGTGTTACTTTTTTTTTTTTTTAAACAGTAAATGGGTTTTATATTATAAGGGTTTTTGGAATGTAATAGAAACACATAGATTAGCTAAATTAAAAAGAAACAGTTGCACATGCATCACAAAACCATAATTAGTTTTGTTTATTTATTTACATTTGTCAAATCCAATGCATAGTGAGGGAAATCAGTCAGTTCTTTATTGTGGACAATTACTTGTTTACATTCGATCACTTTGTCCAATAATAATAATATAGTTACATTTATAAAGCAACATTCCCACAGCTCAAAGTACAGATACAGAAACTGAGGAAATGCTATGAAGGGAGTGTTCCAGAATTTTGCTAAAGTATACTGCTCAGATAGAGGACATTTATGACTAATGCACTAAAAATGTAAAACAATATGACATTGACATTACAATCTGGCCTATTATAATATAAGCACAATGCCTGGCATCAGTGAGTTTATTAAAGAACCTGTGGGGGGAGCCACATCCTGCCCTTCCTCGAGCCCACCAAACAAACACATCAAACTCCTGCAGCGGGAAACAACCTGTTCACCGCTCCCACATTCCTGCAGCGATGCTGGCATCATGAAGTGTTCCTCAAACATCTCTGACATTCCAATACAGACATCAAACCCTCATCATCCACAGGACTGAGCTCCAAACTCCTGACGCTTCTTACAGCAGGTGAGAGGAGTTTTATATCATACTCTTCTCTACAGTACATTAATATTAGGTATTGGATACTGTAGGCTGTGATAATTTTGTTTGTTCATTTTATTTTGCACAAACTTTATTATTTATAAGTGTCATATTTAATAAAAATTTGAGTTAAACCATGAAATCATGTGCAAAACAGATCACATGTTATATTTCAGTGCTCGTGTTACGGTGTATTAACCTGAAGTATGTGGGCTGCTGGGTTGAACTAAACGCACTGTTCTAGGTGTTTGATGGCTGTTTGTAATTGCATTTTAAATGTTTACATTTTCAGTAGCACTTTAAAACGCACTTCTAGAGAGGTATGTGAACTGCATGAGCTCTGACTGGAGTTGAGCCAATGAAAGCAGCACGAAATGTTCTCACATGTTCAGCAGTGATGTAACTACAGGTGTTATGATGTTGTTTTGATTGGTTAACCCATGTAGATCCATCATGATGTTGGAAATCTACCTGGTAATGACAGTTGCTGCCAGTGCTGTTTCTCAAGAGGCAGAAGAGCCTGTATCATATACGGCAAGTCTATTTACATAAAACTATAAATAATGCGTGTCTTTTGAGCAGGCTATGTAGTTTTGATATTGCAGTTCATATATATTTTAAATAGACAGGTAAAACATTCTTATACAGTGTTTTTTTCCCCTCACAGCAGTGCACAGAAGGCTATGAATATGATCCCATTAAAGAGGTATGCAAAGGTAATAAAATAATATTGTTGATATAGTATACTCTCTCTGACCAACACTTGCCCCTTTGCCTATTTTCATGTCTCTAAGAAAGTGATTCTAAAGCATAATGCCAGTTTTCTCTCCATGTTCATGAACAGATATTGATGAGTGTGCCCTTGTCTCTGATGCCTGCAAAGGTGGCATGAAGTGTATAAACCACTATGGCGGCTACCTCTGCCTCCCTCAGAATGCCCAGATATTTGTCACTAATGGAGACGAATCATCCCAGCCCACAGACCCTATTCCCCAAACCCCCCTGAACCCTCTGAACCCCACTAATCCACAAACACGCACCCAGTCAAACCACAGAGATGTAGCAGCTGGAGCCTCACAGTGCTTGCCGGGTTTTACACTGGATGAGCAAAACTACTGCCACGGTAAGCCATTGTTCTTAACACAACAGTATTTGTGGCAGCGTTAGTCTCATTTATGGGCTTGGTAAGAGAACTTTTTCCCCATCATTGATTTTCAGCAAACAGTGCAGTTGGTGCTAAATTTCCAGATTTTCTTTGAAAAGGTTCTAAACTGAAAAGTTATTTTTAGTCAGTAAACAGGAAATATGCATTTCAGAAAATTATATTTTCCCAGCATTAAAAGTGCATAAAAAGTCATTACTTAATATTATAATTTAATAAAAAAGGTAAAAGACAAAGTTTTTTTTATTTTTTATATGCAAACTGATATTTAGGGCCTTGCACTAACATTTTGGGTGGCATGTACTCAACTGAAAAAAGGGTACCCCTTTTATTTATAAAAATGTAATAGGGCTGCCCCCTAATAGTTGACTAACCATAAATTTTATTAGTCGCTTAATCGCAGGAAAAACATCCACAGGACGTGGCGAAGTCATGCAGATCAATGACAGCTGGTCTATGTGGTAATTACAGTACATCGGTCAGGACATCTGAGTGTTTCCCCCCCCCGTTTTTGTTCCATCAAATCACCTCAAATGTGGCTTATCTCAAACATGGAAGTAGTTGCAATATTACAGGGCTGCTCGCTTTAACGTTAGCCTAGAAAATGTGCACTATTGAAGTGTTTGTGCAGAGTGTGGAAGCTGAACAGTAGCGCGCTGACTGCATGACTGTTAACTTGGAGGCGCCGGTAAGATCTTTGCATTTAACTTAAAATACTAAATTTTTGCTTATACAGATAAAAGTAATACATCTTTCAAATCTGTGAATCTGTCTACTTTTTGTGCCCTCACAATAACAACAAAACGTTGTGCTTTTGTAAAATAATGAAAGCAAAGAGGGTGCGCTTTCTGCCGTCTAGGTCTCTGTGAACTTCAGCACGTTAAAAAAAACAGTTTGCCTCACAGACATGAAAAATATATCTATAGAAAATGTCTACTTTTAAATCGATTCAAATAACAAAAAATATTTTCAGATTATGTAATCTGTATGAAACGTGCACGTCCACTGTGGAGATGAGTCAGTGTTGTCAACTTCATGACTGCAGCCAAAAATACAGAAAACATCAATCAATGAATTATTATAATATTAAGGCAGTCTTCTGGCTGTTTTTCCCCATTTTTTCCCATAATCATTACTTCTGCCGGTGCGCTGTGGCAAGCTTTATGCATGTGCTTGAGTGCTTATGAGCACTTAAAGGCTCATTATTAGGAATGATAAGGTTTATTAATATAAACACACAATTAGTCGACTAATCACTTAAAATTATCGACTTACTAGTTGACCAGCTCGCTTTAGTCGAGTGCAGCCCTAAAAATTAGTTGTGTACTGGTCACAGTGTCACCTGACTCCACTATCACCCCCTTACAATCACCTGAATACTGATCACTTGCACCTCGTCAGCAGCACCCTCATCAGCTGCTTTAGAAAAGCACACACTTCTCCCCAGCTCATTGTCTGTTCTTCTCATTGAAATATGGACCACTTTCCTGTCTACTTACCACCTGCAATTACCTTCAGTGTTCCCCCGTGTCTCCAACATCCTCTATCGTGTGTCTACTCATCCAAGTCTTCATCCCTGAGAAGTGTGTGCACTCCAGCGCATCCACAATCTCCCTCTCTATCTGCAAAGAGAAAACCTCTTCATTCTCCAGTATTGCATTGCTCCATTACTACTTACCCATTGCTACTCATTTACTCCTTTTCTCTGTTAAGAAAATCACTCTGTGTATTGCCCTCTAATCCTGTCTCTGGTCTTCTGTTATGGAAATACCAGACTCAGAGCAAACACCACCACATGATTTCCACGAACCCATTTCAGGAGATCGTGGATTCACTGTGGCGAGCCTTCGCATCCACAACAACATCGATCACCACACCAGTCACTCCTTCAGCACCTGTTTGTGTGGTTAGTCCCATGGCCAACCTGGCACCCTACTCTGGCTTGGAGGAGGGCTGCAATAGATTTTTTTTCTACAATGCTCACTGGCCTCAAGATGCAGTCGCACCAATTTCCTACTGAAAAATCCAAGATCTTCTTTGTAATCACTCTTTTTTCAGGGTGAGCGCTCCAGTGCACGGAAACCATTTGGAACCAAGATGGCCCAGTCTCCCAGCCATTCAGTAGCTTCGTAGCTCATTTCTGAGAAGTGTTTGGAAGACCACTTGGTGATTCATCTATGGGTGAGCAATTGTATCACTTAAACGAGGTAAAATGGCAATAACAGATTATACTCTGGCGACTAGTAGGTGGAATGAGTGCTTGCTCCTCACCCCCTAGCGAGAGGGTTTGGAATCCAAGTTGCAGCTGTATCTCACTGCCTACAATGATTCCATCGGTCTGGAACACTTCATTCAACACTGCATTCGTGTTTCTCATAGTATGCAGACCTGTATGGAGGACTAACATGGCCAAGAATCTTCTTCCTACCATCAACAGTCAAAGTATGCCAGCTCTCCAGAACCAGGTATAGAGCCCATGGTTGTGCACAATTCTCATTGCCCAGGGTCTTTGTACTGCAGAGTATGAGGGCATATAATCTCTTTATGCCCTGTCCATCCTCCTCGACCTGTGGTGAGTTGTATTCATACTCCTAGTTCTCATGCATCTCCACTTACCACTTAAGTCACCCTTACTGCTCGTGATGTCTCTCTTTCAGTACTCACTCGGGGGAGCTCTGCCATCAATTCCAGATCAAAAGAAGACCTATCAAAGTTAAGTCCAGTCGGTAACAGGAAGACCACTCAGCCACTGCCATATGCGTTTTTTGTGTGGGACACATCCAGCTTGGCCAACTCTATCAAGAATCCCTGAATTTTCTGGTTCTGGAGGAATCCACCACTGGCATCATCCTGGGGCATTCATAGTCAAATAAACAAAACCCAGTGCTATCCTGGAAAATAGTAGAAGTCTTGAAGTGGGGTGAAGTTACCCTGAATGTTTCCCTCTCCTTCCATGAATTCTTATTGACCTGTGAAAGTTCTCCCAGTTTACTCCATGTCCATCAAGAGTCCGGTAAATCAACAATCAGTGGATATACCTCCGTACTACGCGCCCTTCAGTGACATATTCTGTCGAAGAGAGCTTCCCAACTGCCTCCCCACAGGTCATGGGACAGTGCCACAGACCTATTTCTGGGTGAACTTGTGCTCCGTGGCAAGATCTGTCTATTATCCACCCCAACCCAGATAAGCCCTTTGTTGAAGGGCAGAAAGTGTGGCTCTCGACGAGTGACATCAAGCTATGTTTGTGTCTCCCGACGCTGTGGTGGCCTCTTGAAATATCTAGTGAACTAGGAAGGATATGGTCCTGAGGAAAGATCCTAGGTCCCCAGATATGATATCCTTGATCCTTCGAAAAATCATGGCCAGATCCTAGGCCGGACTGTAGCATGAGTGGCAGGCTTCATCGTATGAGTGCCACGAAGGAACGGAGTCATCCAATGGTGTCTCTCCAAAGTTTGGATGGTAGCTATGATCACCATGTAGACCATGTAAAATGGAGGGGTATAGACCCACATAGAAACAATTCTGGAGGAACGCCAATACTGATGCCACTGGGCAGTTAACTGGGTCCAATCAGTGTTCCCAGCCCCATGAGGTGAAAGCCCTCCACTTCAGAAAGAATGGTTCCCTCATGGCAGGAGCTATAGAGTTTATGATGGTCTCTGCAACCTCAGCCGAGAGACCAGAGTTCAGGAGCTGATCCCTTTAGGGGCCAGACCTACAGTATCCACATCTCTGACAGGGGGTCATATATTGTGCCAACGACTTGGAATAGCAGCTCCCTCCGGATGAGGATCTCTCACAAAGGACTATTCAGATGGGCTATAAAGTCCTACAACCACACTAGGGGCCAGCCAGATTTGGGGCCGGGAGGCTACAAGGAGTAAACTGATCCCATCCTGGTGAACTCACTCTAGAACTCCCGAGAGCAGTACAATTGGGGGAAAAGCATACAGATGTAGCCTCGGCCATGTCTGTATCATAGTGTAGCAAGAGGCCCAGTTGTAGTGACTACGCCACCCCGGACTACTGGGGAAAATAACCCAAATAAGGGCACGCAAATACGTTCCACATGAAAAGAGCAAGAGGCGTGAATCTCCGTACAAACAATCTTTTATTAAGGCTAAAAGAATTGGCTGATATTAATTTAAAACCCACAGCCGACACACACCAATGTCATAAATCAAAAAGAACAAAAAACATCCAAATAATAATGCTGTAGAAAGCGGAGTCTTCCTATATGATAATTGGGTGAAAGTAACAGCACCAGGTAGGCCCAAGAGAACATCCCACACAGTATCACACACACACACACACAAGATTAACTGCAAATAGTAACACAGCAATAGTGAAACACACGAAAATGGCCACCCCGATTGAAATGATATCCATGGTGCTGTCAAAACCTGACCCGCTCCCGGAAGAACTCCACTCTACTTCCGCTCAACCCGTTAATACGATGGTGTAATGCTCATGAAAACAGATCTAAGGATCATACAACAACAACCTCTTTAAAGGCTCCTCTTTAAAAGGTGACAGCTACAACAACTGGTGCTACGACCTGGGCTACGTTACACTGCGAGGCCACAATCAATGGGAGCCATGAAGGCACACCACACTGAAAGCCAACAACGCACCGCACCCAGTATATCTCAGCAGCCTAACAACACACTTTTAATGCCCAACATAGGAAAGGCGGTCTTTCAACCATGACCACCGCAAGAGGCAGACCCACCAACTTACAGTGGGGAAAAAAAGTTTTTAGTCAGCCACCAATTGTGCAAGTTCGCCCACTTAAAAAGATGAGAGAGGCCTGTATTTTTCATCAGAGTGTTTCCTCAACTATGAGAGACAAAATGAGAAAAGAAAATCCAGAAAATCACATTGTAGGATTTTTAAAGAATTAATTGGTAACTTCCTCGGTAAAATAAGTATTTGGTCACCTACAAACAAGCATGATTTCTGGCTCTCACAGACCTGTAATTTCTTCTTTAAGAGGCTCCTCTGTCCTCTACTGGTTACCTGTATTAATGGCATCTTTTTGAACTTGTTATCAGTATAAAAGACATTTGTCCACAACCTCAAACAGTCACACTTCAAACTCCACTATGGCCAAGACCAAAGAGATGTCAAAGGACATCAGAAACAAAATTGTAGACCTGCACCTGGCTGGGAAGACTGAATCTGCAATAGTTTAGCAGCTTGGTGTGAAGAAATCAACTTGTGGGAGCAATTATTAGAAAATGGAAGACATACAATACCACTGATAATCTCCCTCGATCTGGGCTCCACGCAAGATCTCACCCCGTGGGGTTAAAATGATCACAACAACTGTGAGCAAAAATCCCAGAACCACACGGGGGGACCTAGTGAATGACCTGCAAAGAGCTGGGACCAAAGTAACAAAGGCTACCATCAGTAACACACTGCGCCGCCAGGGACTCAAATCCTGCAGTGCCAGACGTGTCCCTCTGCTTAAGCCAGTACATGTCCAGGCTTGTCTGAAGTTTGCTAGAGAGCATTTTGGATGATCCAGAAGAGGATTGGGAGTATGTCATATGGTCAGATGAAACCAAACTAGAACTTTTTGGTAAAAACTCAACTTGTCGTGTTTGGAGAAGAATGCTGAGTTGCATCCAAAGAACACCTTACCTACTGTGAAGCATGGGGGTGGAACATCATGCTTTGGGGCTGTTTTTCTGCAAAGGGACCAGGACGCCTGATCCGTGTAAACGAAAGAATGAATGGGCCATGTATCCGTGAGATTGAGTGAAAACCTCCTTCCATTAGCAAGGGCATTGAAGATGAAACGTGTCTGGGTCTTTCAGGATGACAATGATCCCAAACACACCGCCCGGGCAACGATGGAGTGGCTTCGTAAGAAGCATTTCAGTGTCCTGGAGTGGCCTAGCCAGTCTCCTGATCTCAACCCCATAGAAAATCTTTGTAGGGAGTTGAAAATCCGTGTTGCCCAGCGACAGCCCCAAAACATTACTGCTCTAGAGGAGATCTGCATGGAGGAATGGGCCAAAATACCAGCAACAGTGTGTGAAAACCTTGTGAAGACTTACAGAAAACATTTGACCTCTGTCATTGCCAACAAAGGGTATATAACAAAGTATTGAGATGAAATTTTGTTATTGACCAAATACTTATTTTCCAACATAATTTGCAAATAAATTCTTTATAAATCCTACAATGTGATTTTCTGGATTTTTTTTGTCTCTCATAGTTGAGGTATACCTAAGATATAAATTACAGGCCTCTCTCATCTTTTTAAGGGGGAGAACTTGCACAATTGGTGGCTGACTAAATACTTTTTTCCCCCACTGTATATACCCTAAACGGGCGATCGCTCATTGGCCACATAATTAATAATGGTGAAGTTTTAGCAACATCACTACAATAGCATCCAGTCCAAGAGGAGCTGAATATATGAGGGAGTGGACAGTGGGTTGTTTCTTGTTGTGCGAACAAATCTAATTACCTAAGCCTGCTCGGAGGCCACCGCCATCGACAAAATGCCATCGAATTTTGGTGGTCTAGAATCGAACTGGATTCTGTATCCCCTTTTCTGTTGCATGCAGGATCCACTGACACACAGTCAGCAAAAGTTTTGAGGCTGCCGAAAAAGTCTTCTAGGGGAATAAGATTTTCGAGGCTGATCCCGGCTGTATCTCGGGACAAGGCAGGGGATGAACTTTTTGAAGTCTGATGATTTTCATTTAGCCTCCTGGAATCTCTTGACGGCCAAACTGACAACATCACTGAAGAGGCCAGAAGGAGACAGCGGGGCATCAAAGAAGGTGGTTTTATTTCTGTCCTTGGTGCTTGATAGATTGTTTCTCTCCATGGCCACTAATGCTGACATGAAGCAGCCGATGACTCAGGCTGTCTCCTTGGTGGGCCAGAGACGAGTCATAACTTGCTTTTGTGGCACACTTACTGCATCTCTGCTGGTCATTTGATGTTAATCTTAGACATGGTATGGGTCATAACCGTCACCAGCTTCTCATAAGCAGGGGATATAGATGGCGAGTCCTCCATATTCAATTCAACTCAAGTTTATTTGTACAGCACATTTCACGATACAAATAATTGCAAAGCAACTTTACAGCAAATTAAGTTTCTACAATATTTAGTGGTAGCTTATCAGTGGTGACTGTCAGTCAATGTACATATGGCAGAAATGTACGGAAAAATCAATTAAAGACGTAATCAAACAGACGATGAACACTATTAACAGCAATTATTATATGATGCAATCAAACTTGTAGCAAAATTTGGTAGTTCAGAATCAGAATGAGCTTTATTGCCAGGTATGTTTACACATACAAGGAATTTGTTTTCGTGACAGAAGCTTCCACAGAGTAACAGAGTGACAGTGACAGAACAAAAAACACCAATAATAAAAAATAGAACAAGTAAATAAGATAAAATATATCAATTGACCATTGTATTCAGGTTAGTATTCATATACAGTTTTTGTAGGTACAGGTACTGTATATTATGTGCAAATTTGAGGTGTAGACTGAGTATGTGTGTTAGATAAATAAGTGTATGAGTGAATAAATAGTGTGTGTTCCACAGTTATTGTTAAGTGTTCATGAGATGGATTGCCTGAGGGAAGAAACTGTTCCTGTGTCTGGTCGTTCTGGAGCTCAGAGCTCTTTAGCGTCGACCAGATGGCAACAGTTCTAAGAGGGAGTGTGCTGGATGTGAGGGTTCCAGAGTGATTCTGCCAGCCCTTTTACAGTTCTTGGAGAGAAGGGAGGGTCAATGATTCGCTCAGCAGTCCGGACTACCCTCTGAAGTCTTCTGAGGTCAGATTTGGTAGCTGAGCTGAACCAGACAGTTATTGAAGTGCAGAGGATGGATTCTGTATGTTGTTTCAGGGTTGGCATCATCTGAGGTCCTATGAGGGGTTGGCATCATCTCTTCTCAGGTGTTCTGGATCCAGACTGAAGCTTGTGTAAATCCTAGTTCCGTGAAACAACGAGAGTCATAATTAGCGTAGCTGCTGTTCCAACATCATATCTCCCACCTTGATGAAGAGACGATATCCACCTCCTCAGAGCTGGACAACATCAACATCGGGCTCTCACTTGGGGTGGAAGAATCCTTGGAGCAGGCTTCTGGATCCCAAGTGCAAATGCTGGAGCACATGGGAGAGAGTCGAGAAAGGGCCGAAGCCATCTCCGGGAGCTCCACTTACGACCCCCAATATCGAAGCTGCCGCACTGCCTCCAGGATCAGAGCATTTTGATTGGCAGCTGCTCACAATGTGCACTCCTTCGAGAGCTGACCATACATGCTCTGCTCCCAAGTTGTGTACACACAGATTGTGTGTCCCCACCCATGATGTAGCACCATCACACATCACGAGTGGCACAACACCAATCAGGATTGGTCTACTTCAGACACAGTCTCGCAGAAGCATTCCCCACATAGTTAGTACAAGTTCCTCAAAGGGGAACATCATTTGCATCGTAAATGCAAACAGGAAGAGATCATGGATTTAAACGGGAAATACACTTTAAAAATTGTGCTTTTGGTGCACTTGGTTCTGGACCAGGTCTTTGCTCTGGAAGGGGTGGAAAAGGCCATGTAATGTTGGCATTTGACCCAATGATGCAATTCTTGGTTCATCATGCAGTGACAAGGATCCTGAAAAGCACTTTCTGTCCAGTAAATCTGGTTAAATCGAGCAGTCTGTAGCTATACTTTAGGCTCTGGGTTCCATGTGGAGGGATTACTAATGAATGTTCCTCTTTTCATGTTCATTAATTTCATTATACTCGTCAATGGTCCACGCATTGATCAGTCTGTGTAATTGTGTATGTTTGGGCAGATGTAGATGAATGCTCCCAAGGCCTACACACCTGCAATGCAGACCAGATCTGCTACAACACAAGAGGCTCCTACACCTGTCAGTGTCATCCTGGATACCAGAAACATGGAGAACAGTGTGTGGGTAAGTTCACACTGCACTCTAGTCATCAAAGCAGCCTACTGATATAACAATATATACAATAATTATAATCCTGTAATAAGTATATATAATCATGCCGGTAAGTGCAGGTTAGCAATGTTTTTGGGTTGTTCTAGAAAACAAAACTTATCTGGTGAAACTGGTGAAACACTGGTCAGCCAGTGTGGTTGTTCTAGTTAGTGTGGTTGCTGGTTAAGCTAGAGGGTCAACAGGATTTAGTCTAGAGGGAACTCTAGTCGGGAGAGGTCTTCTCTAGTGTCTATTATGTCATTAGTATCAAATATAAATACTTCTGTAAAAAACATTACACTTATATTGTTTGTAAATAATATGCTTATAATAGTGAAATAAATAAAGATGATAATTGGCTTTAAATCAAAATAATCTCAGTGAGGCATGGAAATTAAAATTCTAGGCCAAAAATAAAAAAGCTGATTTTTTTTTTTCTTAAATAATAGACACACTTACTGGATAATTTTCTTACCCGTAATTAATACAGTAAGTGTTGGGTAACAAAAGTTCTCAGCATTTCTGTCAAGCTTGCCCAGCATATGACGAAGCCCTCATTGCATTCAAAACAGACATTCTCATTTACATATGTGACCCTGGAGCACAAAAGCAGTCATAAGTCGCTGGGGCATATTTGTAGCAAAAGCCAAAAATACATTGTATGGTTCAAAATGATACATTTAAGCCAAAAATCATTAGGATATTAAGTAAAGATCATGTTCCATGAAGATATTTAGTAAATTTCCTACCATAAATATATCAAAACTTAATTTTTGATTAGTAATATGCGTGGCTAAGAACTTCAGTTGAACAACTTTAAAGATGATTTTCTCAATATTTGAGATTAGTTTCACCCTCGATTCCAGTTTTCACATAGTGTATCATCGGCAAGATTTTCTATCCCCAAACAAACCATACATCAATGGAAAGATTATTTATTCAGCTTTCAGATGATTTATAAATCTCAGTTTAAGAAAGTTGACCCTGATGACTGGTTTTGTGGTCCAGTGTCACATTTATGGATTTAGCAGACACTTTTATCCAAAGCAACTTAAAAAAAAAACAATGTCAGGTTTTTTAGACAGCTTTTCTGTGTATCTCTAAGACTCTAAATTAAGTAAGTGAGTAGGTAAGTAAGAAAGTCAACTTAATTAGGTTCTCGGTCTGAGGTACCCCAGCCCCCTTAAATTAAACTCCCTACAATGATTTTATTTAATAAAACTGTCTGTAACATGTTAATACGTGTCTTCACTACCTTCCATATTAGACTTGGTCAATTAAGAAAATCTTCATCTGTGAAAATTTTTTTTTCTATCACCCTGTAAATGTGTTAAGAATACTATATAAGCTAATTCAAGCACTGTGTGTGTGTAAACCTCTTTGCAGATAGAAATGAGTGTATGCTATCACACTACTGCATGCACAGATGTGTGAACACTGCTGGCTCGTATTACTGCGAGTGTAAAGATGGCTACCAGCTCGCCAGCAACAACCACAGCTGTGTAGGTGAGTCAAAGACCTAACCTGCCTTTCTATCTGCACAGCTTTGCTCAAGAATGTGTGTGTTCAGTGGAATTCAAGATATCCTTCAGTATCTCTCTAAACTTCTGTTTTGCATTTGCTCTCACACTCTGGTGGTCCAGGCCTGTGCTTAGTAACATATACCGTATTTTTAATTTACATCTCTCTCTTTGTAAACAGCATATCACATTAATTAATTAAAAAAATTGCAAGGTGTTGAAGGGGTTTGTTGGAGTTAATCTGAAAAATATTAAATGTTAAATAGCAGTCTGTTTTTAAGTGTCATATTGACTGTAGAAGAATCTTTATTGAGCAATATACAGGACAATTCTTATATTAGAATAGTACTCATTATCTTTTTGCGCTTATTATCACTTTTAATACCATAATGTGAAATAGATGTCAGTACGATATAAGGGCAAGAAGGCCTAGCTGATAGATTATCATATTACCATGCTTCACAGTTCTGCCAAGAATTTGATTTCAGATATTTAACAAAGATATGTAAAACATCTCATAGGGTGGATAGCAGTAAGAGGAGCTTCAAATTAAAGGTGAATCTGTTGTTAGCACAACATATTTCAAAAGGAGAGAGACCAGTTGGAATTGATCCCAGAGTTTAGTGAAACAGGCAAATGCATGTTAATGTAAGGGGGTCTTTCAAAGGTGTAGTTTGCAACTCCACATTGTTCAGCTGTTTTGAGGGTACAAAGGAATGTGAAACTTTAGCCTAATACCTAACTTCTGAATCAACGCTTAAAGATCTTTGCCAATAAAATATGATCAACAACATAAGGAAATCCTCAGCGAGGAAAGGTTTCCTGCAAAAGTATTTGTACACATGCATTCATTGAAAATGGAAGAACATGCTGATAAGAACGGCTCTTAGGACCAGTACAAGCACACCAAATATGTGTCCAAGGTCCTGTAGGACTGTGTGCAGGGAAGCCTCATGATGAACAAAAGAATGTTTCTTTTACAGGCAGCTCAACTGATGCATGTGGTACCCAACTATAACTAAAAGATGGAAATTAGAAGTACACTCAAGAATTGATTTAGAAACACTGGATTCCGTGCTAAGGTTTGAGTATCATATCTCAGCTTGTGATGTTCCTCATCTGTAAACGGCTTTGCATAAACTAAAACAATAGAAGAGTTTATCCATCATGGATGGGACCAGTTAAAGAGGACGAAACACAAACACAGCTCTAATAGGTCTAAAAAAAAATTGTAGGTGTGTCTTAACAGGTAAAAGTAGGCTTCTGTCAATAAAAGGTGCAACATATTAGAAATACTTTTAACTTGAAGTTTAGCTGAGGCCTACCTTCAATCATATCGACTGAAACCCAAACATTCCATCAAATTCCTCCATATTGTAAAAGCACCACCAGTGTTTACCCTTGTTTCACCCCTTTTTCTGTCTCTGTGTTTTTTGGCATGCACTTTGAACACCGGCTAAACACCCTCTGGTCAGCCTGCTACAGTAGCCATGCTACTCTCGCTATTAGCTGTGTGTAGGTTTGCAAATATATATTGAAAGGCAGGGAGGACATCCTATCATTGCTCTTCGGACTGAGTGCAAATCAGAATCAGAATCAGAATCAGAATGAGCTTTATTGCCAGGTATGTTTACACATACGAGGATTTTTTTTTTCGTGACAGAAGCTTCCACAGTGTACAGAATGACAGTGACAGAACAAAAACACAGAAAAAAATATATAAAAAAAAATAGAACAAGTAAATAAGGAATAGAAACATATAATTGACATTGTGTGTGCAGGTATATTACAAGGTACAGTGGGGCAAATAAGTATTTGATACACTGCCGATTTTTCAAGTTTTCCCACTTACAATGAATGGAGAGATCTGTAATTTTCATCTTAGGTACACCTCAACTGTGAGAGACATAATCAAAAAAAAAAAATCCAGAAAATAACATTGTATGATTTTTTAATAATTAATTTTCATTTTATTGCATAACATAAGTCTGTGATACAATAGCAAAATAGAACTTAATATTTGGTACAGAACCCTTTGTTTACAATTACAGAGGTCAGACGCTTCCTGTAGTTCTTGACCAGGTTTGCAGACACTGCAGCAGGGATTTTGGCCCACTCCTCCATACAGGTGTTCTCCAGATCTTTCAGGTTTTGGGGCTGTCGCTGGGCAACATGGAGTTTCAGCTCCCTCCAGAGATTTTCTATTGGGTTCAGGTCTGGAGACTGGCTAGGCCACTCAGGACCTTGAAATGCTTCTTACGAAGCCACTCCTTCTTTGCCCTGCTGTGTGTTTGGGGTCATTGTCATGCTGGAAGACCCAGCCACGACCCCTCTTCAATGCTCTTACTGAGGGAAGGAGGTTGTTGCCCAAAATCTCGCGATACATGGCCCCATTCATTCTTTCGTTTACACGGATTAGTCGTCTTGGTCCCTTTGCAGAAAAACAGCCCCATAGCATGATGTTTCCACCCCCATGCTTTACGGTTGGGATGGTGTTCTTGGGATTCTACTCATTCTTCTTCTTCCTCCAAACACGTCGAGTGGAGTTTATACAAAAAACTTCTATTTTGGTCTCCTCTGATCACATGACCTTCTCCCATGCCTCCTCTGGATCAACCAGATGGTCTTTGGCAAACTTCAGAAGGGCCTGGACATGTGCTGGCTTGAGCAGGGGGACCTTGCCCACACTGCAGGATTTTAATCCATGACGGTGTAATGTGTTACTAATGGTAACCGTTGAGAATGTGGTCCCAGCTCTCTTCAGGTCATTGATCAGGTCCTCCTGTGTAGTTCTAGGCTGATCCCTCACCTTTCTCAGTATCATTGATACTCCACGAGGCGAGATTTTGCATGGAGCCCCAGTCCGAGGGAGATTGACAGGCATCTTGAATTTCTTCCATTTTCTAATAATTGCGCCAACAGTTGTTGCCTTCTCACCAAGCTGTTTGCCTATTTTCCTGTAGCCCCTCCCAGCCTTGTGCAGGTCTACAATTCTGTCCCTGGTGTCCTTAGACAGCTCTCTGGTCTTGCCCATAGTGGAGAGGTTGGAGTCTGATTGATTGAGTGTGTGGACATGTGTCTTTTATACAGGTAACAAGTTCAAACAAGTGCAATTAATACAGGTAATGAGTGGAGGATAGGAGGGCTTCTTAAAGACAAAATAACAGGTCTGTGAGAGCTAGAATTCTTGCTTGTTGGTAGGTGATCAAATACTTATTTTATGCAATAAAATGGAAATTAATTATTTTAAAAAATCATACAATGTTATTTTCTGTATTTTTTTTTTTGATTCGGTCTCTCAGTTGAGGTGTACCTACGATGAAAAGTACAGATCTCTCCATTCTTTGTAAGTGTGAAAACTTGAAAAATCGGCAGTGTATTAAATACTTATTTGCCCCACTGTATATATATAATTTTTTTTTTTTTTGTACAGGTCTAGTATATTTTGCAAATTTGAGGTGTAGCTGATTATGAGTGTTAGATAAGAAGTGTATGAGTGTATAAATAGTGTTGTGTGTTCCACGTTTATTGTTAAGTGTTCATGAGATGGATGGCCTGATGGAAGAAACTGTTCCTGTGTCTGGCCTTTCTGGTGCTCAGAGCTCTTTAGCGTCGACCAGATGGCAACAGTTCACAGAGGGAGTGTGCTGGATGTGAGGGGTCCAGAGTGATTCTGCCAGCTCTTTTGCTCACTCTGGATGAGTACGGTTCTTGGAGAGTGGGGAGGGTTGTGCCAGTGACTCGCTCAGCAGTCCGGACTACCATTTGTAGTCTTCTGAGGTCAGATTTGGTTGCTGAGCTGAACCAGACAGTTACTGAAGTGCAGAGGATGGATTCAATGCTGGCGGAGTAGAACTGTTTCAGCAGCTCTTGTGGCAGGTTGAATTTCCTCAGCTGGCTAAGGATGTACAACCTTTGCTGGGCCTTTTTAACAGTGGAGTCTATGTGAGTGTCCCACTTCAGGTCCTGAGAGATTGTGGTGCCCAGGAACCTGAATGACTCCACTGCAGTCACAGTGCTGTCCATGATGGTGAGTGGGGGGAGTGCAGGGGGGTTTCTCCTGAAGTCCACGGTCATCTCCACAGTTTTGAGCGTGTTGATCTCCAGGTTGTTGAGACTGCACCAGACTGCCAGCTGCTCGACCTCCTGTCTGTAGCAGACTCGTCAACCGTCCTTAACGAGGCCGATGAGTGTGGGTGTCCCATCTGCAAACTTCGGGAGCTTGACAGAGGGGTCTTTAGAGTTGCAGTCGTTGGTGTACAGGGAGAAGATCAGTGGAGAGAGAACACAACCCTGAGTTGCTGATCGTACGGGTGCTGGATGTGTATTTTCCCAGCCTCACTAGCTGCTGTCTGTCTGTCAGGAAGCTGTTGATCCACTGACAGACGGAGGTGGGAACGGAGAGCTGAGATAGTTTGGGCAGGTGGAGGTTTGGGATGATAGTGTTAAAGGCCGAGCTGAAGTCCACGAACAGGATCCTCACATAAGTCCCTGGTCTGTCTAGATGTTGCAGAACATAATGCAGTCCCATGTTTACTGCATCGTCCACAGACCTGTTTGCTCTGTAGGCAAACTGAAGAGGATCCAGCAAGGGTCCAGTAATGTCCTTCAGGTGGGCCAGCACCAGTTTTTTCAAAAGACTTCATGACCACAGACGTTAGGGCCACAGGTCTGTATTCATTAAGTCCAGTAATTTTGGGTTTCTTTGGGACGGGGATGATGGTGGAGCGTTTGAAGCATGAAGGGACT
Organism: Sinocyclocheilus anophthalmus; assembly: GCA_018155175.1. NCBI lineage: Eukaryota > Metazoa > Chordata > Actinopteri > Cypriniformes > Cyprinidae > Sinocyclocheilus > Sinocyclocheilus anophthalmus. The sequence goes on from JADLZN010007801.1 coordinate 85,254, forward strand.
TCGCACAGCTCCAGTGATCTGTTGAAGATCAGTGTGAAGATGGGGGCCAGCTGGTCAGCACAGGATTTCAGACAGGCTGGTGTAACACAGTCTGGGCCTGGTGCTTTTTTCCTTTTCTGCTTCCGGAAGACCTGGCGCACCTCGTCTTCGCTGATCTGAATTGCAGGTGTGGGGGAGAGGGGGGTTGCTGGAGGTGTGAATGGTTGTGTGGAGAGGTGTTCAGGGCGGGTGTGGGGTGTCTTTTCAAACCTGCAGTAGAACTCGTTCAGATCGTCTGCCAGGTGTTGATTCTCCACAGTGCTGGGGGATGGTGTCTTGTAGTTGGTGATTTCTTTTAGACTTTTCCACACTGATGCCGAGTCACTGGAAGAGAATTTAATCTTTATTTTTTCAGAATAATTCCTCTTTGCCACTCTGATCTCCTTTTCCAGTGTGTATTTAGCCTGTTTATACAAGACATTATCCCCCTTCCTGTGAGCATCTTCTTTGGCCTGAAGGAGCTGTCTGAGTTTTGCAAATAGGACAAAAAAACATATCCTGACCTTCCCTACAGATAATAGATCACATGCACATTTGCACCCCACAGCCTACTTGATGCTTTGACTCGTTTTGGAGCTTTTTTTGTTGTTGTTAAAGAAGAAATATATGAACTGTCCATATAAATAATGTTTCTATTAACTAACGTTTAAAAATATTGTAAACAAGCAATATTACACATGGAAGTGTGCTGAATATGACTGAGTAAATTACCTGTCGATAGATTAGATGTATAATTGTGTTCAGTAACTGTGTATGGATTTGTTTCAGATGTGAACGAGTGTGATCTGACTCAGTCATGCCAACATCAGTGTTTCAACCTCTTGGGCTCGTATATCTGTCAGTGTGATCAGGGTTATGAACTCGCGCCGGATTCAGTCTCTTGTGTGGGTAAGTGCTATGCTGGATGTTCCTGTGCTTGTTTCGAGTGCACTTTCTACTTGCCAAGTGCATTAGTTTGTGCAGGTTCAGTGCTTAACATATAGTAACGAGAGCTGTCAAAAGGGGTGCAAAAACTCATTTGAATTAAAAAGATTTTTTATATATAATATTTCAAAAAATTTGACTTGCATTCAGATTTTAAAGAAATTATTTCAGTTAAAAAATAAAGATGAGTGAACACCAAGAGGGCGCAACGACTAAATACAAACATGTAAAAATGGTCCTTTTTGTGAATAAAGTATTTGTGAATTCTTTGTTAGTTGTTTATTATCCACGTTTCAGTGCGTTCTTACGGAAAGTGCACATTCATTACGTGATATGTTTGGGTGTTATTTCACCTGCTACTAAGCACTTCAGATTCCCGGTGCTCATTCACAAACATGCCAAACATCATACAAATTGAAATGCAGTTATTGCATTTTGTGCATTTTCATCTAAAATTCAATTGTTTGAGTTCGAAATTTTGATTGGACAGCCCTACAAGTAATTCTTTATCATTAGCTAGATAGTTTTCAGCCTGGTTTTAGGCAAAGATGATGGATGTTTAATTGTCACTGTTTGTTGAGTTTGTGTTGTTCTGCTGTGTGTCTAGACATCGACGAGTGTGCATTCTCCAGCTACATGTGCCAGTATGTGTGTATTAACAGCCCGGGTGGATATTCCTGCATCTGCCCAGAGGGATATCGGCTGAAGAGAACAAGAATGTGTCAAGGTATCGGCCTCCTCCTTCATAAAATATAGCACTCGTCATTGCCTGGCCTCCTCTCTATCCATCCACACCCAGATATTTCACATCAGAGCAAGATGGGCCAGGAATTCCCAACCACTTGCTAACGGAAACAATGCAGAGCTCACATGGGTTACACTTTATTTCAAGGTGTCCCTTGTTACAGTGTAATTATACATTTAAGAATGGAGTAAAATTAATTAACAGCATGTACTTACTGTAGGTTTAAGGTTAGTTGCATGTAATTACGCATGATTTACTGTCATTACTAAAGTGCATGTAACAAGAACACTGTAAAAATAAAGTGTTACCTTCCTACTTTAAACAAAAAGGCTGTTTATCTGTTCTGAACACAGGGAAAGATGTTAGATGAAGTTTATGTTGTGTATCTTGCCATTTGAATTTCCAGTAGCGATGTTACTTCTGTAATTTGACGTACGTCTGACTGAAATGTGACATTCAACGTGAAAAACTTTGTGTGCTTTTTGCCTGAATGTTCATTCATAGGATAGATATGACTTATTGCTAATCACAGTCTTTTCTCTGGCGTCATAGACATCAATGAGTGTGACACAGGTCACGAGTGTAGGGAAGATGAGATGTGCTGGAACTATTACGGAGGTCATCGCTGCTACCCTCAGGACCCGTGTCTGGAGCCTTACGTGTTGACGTTGGAAAAGTAAGTCAGTCTGTGTTTATATCCAAGTACTAGAACTAGAAATGAAGATCACAGAACACACCAGAGACACAAGTTTTGATTTCACACTTAAGCATGGGGGGAAAAAAAGAGAGTAATGTTCTTGCTCTTATTCCTAGCCGGTGTTCGTGCCAGTCTGCGGGTGCGTGTCGAGGCCTGCCACAGTCTATCATTTACAAATACATGAGCATTCATTCAGAGCGCACCGTACCAGCAGATATCTTCCAGATTCAAGCCACAAACATCTTCTCCAGTGCACACTACACCTTCAGGATTAAAGCTGGCAACGATGGAGGAGAGTTCTTCCTTAGGGTGAGTAACCAAACCTTGTATTTTTGCATTTAACAGCTGCATGAAACTAAATTGTCAAAGACATTTCATTTGATATTTCTTTGGCAGATTATATTTTCATGTGGTTTCTGTGGTTTGACCACTGAGTGGTGCTGTACGCCAGCTGCATTAGTAGCTTTAGGCCGTAGTGATGTAAAGCCATTTGTTGACGAATTAGATATTACTGGTCACACTGTACATTCAGTTTTAACACAGTTTCTTGTTAGGCAAGGTAAGGCCTGATTTGTGCAGCACAGTGCAGACATGCAGGCAATTCAGCTTTGCTTTCCCTGGTATCCCATAATCAAATATAAATGTCTTGATCATGCTGAACTTAAACATTTCTCTGTGTCTCTGTATCAGGAAAAAATAGGTAAACATTAGTCAAGAGATGTGCTCCACCCTGGTTGTTTCCCCAAGTTCTCTCCAAAGCACAGAGCGGGATATTTGACAGCACATTTATCATTGTGGGGAAATATAACTATTTTCTTTCTTTCTTTTTCTTTTTTGCCAGTGCTGGGATTTGAATAAACTTTAAAACAGTGTCACTGTTACCTTTTAAACTTCTGGAGGAAGATTGGAAACCAGTTGGAGGAGGACGGGAGAAAGTCTGTTTAGATGGTGTTTAATTGCACAGGCTTCATCTTTATATATTGAACTTATAGTGAAATAAAATAACATGTATCATGATATTGGATTTTGGTCACCTGTAGCTTATCCAAAATGCTGCAGTGAGGCTTTTAACAAATAAAGAGAGACCACATCTCACCTGCTCACCTGCATCATTACACAGGTTGCTGATTAAGTTTTGAGTCCAGTATAAGGTGCTTTCATACTTTATGCTGACTTGTCAGTTGCAACATTCTGAGGTGTGTTATGTGCTGATAACTACTGTCATCAGTAGCAATGCTGAATAACATAACGTTCATCTGGATATCATGGATTTGTTCTCTCTGGTTTCATACAAACACAGATGCTGAAATCTTGCATCTTTGTTATAGCATTGAAAATTAATGGACAGACTTCAGTATTACGGTTGACTTCAGTTTTAAATTAATTGTGGGGCAGTCGTGGCCTAATGGTTAGTTGGACTTGTAACCCGAAGGTTGCAGGTTCGAGTCTCAGGTCCGGCAGGGATTGTAGGTGGGGGGAGTGAATGACCAGTGCGCTCTCTCCTGCCCTCAATACCACGACTGAGGAGAGACCCTTGAGCAAGGGACCGGGGGTGTGTGTGTGTGTTCACGGTGTGTGTGTGTGTGTGCACTTGGATGGGTTAAATGCAGAGCACAAATTCCGAGTATGGGTCGCCACACGTCACTTCGCTTAATAGTGTAAAATTGTTGCAGTGTTTATCTTTTTGCCAGGGTGAATGTTTTGCGCACTGTAATGTAGTAGCCCACAGTGTGGTAGATATAAGGGAGCCTCCGCTTCGCTTCAGGAGCCTGATCACCTCAGCTTTCTTTGCTCTCATCTGAAATGAAGAGATGACTGTGCCTTTGCTGTTGTAGGCTCAAGACTGTGAAATGGTTTGTATTTAAGGCTCTGTATTGTAAGCTGGGTGCTCTGTGTCACATGCTGGGTGCTGATACTAAGCGCATGATGCAGGAGTAATTCCAAAACAGTCCTTTAATGATAAATCCACACAAGAAACAGAAGGCTCTGCCTCACCATTTTCTTGCGGGTATCTCAGACTGCTGGTAATGTGTGTAAAACCGCTTGCAAAGTTCTTAAAGAGTGCACAGCTATACTGTGGTCCATTGTCTGACATAACAGTCTTGACATAATTCCGTGACGGCTAAACACATCCTTCAGTGCTGCAATAACTATATTGGCTGTGGCTATATTTAGACGTGCTACTTCAATGTAACATGAAAAATAATCCACAACCAGAAGATACTGTATGTAGTCTTTTCCCAGAAAAATAAGTCTGTGCCCACCCGCTGCCAGGGTCTCTCAGGCACTGGGGTTGTCAGCAAGGGTCCTCTGTGTTCTGCCCTATGCTGTGAGCATATGCTGCAGTTTTCCACGAGCTGACTTATGTGTACGGACAATCCTGGCCTCCAGACGGCCTGGCGAGCCCTAGCTCAGCACTTGACTATATCCTGGTGACCATTGTGTATTTTGTGGAGGACCTCTTGCCTCATGCAGTGGGGAATCACAATCATTTGGCCCCTTATGAGCAGCTCTCCAGCAACAGTAAGATTTTATCTTTCAGGCCAGTATGGCCCCAAATCAGGAGGAAGGACATGTTTTTCCGGCCACTCATTCTCACAGTATTAAATGAGTTTTGCACAGATGGGATCGGCTTTCTGATTCTTAATTATTGTATTCAACCTTGCATCAGTAGCTGGGAGGGCCTGAACCACAGCATCCACAAACACCTTAACATCGTCCTCATCCTTTTTCTCTTTCTGCGTAAACGTGTGTTTCACTGGAGCTCTTGATAATGTATCAGCAGTTATGAGCTGCTTACCAGGCATGTGCACAATGTTGAAGTTCACTCATCAGTCTCAGACGGAACCACAGGATTCGTGAAGGGAGCTCATTTAGTGCTTCGGTGCTCAACAGTGAAAGCAGTGGTTTGTGATCTGTCTCTAGTCTATATTTTAGACCAAGGAGGTAAGATGACAGATGTTCACATGCCCACGTGATGGCAAGGACCTCTTTTTCTATTTGTGCATAATGTTTTTCTGCCTCAGACAGGCCCCTGGAGATGAACACCACTGGTTTCCATGTTCCATCTGCCTGTTTTTACTCAGAACACCCCCCATGCCAAAGGAGGAGGCATCTGCAGCGACACATGTCTCAGCTGACAGTGAGTATGAGGCCAACACCTGATGAGAGCTCAATTCAGCTTTCAATTTCTGAATTGGCTTTTTTTGTGGTATCACCATTAATTTTTCTCACTAAGCAGGTCTTTGAGTGGACGGGTGGACGATGCAAGGTGAGGTAAAATTTTCCTAGATAATTATCCATGCCCAGCAGTCTCCGCACTCCTTCCACCCCAGTTGGATCGGGCATCTCCATAATCACCCTGACTTTGCCAGGGTCTGGTGCAACTCCTTCTGCTGTGATGTGATGACCCTCAAATATAATGTTGTCTGCAGCAAACACACACTTTTCATTCAAGGTCAACCCCTCTTCTTGCAGACTTTGGAGGACACAATGCAGTCCCTCATTGTGATTGTGCATATCCTCACCGTATACTAATATGTCATCTGCATGACACACGACCCCTTCGCATCCTTCCAGCATTTGTGATATGTGGCATTGAATATGCTCTGGGGCTGTCAAGATCCCAAATGGTAAACGGTTGAACGCATATCTCCCGAATGGGGTGATAAATGTTGTCAACAGTTTGCTCTCCTGGGACAACGGGATCTGTCAGAACCCTGATGTTGCATAGAGCTTTGTGAAAACTTTGACTCCTGAGAGCATTGTGAGCGTCTGGTCCACTGCTGGGAGAACATGTCTTTCTCGCCGCACCCACTTAAGTGGGTCAAATTGACACATCTTCCCTTGAGCCTTGGGCACAACGAACATACCATGGGGTGGGTTGGGTCACTTTGGAAATAACCCCCATGTCCTCCATGTGTTTCAGCTCAGCACGCACCTTATCTCTCATGGGAAGTGGTTCCTGGCGTGGGGATGAAAGGGCATATGGCACTGCACTCGGTTCCAGCTTAATTGTGTAAGGCTCCTTTGATTTCCCCAAGCCCGAGAAAACTGAGGGGTATTTGGCTCTGATGTTGTCCTGTTGCTCATGTACTGTGTTAGAGACACTGTATTAAAGGGGTCATATCAAGTCAAGTCAAGTCAAGTCTGCTTTATTGTCAATTCTTCCACATGTACAGCACATACACACAGAGAATTGAAATTGCGTTACTCTCAGACCCTTGGTGCATACAGATAACACTAACAGAAGAACATAAATACAGCCTTTTAAATATAAACTATAACTATACAATTTACAAATAAGGTCACATGTAAAAAAATTATATAAAGAGCCAAGCCCATGGCATAAGAGGTGCAAACTAGTGAGTAAACAACTGCAGATATAGCTGATGGTATTGCAAACGAGCTTACAACTGATTACATGACATTGTTTGGGTGTATTGGGAGGGGGGGAGTGGGATAGTCCAGCAGATTGAGTCAGAGTTCTATGGTGTGGGGGCAAAAGAGGGGAGGATGGGCAAGGTCTGGAGGGAGTTCAGCTTTCTGACAGCCTGATGGATGAATCTGTCCTTCAGTCTGCTGGTCCTGGCTTGGAGACTCCGCAGTCTCCTCCCTGAGGGCAGCAGACTGAAGAAGCTGTGTGTCGGGTGGGTGGGATCACCTGCCATGCATAGGGCTTTGCGGGTGAGACGGGTGTTGTAAATGTCCTGGAGGTAGGGGAGAGAGGCACCAACGATCTTCTCGGCTGCTCTCACTATGCGTTGAAGTGTTTTGCGGCAGGACGCGTTGCAGGCGCCTTACCACACAGTGATGCAGCTGGTCAGTATGCTCTCGATGGTGCCTTTGTAGAAGGTGCACATGATGGGGGCCGGGGCTCTGGCTCTTCTCAGTTTGCGGAGGAAGTAGAGACGCTGCTGTGCTTTCTTGGTCAGTGTGGTGTTGTCAGTCCAGGAGAGATCCTCCGTGATGTGCACACCCAGGAACTTGGTCCTGCTCACTCTCTCCACAGTCGCACCATATGACGGTCAGGAGGGCATGCTGAGAAATGCGCACTCTCCTGATTCCAATCACAATCCTTCGTCTTCCCTCCTTCTCCACATTCAGAGAGAGATTTTTGTCACTGCACCACCCGGCCAGGCGTCTCACCTCGCTCCTGTAGTTTGTCTCATCTCTGTTGCTAATGCCACCCACTACAGACGTGTCATCCGCAAACTTAATAAGGAGGTTGGAGTTGTGTGATGGTGTGCAGTCGTGGGTCAGCAGATTGAAGAGGAGGGGGCTCAGCACACATCCTTGGGGGGCCCAGTGTTCAGTGTGATGGTGCTGGATGTGTTGCTGCCGACACGTACTGCCTGAGGTCTTCCAGTCAGGAGGTCCAACAGCCAGTTGCACAGCGAAGTGGTGAGCCCCAGCTGGACCAGTTTGTGAATAAGCTGTTGAGGGATGATTGTGTTGAATGCTGAACTGAAGTCTATAAACAACATTCTGGATCGGGACTATATAGATGTCTTTTTTTTGTTTGTCTGAGTCTTTTTTGTCCAGGTGTGTGAGTGCTGAGTGGAGGGTAGTGGCGATGGCGTCATCGGTCGTACTGTACTGTCTTTTTGCCTCTCTGATGCCGCGGGAAAGGTTGGCCCTAGCTGTCTTCAAGCCCACCTCATCTCCAGCTCTGAAGGCAGCGTTTCGCGTCTTCAGGAGTCCGTAGAACTCCCCTGTTAGCCACGGCTTCTGGTTAGCCCGGACAGTGATGGTCTTTGAGACATCATCAATACACTTGGTGATGTAGTTAGTGACAGTATCTGAGTACTCTTGGAGGTCTGTGGAGTTACTATATGTGGCAGCCTGCTTAAACATATTACAGTCAGTGGTGTTAAAACAGTCTTGAAGAACCTCTGACGACCCTTCCGGCCACACTTCTATCTGTTTGTGAACTGGTTTGGTGACTTTAAAGAGCAGTCTGTATGCAGGCATTAGCATGACAGTGATGTGGTCTGAGGCACCAAGGTGGGGGAGGGGTAGGGCTTTGTAAGCTCCTCTCGGGATGGTGTAAACAAAGTCCAGAGTGTTGTTCCCCCGTCTTGGAAAGTCTATGTGTTGGTGTATTTATGGGAACACACTCTTTTAATTCTGCGTGAGTTGAAATCCCCCATCCAAGATGAGAAAGTATCAGGTGGGCTGTCTGCTGCTCACCACTGATACAGGTGAACTATCGGTACAGTTCATTTCATTCAGTCCTCTCTCGCTCCTGTTGCTGTTGCTGGAGCTGGATGTATACAGCAACGAGCAGTATGTCTGTATATTCCCTCGGTAGATAGAATGGCCATCACTTAATAATCATAAACTCTACCAGGGGTGAGCAGTGTTTGCAGACCACAACAGCATCGCGGCACAACGCATCATTGATGTAAACACAAAGCCAGCCGCCGCGGGTCTTACCTCCCTCGACACGAGCTCTGTCCACTCGATAGCATGTCAGCTGATCAAGATGAATAGCACAGTCCAGAACGCTGTTGTTGACTGTTCCGTGAACACCGACACAAGTCTCTTACGCCCTCAGAAGGGGCGTCGCACCCGTGGGGGATGTGGGTGTTTTAACACCCACACTTTTCCCGGTGAGAGGGTTCAACACCCGCACTTTTTCTGCAGTTTTTCCGCGGTTTTGCACAAACGCCTTACTACACGACAGTCTCGCTCCTCCTGTATTATTCCCTTTCCTCCGTTTCTCTGGCCGCTCTGTGTCTGCGCTCGCTGCGGCTGCCTCCTCTCCCCCTCCCTCTCTAACATGACACCGGCTTTGAGTGTGACCGGCTGATGATTGGCTGTTCTGCCTTAAGTCCCGCCTCTCTTGGTGTGTTAGATTTATCGGTCAGCTCGTGCTGAGGCGGCGGGAACTTATGGTAAATGGTTCAGTGTTTCTCCTGCCATTATATTAGGGGGGCGGCCTGCCCCCCCAAACGGCACCCCCCGCCCCCCTTGAAAGTCAATTTTATTTAATTATATTTTCTCTATAGCGCCAGATCACAACAGAAGTCATTTAAAGTTACCTTTCCTATAGAGCGGGTATATACCTTGTTCTTTCATTAAGCAAACTAAATAGCCTTATGTTATTTATGTTATTTATCTTATTTACACGACGCCATGTCATTTCATTCCTTCGACATTATGCTCAACCGCGCTCTCTGTATCACACACACACCACACACACACACACACAACCCCACACACACAATGAGCCCACTCCCCCTAGTCGTTGTAAAATTAAACCGCAAAACGCTTCTATCTTTAAATATGAATTCCTGTGTGTCTCTGTGTTCTATGAAATGGGACGACGCGCGGTTGTGTTTAGTACTCGTACTGAAAACGCTTGTGGACCGCTGTCGGTGATTTAAACTCTGGGCCGTCTCCATCTATGCTGCACAAAAACATAAATACATCTCCAGAACTGCTCTGAGAGTCCCTTCATGAGCCCATTTGACCGTTTCATTTGAGTAAACTATCCTCATATCATACACACAGAAATGTAAAGATATTCACGGCAACCCCTCAAAATAAAAGTCCGGTTTAACTTGAGGGCATTGTGGCAGAAATATATTACTGTTGTTGAGTAGAATGTACGTAATAGGCTGCTAATTCTAAAATTATTAAAACCTTATTTTTAAGGAATAAACACAATATTTCTTCAATGTTTTAATTGAAATATTTAATGACCTTTATTTTCCCAGCGCGGACAATAATAAGTTTGATGTACTAATTGGTGGGGTTCATCCAATACTTAAAAGAATAGATCGGCGGGGGACACTGAATGTTTTATGCCTTAAAACAAAATGTGAATACACAACACAGAATTTCTGAGCAAAAGATCATAAGGCTGTTGTAAGAATAAATTAAACTTGTTTTAATGCTTTCAAGTAGTTAGACATGCTAAAACAGAATTTGGTTACAATACAACATAAGGTTGGACAAATAAAACATTTCATAGGGCCCTAAACATGTGATTTTTGTTAAGCTTTTAATAAATTGTTGTTAAATTGTATAATTTTCATGATTTTAATTCATTAGACATGCTTTTTGATTAATAAAATGTAATTTAACCATTAAATGAGTCCAATAAAAAACGGAATCTTATTTTTTGTGTGTTATCTATCTTATCATTATGTGGTCATGCAAACTATCATATCTATCGATATCATATATAAAACAAATTTTGTATATTTTTTTTTGTTCTTAATATATGTTGTTTGTATATCTGGAGTTTGTAACAAAAATAATTTCCCCCTGGGATTATTAAAGTATTTCTGATTCTTTAGCAAGTCTACTGTTGTGTATTTTCACAACAGAGTTTTGACTTATTTTCCGTGTGTGTTTTTATACTTATCTAGTATCACTCATTTAAATGGGAAGCTTTTTATATCTTGTATGTTATACATTTTGTACCCCTCTGTCACTGTATTCATCGTTTTTATTGTTAATAAACAAACCACATCCATCCCCCGCACTTTTGAAAAGCTTGCTACGCCCCTGTTCCCTTACCATAATCGCGAGCTTCGGTTAAGACAGCTGACTCCACTGTGATGTGACCCCCTCTCTCTCTCTCATGCACACACACACACACACAACACACCCACGATGCGCAAACTACGCATTTAAGTCAATAGCAATACTTTAACTAATAACAAAACAGTAGCTGATTCAGCAGTGCCAGATTGTCATAGCAAAGTCAGAATTATCTCTTCTCCTAGGTTCACGAAACGGTCTTCTATAAAATGCATTGCTGTTCTGTTGAAGTAATCTTAAAGATTCCTAAATGCACTCGTACCTTCCGGAAGGCCAAATTAAAGTGCTTTTGCTTTCGCACTGAAACACACAGCTTCTCCCTGACATGGCTGCTTCAACACTACTGCGGTTACTGAAACCACGCCTTCTTTCTTTGCGTGAACATTTGGGCGGCATTATGCAAATATTTCCACATAGTGAGGTAGATATGTGGGGGCGTGTTAGAACGAGCCGTTTTAGGGGGGCGTGGCAGAGTCTTAACTTTGATAAAGAATATCTCTTTGGTTTTGAGACTTTAGTCTTTGCAACTTCAGGGATCTTATCTATGCACAATCAGCTTGTAACACTCCAAAGAGAAAGGAAAACTTGAAATCGCATCATATGACCCCTTTAATGTGAGGGCTTCTATTGAGGGAAGGCCCAGTAGGGGCTTAGACAGTCCAGCAACTACATAAATGACTTGTTCAGTAGTTTTATCTTTAACACTTAACTGGCCTTTAAATCGCCCCTTTACATTAAGCTTATGATTACCTGGACCAAACAGCACTTTTCCTGTTTGCTGCAGAGCACCCTGTTTCCGGGTGGAGAAGCTCCAACTTGAAAACCGTGTTTACACCATTCAGTCTAATGAGTTCATTCCACCCATCATTCTCCTGTGGATACACCTCTCCCAAAAAAAGCAAAATTGCCCCCCTCTTTGGTCTCCAATTGCCTTTCTGTAATGTCGTTAACACCCCCTGTTGACATTTTTTTGCTAAATATTCTTTATGGTGACATTTCCTACAGTCAGCATCTCGAGATGGGCAGTCTTTCCAGTGATGTTTCTTTAAGTTCCAGCATCTGCCACATCCCGATGAGTAGTTCTCTGTTTTCTTTTTTAAATGTTGTCTGCATTTTTCTGTCATTTCTGTGTAAAGATTCCACTTGTCCTATTGGCTGCTCTGCTCCGCGTAGTATTGGGTGCTGCTTTTTCACCGCTGCACTCTGTCTTACTCTTGTTATAGCTTTCTTTAGCGTCAGGTCTGCATCTAACCATAAACTTTCTGACAGTTTGGTGTTGCGTATGCCGACGATGAGCCGGTCTCTTATCAAACCTTCTTTTAGTGCTCTGAAATCACACAGCTCAGCAAGTGAATGAACCGCTGTAATTAATGACTACACTCTTCCCCAGCTCTTGATTTTGCTTGTTGAATCTCGCTATTTCAAAAATGATATTCCGTTTGCTAAGACAGTTTATTAAAAGCTTCAGTAACTGCAGCATACAATTCCTTTTGATCCTCAGTCAAGGGTAACACATACAAAATCTCTTCGGCATCTTCGCCGGCAGCATACATGAACGTATTTATCTGGTATTCTTGTGATTGTTTATCCAATCCCGATGCAATTCTTGGCCATTCAGCTGTATTGGTGAAATCGAACTTGCCTGGCGGTGCCAGCTGTGAGGCCAACATTGGTGGGGCTGGCACTTCTCTCTCCATTTTCCCCTTAGACCCTTATCAGAATCAGAATCAGAATCAGAAGAGCTTTATTACCAAGTATGTTTACACACACAAGGAATTTGACTTGACGACAGGAGCTTCCAGTGTAAAAGAAAGTACAAACATAGTGCAGACAAACATAGTTGTGACATACATAGAATACACAGATAGGGAGTAATAATAAAACCTATAAATAAGAAAAAAATAAAATTGAATAGAGACTATATACAGAAATAGAATATAGGAAAAAAGTAATTGTTATTTAGAAGTAGAAGAATTTTATTAGTGTGCAGATAGATATGTTATTTACAAATTGTGCAGTTTAATATAAATATACTATGTTTGTTGTGATGGACGATGTATAATTATGAAGTTTAATTGTTCAGGCTGAATATAGACTGCGGGAAAAAAACTGTTGTTGTGCCTGGCTTTTCTGGTGGTCAGTGCTCTGTAGCGCCGGCCAGAAGACAACAGCTGGAGGAGAGAGTGGGCTGGGTGTGAGGGGTACAAGGTGATTTTCTAAGCCCTTTTCCTCACTCACCTCTGGAGATTTTAAATCTTGGAGCTGGGCGAGGGGGCACCAATAATCCCTCAGCAGTTCCTGACGGTCCGTTGTATCTCCTGATTCTGGATTTGGTATCTCACCAACCAACAGTTAGGGATGACACAGGACCAGACTCAAGTGCTGGCAGAGAAGAACTGTTGAAAAGAAGCAGCTCTTGTGGCAGGTTGCATTGTCTCACCTGCGAAGGAATACAACCTCTGGCGTGGCCTTTTGTTGCATGGATTCATGTGAGTGTGTCACCCCTTCAGGCCTGAAAGATTGGTGGTGGCCCAGGACCTGATGACGTCCACTGTCATCACAGTGCTGTCCATGATGGTGAGGGGGGGAGAGCAGAGGGGTTTCTCCTGAAGTCCACGATCATCTCCACAGTTTTGAGCGGGTTAAGCTCCAGGTTGTTAAGACTGCACCAAACAGCCAGCTCTTTAACCTCCTGACTGTAGCAGACTCGGCTCCAGCCTTGATCAGGCCGATGACTGTAGTGTCATCTGCAAAACTTCAGGAGCTTGACAGAGGGGTACTTTGAAGTGCAGTCATTTGTATACAAAGAGAAGAGCAGTGGGGAGAGAACACAAACCCGCGGTGGGGGGGCGCCAGTGCTGACGGTGTAGTCCGGCGTGTGAGTGTGTGCCCACCTCACTAGAGCTGCTGCCTGTCCTGTCAGAAGCTGGTGACCACTGACAGATGGAGGTGGGCGACGGAGAGCTGGGCGGTGTTGGCCCCCCGGGGATAAAAAGAAAAAGGCCGGTATGCTGGGGTATTGAAGGCCGAAATGAAGTCCACAAATAGGATTCTTGCGTAATTCCCAGATCTGTCGAGGTTTTGCAGGATGTAATGCAGTCCCATGTTTACTGCATCTTCCACAGACCTGTTTGCTCTGTAGGCTAACTGAAGAGGATCCAGCAAGGGTCCCGTGATGTCCTTCAGGTGGGCCAGCACCATCTCCAAGTGACTTCCTGGTACCTCAGATGTAGACGACAGGTCGGGTGTCGTTAAGGGGGGGTCCATGGATTTTTTTGGGTTCCTTTGTTGGGGTGGGACCGATGTGGTGGAGCATGTAGGGGCAGCAGGGAACTTCACACTGCTCAAGTGATCTGTTGAAGATCTGTGTGAATATGGGGGCCAGTTGGTCAGCGCAGACCTTTAGACAGGCAGGTGAAACACCATCTGGGCCTGAAGCTTTCTTAGATTTCTGCTTCCTGAAGACCCTGTTCACATCCTCTACACAGACCTTAAGTGCAGGTTGAATGGTAGGAGAGAGAGGGAGGGAGGTTGCATGAGGGGGGGGTGTAGGTGTATGTGTGAAGTGCAGATCAGAGCGGGTGAAGGGTGGTAGACTGGGCTTTTCGAATCGGCGGTAAAACACATTCAGATCGTCAGCCATTTGTTGATTCTCCGCAAGCTGTGGGGGTGGTGTCTTGTACATGGTGATTTTCCTCAGACCAGTCCATACTGACGCGGGAGGGTCGTGTGCTGACAGCTGGCGGGGTTTTTTCTTCCTCAGGTTTCTTTTTCTGTGTAGTTTTTTTAGCCACTCTGATCTCCTTTGTTAGTATGTTCCTAGCTTGTTTATACAAGATTTTATCCCCACTTCTATAAGCATCCTCTTTGGCGTGACAAAGCTGCTGAGGGGGGCCAGTAAAACCACGGTTTAGCAGTAGGAAAGAGAGAAGAATGTGCCTGTTAGGAAGGCAACATATCTGCACATAATGGATATAAAGGTGTGTACAGAGTCGCTGGACGCGTCCAGATCGGGGCAGCCGCGGCAAGACGCGCCAAGCAGGAGGCAAAACAAGCTTGGAAGCTGCTCGCGGCAGGAGGCCATCGGGTGACAGTCCTTACGACAGTTGCCGAGGGCAGTGGCGGCCTGTAGGTCGGTATTAGATGGAACCAAACAGTGATCAGAGGAGCCCCAAAGCGGCCCTGGACCGAGTGATGCATCCTTATGCGTGGGAACAGTGATCCAAATATGCTGTCTCTGGTGGACACGTAATGTGCTGGCGTTGTAGTGTGCAGTGCACGGGAGAGATTGATGTTGTTAAAATGTCTCCAAGAAGGATTAAAGATCTGGGTGACCTTTGCTCCATTCAGTTATTTGTTTCGGCCAGCTGTTGCAAGGTCTCGGCCTCACAGGGAAAGCACTCGAGTCCGAGGCACGGAACATTCACGAAATTAAAGAGGAAACGCCCTCGGGCGAGTAAAAGGTTTACATTTTATTATGAGTTGCCTGCTAAATAGGACATCAAATCCTTTTTCAGCGGTGTTTACATCTGAACACCAACTTCTTGATGTAAGCCGCACAACCACCACGGCTCTGGGGTTCCCCCCGTTAGACTCCGCGACGGGTCTATCCGCCTCGTGACCAGCGGGTAACCCCGGCAGATGAGCGCGGTGTCCGATGGTCTTCACTGGCATCCAGGTTTCACTGAACACAGTGCAGCCAAGAGTTGAAAAGTCCTTGTTGGGGCGGGTGGGAGGAAAGAAGTTCTGGGTGCCGGGTGGTTGGATTAGGAAGGGAACGACCGGTGCGCGGGGTATAATTAATGCTTGGGGGCGCAGTCCGAAAGGGCCTCGCCGGGGGGAGGGAAAGCGGGAGCTCACCATGGCGCCGGCATGCGTTTCCCTCTTCTTCTGCTCCTGCACGCGCTTGTTGAACAACACCGCGGTGACCTCCTACTAGATGTCCAACAAGAACGTCCGAATATCAAAAACCGAAAATGGTGTCTGGGGGTGCGGCGTTAATGTAAGCCCATCGTCTCTGTAAAACTATAGAAGAGAATGACAAAACACAGACAAACAACCAAAAACAATGAAGAACGCTGAGCTCACGTCCTTGCTGGCCAATTGGCGGCGCCATGGCTGGTGGTTTTTTATAGATGCTCTTCAGTTTTTTTCATTGGTTACCCATTACTCCAGCGCTTCTGACAACCATGTAACCCTTCTGACAGAACTGAATAACAGTGGAGACATTCAGAGTTCCGGGGCACCACTACTCTAGGCCCGAAGTGTGACATTCACATGATGGCCATGGTTAAAAGTCCCAGCAAGGTTGTGTGAGGCGGGGGGGGGTTCCTTCGCCACTGAGGAATGCCCCTGTCACAGAGCTGCGTTAAACAGTGTCTCCTACTCAGCATTGACCCCGTCCTCGGTCTATCGTTGAATGATGTGAGCAGTGTCGGAATTGTTGTCCAAAAGCGCTTGGGGGTCTCTCAACCAGCCACCCACCCCTTCACAATAATAAAAAAAAAAAAATAAAACTCTATCTACTTCTATGCCATATTTTTGTCTTGGTTATCCTTGAGAAAAACACTAATTGGGGGGCTAGATATAAGAATATTGTATGAGATCATGAATAGTGTACCAAACATTCACTAAGCCAAGAGAATTAAAAGGTAGTGTATCCTAGGGTGTGCTATGGTGGACAAAAAAATGAGCTCTCTGTATGTTGTTTCTGGATTGTCAGGACAATATTTGCTGAGGTGGTGTTTGTGCTGCAGGACTGTCAGGACAGCTGACTCTGTTTGGTGGGCGTAACAGGACCGCAGTGGCAGAAATTAACTTTTGCCAACAAGTTTTAAATGATTTTTATATTTAACCCTTTATGGTCTTTGACCTTGTAAAGCCTTTTTTCTAGAAGTGCAAATTTCTTACATTTAATCAATAAAATCAATTGAACAATAATACTTCATTGGTGCTGTTACCAAACAAATAAGGAGATCCCTTATCAACAAATTCATGCAATGCGATAAACACAGAAGCTGCCTTTCAATGTGGCATGTAGATGTATACACATCTGTTTGGATGCAAGGCGATGAATGCTTTAAGGCCTGCCGTTACAGAATGCATAAGAACGTTTTGATATTTAAAATCTGAGGGGGAGAGCGTTTAATGCTGATATTGAAAATGTTAGAAAAAATATATAAAGTACTTTAAATGTCATTCAAGTGCCGTCCATAGGTGGGGCAGCAGTCACTGTTAATAAGTGAGTCATTGCGATTGAACCGAATCATTTAAACGGTTGATCTGAATTTCATGACACGAAAGCCCCCAAAAACCCGCTGTCTTTTTTTCATAGGAGACCCAAAAAATACTCAATCTTGGGTCAAACCGGAAGTTCTGCTGGGGCTCTTAATATAACTCTTTTTTTTATTGAACTGTTGTATAAAATCAATATCACATTTGTGATTTTTGCAAAAAAAAATGGCACTCTTTGTGTGATATTGATCAACTATATAAAATGATATAAATATATACATTTTCTGCCCCCCTTTCTTGAATTTTGGGAGCATTCTAAATACATTTTATTATACCGAATCATACAGTGAAAGAACACACTCTAAATGAGCATTCAGTCTAGCTAGTGTTTAAGCACTCATAACTCCTCTCATAATCAATGAAGCTGTCCATGCACTGTATGATAAAGTAATCTCTAATTACATCGTACGTACATCTGCACTTTGTGGCTTATGATGAGGGAATTCACGAGTTTCAGTCTGAACAAAACTCTGGGGTTTCAGCGATGACTGATCTGAACGCCTCTGATTGGCTACTGCATTGCTAAGCTCAACAGAATCATGTGTGATTGGTTATAATGAGCAACGCTGTAAAAACACGTAAAATTAAAATATGATGTAACAGGCAGGTCTAAATTTAAAACAGCAATTGAAACTTCATTTTAAGTATTACAGTTTTATTGAAAAACCAGGGGACCCACTAAGTATATTTTTTGGGGTGTTATGAGGTGTCTTAAAGCTTATGGGAGGTCCGGGACCCCCCCAGCCCCTCCTCAATTCGAACACTGAATTGGAGGTGAAGTCCATAAGGGGAGAAAATTTCTCTCGCTAAATTTCCGATTGCACAAATCCTAGAGAGATGATGATGTTTGCCTGCCAAATTCTCCATTCATTAGCTATTATAATACTGAAGGACCTTATATATGAATGCTGAGATCAGCGTCGTATTCCTATAGGTAGACGTGGATCAGCTGAGAGTCAGCAGATGCACGCTTGACTAACGTGACCTGCCAGAACTAACACTATGCTTGATATTGTTGCATCGTGTGTTTTCCATCTTCATGTTTGATCAGTTCAAGCATTTATCTTCTTTTTATTCAGTCACAGCAGTAGCAGTATGCTTTTGCCCATATTAGGGATTTCCTGGAGCATCATCAGTCATTTCTTTTCAGTATTACACATTTTGAACATGTTTGTGATTGGTTTGCTGGCTTAGCCTAAATAATTTTATCGGGTGAGCACTCCTGCAGTCTTAGGCCCACCCCAAATGCTCTCATTGGTTGAGACACATGATGACGCTCATCCCAAGCCAGTACTGATCAACATCCCACCACTCCTGTGACCCATGGTTTGTCTGTTGTTTGTGTGTTAATTTTGTCAGTGTGCATGCAACAAATGTAAATTTTTATTAAAATGTCTAACTGCATTTATTTCTTATCACCATCATTGAGAAAATTATATATTTTTGGGAGTATTTCTCCATTCAGAAGTATATCTGATGTCCATGTATTTGTCGTTAATTGCTTCAGCGGTTCAGCAGCGTTGGTGCGATGCTGGTCTTGACCAAGTCCCTGGAGGGCCCACAGGAGCTGATCGTTGATCTGGAGATGATCACTCAACACACAGCAATGAACTATCGCTCAAGCTCTTTCCTGCGGCTCACCATCATCGTGGGACCCTACCCCTTCTAACAATACTGCTGCTTCACACATTTATACACATCCAGACTGCTTGCATTAAAGTTACACGCAGCAACGGTGAGATGTTATGAACTGTTCTAATGTGTCTTCGTCTTGCAGTCATCATAAAATAAGCTGACTCTTATTCAGGGCTCCAGACTGCCACTAAAATGGTTGCTAATGTGACAAAGAAAATTGACATTTTATGACGATAGTTTAAAATCTAAACACTTTATTGGTTTGTCATATTTTATCATTGTCTGAGGCCGAGTCGCAGAGGGGTCATGAGCAGGGCAGATGTTGTAGAGAGGATATTTAGTTTGCTTGGTCCTCCTTGAATGGATGCTTTTTGAATGAACATCTACTGTAATGAATGGGGTTGATGGGACTAAAATAAACATAAAATTTCTCAAGAGTAATTTTTGAAGGGGACACAAATAATACAGCCAAAATTGTGCTTGTACATAGCATGGAGACCATGTTTAAAAATGAGTTTGGTTCATAGGTTCACCACGCGGTCATATTATAATTATTAAATTATTTTGTGTCCTCCACATAGTATTTTAGGTTTCGTCTGGGACAGCAAGCCCACTGCACTTAACATCATATTGAGTAAAACCCAACACATCGGTAGATCTACAATATTAGCCTAATGCCATTCACCCCAGTCCTGCTAAAAGTTTGCCAACCCCTGGTATAGGCATCATATGTTGGTTTAATTACATTGCTAACCTATATTTTGCACTGATGACATGAAAGTAACATGATTCTGGCTTTGCATTTCCACATAATTCATCTGCTTTCAAATAAATGGGCTTCAGCCTGACATTATTCACTAGCTGAAACACAGATATCCATATCAACATCTCAGAGGCTTTAACAAGGATGAAAAAATACAACATTAGTATCCTGTTATTGAACTTTTTGGACTTCAATAAAAATAGATGTTTAATAGTTGACCATGATTATTTTTTTTGTAACGGGGAGCTTGAACAAAACATTTACAAATAGGACGGGAAATTCCTCTTATCTGCTCAATGTTTTTTTTTTCCCCCTCTGTTTTCCCCTCATACGATCATATTTCATAGATGTTATAATCACTTCCTGTTTATCTAAAAACCAGTATGGGGGCTCAACACACCTTCCTGGAGTTTCTAATATTCCTGAAGACATTGATTAACTGGGTTAGTTGTGTTGAATTACAACTAAACTCTGCAGAAGAGTGGCCCTCCAGTAGCAGGTTTAGACACCAATGACCTAATGGAATTGCAAACAAATGCCAAATGAGTCTAATGACAGTGACACACATTATTGGATGGTCACGGCCTTATTACAGAACAAGAGCCCACATAATTTCTCTTTCCAAGCAGAAAGAAAAAATAATTTCATCCTGAATCACTGAAAAAATGGCTTCTTGCAATTTGACAATATAAAACATTTTAGCATTCTGGAAAGTCTTTATTTAAAGTTAGTATCAGTGTCTCCAAAATGTAGGCATGAAACTGCATGCATAAACGTATCCAGTAGAACAACATCACAGTTTCATCATGTCGTGATAGAATCTCTTCATCTCTTTACACATATTTTCATCTTGTTGAAGAAAGTACTGACATTGGTTGTACTGTTAGTGGTTAATAGGATTCAAACAAACAGGCAAATGCTAAAAAACAACGGTAACACTACACACTACTCAGGATCAAACTGTCTAAGTGTATTTAAAATTTCCAATCTGCATATCAAATATGTCACCCAGCTGCCACGCAAAAATACACTGTTTACAAGTTGAGAAAGCAGTAAACAAGTTGTCAGTTTCATTTGAGATAAACATTGATAAATAGAATAGCACGTATTTCAATGAAAGTACAGCAGTCACAGAGTAAAAACACAGAAATGAATGAGAAGATCATGTAAAAAAAAAAAAACCTTGGATAATTTCAATGGCGGTACCTAATTAACGGCACCATCATGCAAAGAGTCTTCATGCTGAGAAGAGGCGGGTAAATCTGACGAAAACTTTCTAGTCCAAAATCAGAAGGAGAAAAAAAAAATGGTGATTTGCATAAAGAAAATGAAGCCTATTTAGGATCGTTACACGTTTTAGGCATGGTGACAATATTTCACCTGAACACTAAGCAATTATTACTGTATTACAGTACAAAAAAAAAGAAGTTAACACTATAGAGAACTGAGTCCTAAAACAGGCTTCATTTACTTTAAACAAAAACATTTTTTTCTTTCTTTGGATTTTAGAGTTAAACATGACCTGGACGTGCTTTGGACAGGTTCTTCGCAGGATCCATTGAGACACTCATTTATCAGTGTCCTCAAATGTCCCAATTAAGCAGATCAGCTACTCAAGTCAAGGACCAGGTGTTCATATATACGTGTTTGCCCCTTAAAACTAGAGCCAAGAAGGAACTCCCTGTTCTCAATAAACACCAGAGAAAAAGCCCTGGGTGCTTGAATGTTCAGTTCCTGGAATTGAATGAACTGTCTTTTCTTTGCATCCCAGCGATAGACCCGAGTAAAGGCGTAGTCGCTGCCTAGGATGGCGTACTGCCAGTCGGCTATCGAGAACGGCTGGAAGACCATGGAGCCACGAGAGGCCATGGTCTGGATCTCAGTGAACATGCTACCGTCCCATTTCATCACCTTGGAGTCGCCGATGAAGCGGGTCAGACATA
This sequence comes from Sinocyclocheilus anophthalmus, assembly GCA_018155175.1. Classification (NCBI taxonomy): domain Eukaryota; kingdom Metazoa; phylum Chordata; class Actinopteri; order Cypriniformes; family Cyprinidae; genus Sinocyclocheilus; species Sinocyclocheilus anophthalmus. The sequence goes on from JADLZN010007801.1 coordinate 106,850, forward strand.
TGTAGAGCTCGCTCTTCACGGTGAAGTGTTTGACCGCGTACACGTCCTCCATCTCTGGGATATCCGTACGCCGTTCGAACTGCTTAGTGCTCTTGCTCCACTGGTAAATGACCGGCCTCTGAGAGCTGCTGGACAAGATCAGATGAGGCTTCCCAGAAATCTCTAGATACTCCACATCTGTGTCGCGGTGCCAGGGGTGCAAAGACTGATGGGAGTAGAAGCCGTTGCCGTTCCATTTATAAATAGTTGTCGAGCCGGCTTTGGAGCTGTCGGCTATGATGAAGAAAGACTCTTCGTCGACGTGGAAGATTTCCACATCATTTGGCTTTCGGACTTTCAGAATGTCGATGTCTTGGATTTTGATGAATTTGTTTGCAGAGACATCTCGCTTGAAGATGTGCGAGCCGCCGAACAGTTGGGCTACTATAATGAAGAGTTGACTATCAATGACTAGAGGTTTGCAGATGACAGTGGAAGTGCCTACGGAGGAAAGATTTGAGGAAAGCTGTATGAAACAACGGCTTGAAAACCACCAAAACTATGGAGTACCAGTTTATTTTGCCATGAGAGATTAGAGATGCACCGATTGCAATTTTCTTGGCCGATTCCGATTTCCGATTTTTTTTGTTGGTGTGATCTGCTGATACCGATTTTTTGCCGATTCCGATTTTCTTTCTAAAAAACTATAATTGACAGCATATCGAACACAAATCGTGTCCTTTTTTAATGCAAAAAAATATTACAATCATAAAAAATTATTACAATACAATTCCCCCCAATCAGGACAAAGTTAAATAACTTCACTCTCAAAATAAAGTGATCTGTGACTAGAAAAGAGGTAGAAATAACAATTAACTGAAAATGAGTTGCTGTATATAACAAAACAGATGTAATTTCCCACTGTTTCTTAATTGTCCATTTTTTTTTTTCACTACCTTATTACATGTGTTCATCTTTCACAATCAATCTTAGATGGTTTCCATTAATTCAGTTAGAACAATATACGACACTGTAGAATTGTTTTACCTAAATTGTTTTTTTAAAACTACAACTCAAAATTTGGGAAAAATGCAAGATAGTTTTAAATATGAAACCAACCATTATTGGCGCAATTAAGTGGGCAATGAACGCTTGAATAGGTGTCATTTAGGTCCTTCTTAACAGATCCAATGGCTGATTCATTCAGAAACAAGGCAAGTAACTAATTTACTGTCTTTATGAATGGTAACGAAACGAAAACACCGCTGTGTTGAGACACAAAACAGTTCTGCTGTGGCTTTGATTGGAACTATTTTCATCAGCGAAATTTAGAAAAACAGTCAATATTGTGTCTAAAAAGTAAGTGTCTTAATATTAAATTCTTGTTTATTGTGTATTGAACACTATTGTATAAAATCACATTGCAATCGTGTTGAAACATTTTGGTCGTGCAATGTACCTAAATCATATATTATAAATTTCTTATTATTTTACTACCGCAGTATGCATCTATAACTTTCTGTGTGTGCTGTAGAGTCTCTCTCACACACTCGCGAGCCTCATCTGGCACGACATAAACACATTATCAGTCACCGTGAGTGTGACGTCAGAACAGACCTGCTCAGAACTTTGTCGAAGAAAAAAAAAAACACAAGTGCGAGTTGTGCATTCCCCCCCCCCCCCCCCCCCCGTTTGTGGGCCGGACATATTCTTACGCGTCTATGTGTTAATTACAGTACATCAGAGTCAGGACATGCAAACGTTCATTTCGATCATCGACCTCAAATGTGGCTTATCATCTGAAACATGTAAGTTGCAGCACCATTACATGGCTGCTCGCTCTAACATTAACCTAGAAAAATGTGTGCTACTGAAGTGTTTGTGCGGAGTGTGGAAACTAAACAGTAGCACGTTGCGATCATTTGCATTTAACTTAAAACACTTTTTTGTTATTTTTGCTCATACAGATCAAATATGCGTCAAATATGCTAAAAAAAATAAAAGAAACGAAACTCTGTTTTTGCCTAACAGATATGAAATATATATCTATAAAAAGTGCAGTTTCTACATTTAAATGAACCAATTCAACTGAAAACAAATATTTTCAGATTATGTAATTTGTATGAAACATGCACGTCAACTGTGGAGATGTCGACTTCATCACTGCAGCCGAAAATACAGAAAACATCAATCAATGAATTATTATAATGCTAAGGCAGTCTCCTTACTGTTTTTCCCTGACGCATTCATAATCATTACTTCTGCCGGTGTGCTGTGGCAAGCTTTATGTGTGCGCTTGAGCACTGAAAGGCTATAGGCAATTAAAGGCTCATTAAATTATGAATTTATATGATAATGTATTTATAACGTGTGATAAGTCTACTAATTATTATCGTCAGAAAAATCTTTAGTCGAGGGAACCCTAAAAAAATATTTTGCTGCACAACAGTTTGTGTTATAAATGAAACCGAATCAACTATAAGAGCTGAAACTGTCTGGAAACAGTATAGTGTGTATTATTATATGATTTAGATTTAGGCATGTACACAACAGTTCCACTGCTGTTTGCTTACTTGTGATATTATCAAAGTTCCTGAACTCCATTTGCACGTGATCCCATTCCATGAAACTGCACCTGCCAACGAAAGGCTGGCCGAACACGACAAACTGGTCACCACCAAACCCAAAAGCCTCGACTGAAATGGACTGAAAGTCAAGAGACTTCAACAACGAAAAATCTGTAGAACAAACAGACACATGTTAAGCCTTTTTTTCCATTTAGAGTCAAGAAAACACAAAGCGGTCTGTGATATTACCAACCTGTTGTTATGCAATCAAATGACTGCGCCACAAGGTCATTGATCTTCTTGCCCTGGTAAGCTTCAGGGCCATTGCAGAAGATCTGATCCACAGTTGCATTTGTATGAAACATCCAGTCGACTAACCACTTTAGCTTACAGTCACAGCTGAAAAGATTACCTCTCAGATCCCTGGACAAATGGAAAGAGATCCCGTCTAGACAATAAAGCTCTTAAATCACTGACAGTTATTTAAATGATGTTGCATTGCTAAAACATCACACACTTGAATACATACACTTTAGTCAAAGCTTCCATCCCTTTGAAAAGATCTTTCGGCAGTGTCTCCAAATTATTGTACGCCAAACTTCTGCAATAACATTCGTAAAGAATCAAATGCTTTCATCAGTAAAGAGAAATGACCAATTTTTATGTTGTGCAAAGGTCTCATGAAGAATGCAACCTGGATTGCTGACTGCTTCTATTAACAGTGAAATAGCATGAATAATCCACTAAGAAAACGCTCCTATTATGACTGCCACTCGTAGGTCTCTTCTTTCCCTCGCAAGACACCGGCTATAGGGCTGTGTGGATTACCCAGAGAGCTATCAACAACATGCCACCGGTATTATTCAAAATACTCCAAATGTATTAAGTCTGACTGAGTTCCTCTGTAGTCGAACGGCGATATGGACTTGCTTTTGTTTATTTTTACACAACACGTTGTACACCTCGGACTTGACACAACTACAACAAACAGCAAAGTCCAAGTGATGCACAATGCTAGAAGACTCCATGTTATGGATGAATCCGCACGATCATGATCCAGCTCTCCATGTTGGGCCACGTCTGGTGCCTCTGTGGGGGGGTCTAGGTGCAGTGTTGTATATAACTCATAAGAATCACTTGCGTGTGAGACCTTACGATACTCCCGTGAGAAAGACAAAACGCATCTTCATTATAGAAGTCAAGTTGTTTGCTGTGAAAGTCTAGGAGAGAATACCGGGTGATACCAGTAAGTGGAATAACTCAGATATGCACACTGAGGTATTTGTCTCTGTATATGTTTTGATTGCAGTACTCAAACTCCTCTTACATTGATCTTAAGGTAGGGGAGCACACACACACAGAAGTTGCACATTTTCAGGAGGTTTCACCACATTTTGACAGCTTGGTTTTTTCAGACATTACAAAGGGAAGATCCAATAATCGTAAGGAGTGATCAGAGCGGCTCGGGCGAAAAGTTGGGGGAGTGTGACGGGGGTGTGTATGGTAGAGTTGAGGTGGTGAGAATATTATGATATAGCATATAACATTGAATCAGATTTGTTAAAATCTACGCCGTTTAAAACATGGGCAGCATTGTTTATTGCCACGTTAGATAATGTACAGTAGAGGGTGGTATAACCCGAATATAACTCTACTTCAGTTAAGATACTTATAATATATCCATTTATCCCATGTTTAATAAGTAGTTAACATTACTAGCAAATTTGGTCAGTCAATTCATATTTATTCGCACGCCAGCGCTCTCCTTTTCGGTTCTTATCCACTAACGTAGTGGGATCCACACAGATACATAAGATTTCAAAGTGTCCAACCACTCCTTTCCATAGTGCTTGAGTAAGATTTTCTTTTTCTTAAAGGGTCAGATGAGGCTATTTTACAATGATCCATGTATTTGTGTTCTTGGTGTGCCTAACCAGAATATTGTGTGACATGCTTTTAACTGTCAGCAGAAACACATTATTTTTTGCAAACATCTCCTGTGTGTCCTACTATTTGTACGGTCCCTATGCCTCTGTCCTATTCCGTTTTCCCCTACAAAGCCCCTCCTTCTTTGACAATCGCAGTCTGGTCTGATTGCCGCTGCCCGTGCATTGTGATTTGGCCGAGTACACCACATGTCCAGCACCTTTTTGGGTGGATCGTTGGGAAATTAGGCCTCTACCATATCGCGCAGCTATGCAGGCTTTCAAATTCAAAATCTTCTAATACAGTAGCCCTGAAAGGGCAACAGAGTCGCGTGACAGGCACCGTGATGATGCAGTACACAAGCCGCGGTTATGACAGCTGACGTGCTATGATTTCTGACGGGCATTTCACTCTCCTGTGATGTGACCCTGTTTCCCTCTCACACACACACACACACACAGGTACATATACACACACACACACACACTCGCTCACCACCACACACACACACACACACTCACACCACAAACACACACACACACGCACCAAACCACACACCCACACACACCACACCACCACCACCTCACACACTCACACACACACGCCACCTCACACACCCACACACCACCACACACACACCCACACACTCACTACACACTCTCACACACACACACACTCACACCACACACATCCACACACACACACACGCACACACACTCACCACACCCACACACACACACACACTCACCAGCACTCACACACAACACACAGGTCACAACCTACCCACCCTCACACACGTCCATCACCACTCACTACACACTCACATCCACAAGTCATTACCTCCGACACTCATATCCCTCCACACACACACCGCTCCGCACTCACACACACACCTCACACCTCACCAACACACACACACATCACTTCTCGCTCACACACACACACACCCACACCCACACACACAACACACACACACACACACACACAATGTCTCTTTCTCTCACACACACACACACCCACACCACCCACACACACACACCACACACACACTCACACACACACGTCACTCCACATCACTTTTACGCATCACACGCTACACACACACACACACCACATCACAGCACTCCCACCAGGACCACAATCACACATCTACAGAGTACACCACTCACTGACACCCACACACACACGTGGCACGCCGACACCCCCACACGTCATCCTTCCCTCCTCGAGCTGAGCCCATACACACACGACCATCACACTTTGTATCTGCCCATCCACACAATTACCACGCAATCGCCACACCACACACCACACTAGCCACACACACACTCACACACACAAAAACACACACACACCCCAGCTGACTACATAGCCTTCAGCTTCCCGCCGTAACACTCACACACTCACACACACCACCCTCCCAGCACACTCACACCACGGACCACAACACAAACCCCTCACACTTCACATAACACACACACACACACGCACACAACACACACACACACACACACCACACACCCCTCAACACACCCACACACACACTCACACACACTCTCTCTCTCTCTCACACTCACACTCACACACACCCACTCCCACACCCACACACACACACACACACACACACTTTTTCTCTCTCACACACACACACACACAACCCACCACACACACACCACAACACACACCCCTCACACACACCCCACACCCACACACCAACTCACAACACACACACTCACCCACAACCCACCACCCACACACCACTCCCACACAACCCCACACACACACCCACAACCCTCACACACACACACTCACACACAACACACACAACACACACACACAAACACCACACCCACACAACACTCACCACCACACACACACACACACTCCCCACAACCACACCACCACAGAGCACCACCCACACACACCCTCACACACAAGCCCCACACACCACCCACACACCTCCCACACCACACACACCAACACTCACACACTACATACTCACCCCCACCCACACAACACTCACCCACACCACACTCACACACCCCCCCTCACCCAACCACTCACACACTCCAACCCACTCACACCGCACACCACACACACGACGCGTTACTCTGTGCTAACATTCTTACAGTCGCTGATTCAGAAGCGCCAGATTGTCGTAGTAAAGTCGGAATTGACCCTTTTTTTTTGCCTTTGTGCACAGCCAGCCTTGTACTCTTCTAGGATCAAAAACTGTCGTCCATAAAATGTGTTGCTCAAATTCGAACATCTGGGTTGTACTGTTTTGTTGTTAATAAATCTTAACCAATGATTCCTAGTTGCATCTACTTCTGGAAGGCCAAATACAGTGCTTTTGCTTTCGCCTAGAAACACAACAGCGTCTCCCTGACATGATGCTTCAACACTAACTGCGGTTACTGAAACCACGCCTTCTTTCTTTGCGTGCACATTTGGGCGGCGTTACGCAAATCTTCCCACACAGTGACGTAGATATGTGGGGGCTTGTTAGAACGAGCCATTTTAGGTAGGTTTGGCTGATTCTGAACTTTTATAAAGAATATCTCTTTTGGTTTTGAGACTTTAGTCTTTGCGACTTTACAGATCCTCTTTATGCACCAAGAGCTTGTACGTAACACTCCAAAGAGAAAGAAACACTTGAAATCACATCATATGACCCCTCTTTAACTTGTTATCTGTTTAGCTTAGTGAAGGTCTTTAGCTATTTTAAATAACACTGTGTGAGGAATATATTTTAAAACATGCTAATTATTAAAATTGCCCTGCTCTCCTTGTATAGAGAATGGGAATGTGTCGTCACAGCGGCAATGCATTCTGGGAATTTAGCTAGAGCGGAGACTGAATAGTAGTGAATTTTATATTATTTAATGTTTATATTATTCTACTTAAGATCACATTATAGTGGTTAAGGCTTACTGTATTATTAATGGCCATAGCCCTTTGCACAGCCGGTGTGAAAAACGTGCTTTTTCTGCGTTAGAAAGCCGAAAAAGCAGAGGTTTTCCTGCAGACATTGATAAGGGCTATGACAATTGATGATACAGTAAGCGTTGAGTCATATAAACATAAAATAATATAAAATGTCTACATTAACTACAGAACTTGGATGGAAGTTAAACTGAAACTCGGTATGGTAAACAACTCAAATAAAATGTGGCTTTATAATTCATCTCTGTAGATTTATTATATTATAGATACAGTGATTTGCATTAAACTGTAAGCCCTCACACCACAAATAGAAGAAAGTCATATATGGAAACGTTATCTTGCGGCAGCTCGTTGATACCTGGCCACTTGTTTGTACGGATTAAGTTTAATTCATTCATTTATTTGATCGCTTGCATCGTTGTTCGGCATCTCTAATAGTAAGAATCTTCAACTTGGTTCATTCAAGTCAAGGTATTTAACTGCATAGCATCCACAATACACATCGTTTCAAACCCCTGTATAATGGCTTAATTCTTAACACCGAGCAGTACTGGGCAATATGATGATATATAACAATGATAAATGTGTCCCTGGAGCGCAAAAGCAGTGTTAAGTCGCTGGGGTATATTTGTAGCAATAGCCAAAAATACATTGTATGGGTCAAAATTATTGATGTATCTTTTTATGCCAAAAATCATTAGGATATTAAGTAAAGATCATGTTCCATGAAGATATTTAGTAAGTTCCTACCGTAAATATCTCAAAACTTCCTTTTTGATTAGTAAATATGCATTGCTAAGAACTTCATTTGGACAACTTTAAAGATGATTTTCTCAATATTTAGATTTTTTTGCTCCCTCGGATTTTCAAATATTATCATATCATAACAAACCACACATCAGTGGAAAGCTTATTTATTCAGCTCTTAGATCATGTATAAATCAAAAAATGTACAAAAATGTACCCTTATGACTGGTTTTGTGCTCCAGGGCCACAAATGATCCACCGTTTGAGATCTAGCTATAGTGTATTCTCCCCTTACAAAATTAGCCATGGTTTTGCTGCTCTAACCATAGTTTAAACATGGTATTTGTAATAAAACTGTGGTTATAAAAATACACCAAACACGGGCTACACTTTTACTACAGTAAAACCATGGTTTATTTTCATAAGTGTTTTAGCAGTTAGCCTGTATCAGTACCACTGTAGTGAAGGAGACTAAATAGTCATGAATATTTGCAGCCTCTCAGACAAACAACAGAGCGATGTTTTTTTATTTAAAGAGCGTTACATATTAGATTCCCATTCTCTATTCACTATAAAGAGACTGGTCCATGAACAGATGCAGCTCTACATGCGTGTGGACACTCACGGTCTACATTGAACTAATTACCCTTGCAAAATGTACCATGATAACCACAGCTTCTGACAAAATAAACCAATAGTATGCAGCTAATACAGCATAAAGTAAAACCGTTTAAATTGTGGTAACATTTCATTTTAAACGGATTCAGTCACACTATCTGCAGTTACCACGTGATTTTTAACAAGTGTAATGCTAGGAATATTAGCTACTGTAACGTTTTATCTGTCATACAGCCCTTCTCTGAATTCTCAGAAGGATCTCTGTAAAAAAAAAAAAAAATTCATGGAAAAATCAGTGATATTAGTACATGGATTAATTGTGACATGTCCCTCGTCAATGAAAACAACACAATAAAAAGAGTTTACAGTAATGCACTTAAAAAGGAAGTCAATGAAGCAAGATTTTCTGAAGGGTTTGAAAGCAGTATGTGGCGCTTGTGTATTTGTTAATGAGCTTATATTCATGTTTTTTTATTTTCATGTTTTCTAAATCATCCTTTTAGCAGTGGGAATACTGTTACATGTGGATGAAGGTTATTGAGGCTTAATTACTGAAGTAACTCTGTACTTCTCTGTTTGTAAACAATCTTTCTGTTATTATTGAACATATCACATGAAAGTTAATGGGTTTAAATGATCATGAAGTTGAAAGAATGGTTAAAACATCACACAGACAAGGCTAATAAATGATGTTTTCACATTAAAGTGACAGTTCACCCCAAATTCAAATAGATTTTAATGTTTATCCTGGCTGTCTTCCATTTTAAGTGCATTACTGTAAGCATGATTTTTATTTCTTTATTTGTTTTACTGAAATTATTTTCTGTGGTGTCGTCAGAACGCCAAAGATGCGGCCTATGGAGCTTGTTTCGATGCTGGAACATTCCTGTAATTATTTGAACTCTGTGGTAAGCACATTCTCATATTTCAAATTTACGAAACAAACAAGACAAAGGCAAATAAATGATCAAAACAGACAGTGCTGAAGGGATTTTGGCAGGAATTCATCTGTTGTACGGCAGCAACATTCTTGGCAGTGATGTCAGCGGTGGAATGTACTGATGCGAAAGTCTTTAAATGTCACTTAGCATTGAAACACACACTCAGCGTACAAGACAATGGATGCCTGCAGATCTACGCTTTGTTGAGGCTTGGATGTCATAAACTACAGCTCTGAACTCTGACCTGTAGACGTGTTTTGTTTCCCATCAGACACTCTCAAGCAACAAGAGAAACAGACAGGGGAAAGGGAAGAGAAATTGAGCGTTTGGGTGATTCCATCCATCAGCGCTGACGGACTGTAAATGGCTTCAGGTGTGACACTGCCCTGACTGTCTGTCTGTCATCCCTCCGCTCATCTCTTTCATCGTTCGTTTATTTCCTCTCTCAGCTTTCAGCTGTGATGTTGCTCAGCAATGTGTCCTCCTCCTCCAAACTCACACCTAGCCTTCATTTCCAGTGTTCTGCATTCCTCTCATCTCCAGAGGAGACATCTCTTCCTGTCAGTCACTTCTGATTGAATTTGTCCTCCTCATCCTCATTCATTTGTAAATGACAATTTCTGTCTCTTCAAAACATTTCAGATTTGACACTGTGTCAGAGAGCAATCGAACCACTCAGAACAGACAGACAGATTGATGGTTAAAAGACAAATTGGACAGACGAAGGACATTTGGACGAACCTAGACAGACAGACAGAGAGCAGACACAGATAGATAGATAGACAGATGATAGATGATAGATAGATAGACAGAGTGTCCTTGTAAAAATGTTCAGAAACAACAGTCAAACGGCAACCGCTTGAACAGGACGCCTCTCTCTCTCTCTCTTTAAAGTGTGTATTTATAGCCTCCAGTCTAACTGCTGTATGATTTATACTAGTGAAATGACTGGAGGACAAAAATGTGAACACTCATGCTGACAACACCATTAACACACAGTGTTGTGTGAGGTAATGTGAGGATCTCACGAGCAGACGGCTTCAATAATTCACACTGCTCTATAACTGAATAGAACATCAGTCATAAACAAAGACATATCAGAGTGAAACACACGCGCTGTGATCGTCATAATGCACTGATGTGTGTGTGTGTGTTCACATACATGCTGGAAGCAGCTGCGGACGCTGGGCTCGATGTTGCTCCCGCCGAAGGCTGCCACCTC
>JADLZN010007802.1:0-209124 GCA_018155175.1 Sinocyclocheilus anophthalmus
GCCCTCCCCCCCCCCCCCACCCCCCCCCCCCCCTCCCCCTCCCCCCCCCCCCCCCCTTTTTTTTTCTTTTTTTTTTTTTTTCCGAACTGAACCCGCGACTCAATCATGCGGCAACCACTCCTGCTTGATTCAACCACCTGCTGTCCTGAATGAAAAGAGCAACACCATCTATAGATCTCAAAAACTATCACCTACATATTAAATTAGTGCGCTAAATAGTCAAAAACTTGACCTGATCACTAAATACTACTGATAAAAGGGACAATAATAGGTGTTTCCCAAAGTTCACTCATAAACCTCACTTTGGGAAACACCAGCTTGGCCAGGCTGAAAGTTAACCAGCAAACCAGAAGCTTTGTTTCTTCATGTCTTTGCTTCCTAGTCAAAGGGTTTTAAAGAGTGCAAATGAGTGATTTTTTACTTTTTCTTTGATTCACCTCAACCAGCTTTAACTGGTGAATTGTTTTTGTCCCTCTGTGACCACTTCTTAACCTCAGACATGACCCCTCATTTTATGTGACATAAATAACGAAACAATCTACTAACCTTCCTTCCTCACTTCAAAGAGCAACGCACTTCCTCAGAAGCATCACTAGAAGGGAAGAAAAAAAAACACAATAATTAGTGTCATGTTTGAATGAACTGCTTCTATATGTCTAGTTAAACCCGTCAAAATCTCTCTGCTCCTTTCTGACCTAAAGTAAATGACGTGCCCTACTTCTTCCTCCACCTACAGCTCTTTTGTTGGTGTAGATAAAAGCACCTCCTCAACACATATCTGACAATGTATAAGTAAAGGACATTCCAGTGCACAGTCTCACTACCAACCCAACAGAGGAACACTAAAAGAGTTTCAGCTATTATAAATAATTTACAGAATTTTTCATTCGCCCTTTTAACCCCTCTGCAAAAAGCACATTTGGCTCAGGTTAAAAATATATGCTCCACATATCTGCCTCGGTGTTTGAAGGCGAATCATAACCTGGAGAAGTCTGTGGTTTAGTTGAGTCCCACGTTGTGTGAAAGTCAGTGCTTTCTTGTGTTGATGTGAGAATAAATACATGTGTGACTACAGGTCATAGGAATATAAAAATGTTAAACAAATATCGTCCCTGACCAGGACGTTTCTCCATTCAACCTTGAAATGTTTATCCTACTACTATTTAATGCAACTAATGCACATTATCACTCTCGTTTCTTGTCCCGCCGAATCAAGCGCTTTGCCCTGGGTACCCACGCTTTGGTACGGCCCTGGCATCCTGTAGTGTTGCCATGGAGACCAGGATAAACCTATGCTCTTCCACCAGGCAAGATGGGTGAGGCCGAGCATCCATGTACACACAAACACACCCCCATCTTGGTATCTGACACCAGACAGCACAAATATCTCTTCGCCAGGGGCTCCTCTCCTTTCATATGTGTGTAAATGAATTCATGGCCATCTAAGAGTGGGCAAAACCAACCCTGTCTTCCAACGGCTAACCCAATGGAGCAGGGGCAGCCCTGTTGTAGGGCCTTTCAGAAACGGCTAAATCTAGATAAATACATTTAGCACTGTGTGAAAACCTATTCACCAAAGTGGTGCAATATTTTCAAATTTTTATAAATTTCATAAATCTTCTCAGTTTTGACACTCTAATTAGATATTAAGTAGTTCATATTTATCCATGAAATATTTTCTGTGTGTGTATAGATCTCTGTGTGCTTTTCTGGGTATCCAGGGACATGTACAGTTTATCCATCTGTTCATCTAGAAATGGATTCATTTCATTAACTGTTTTCAATAATGTAACAGTGTTCTTGTTCAGTTTTTCTCTCTCCACTACAGCATTACATATGCACTACCACATCCACTTACAGAGCAAGTATGTGAGTCCACAAACATACTGAAACACACACACTCCAGCACATGTGATCTACAAACGCTGTCTGATGTTTATATTAAAATTAATCAGGCGGCTCAATGTTTTAAATCATTACTCTAAAGAACTCTGTCTCAACTTGGCTATAATCAGTTACAGAAGTGGAATATATATTGCTATATTATTAAACAATATTTTTAAACAACATCTAATATTATTATTTATATACATTATATATGTTTGTTTGTTTATGATTTAACGCCATGCGAGCTACCTCAGCTATATTCATGGCGATATACATTATACATTATATATAATGCATTTTTTATTGTAAATAAAGGAAATGTATTTGTATGCATTGTTTATTTGTACATATTTATTTGTTATTTAACAATTCAGTATATGATAACATCATCAACAACAATAATTATAATACATATTGTTGCAGGTTTGATTTCCTAGTATCTTCATCTCTTATCATAATTTCTCTCCCCAGAATGGAAGAGCCTCTACTTACCCATACACTAAAAATAAACCTTTGTGATTGGAGGGCTAATTTGAAGTGTCAATTATTCTCATGCAAATGCATATGTTCTTTCTCACATTCAAAAGAGGCTGAGCACAGATGGCTACCCACAAATCATGCCACGCAAGGCAAAGCAGCCGGCCAGACAATAAGATCTTGTATAATGTGATGATGGTGTCTGCATGTCTGTCTTCCCTTATGCTGGTGGATGCTTTTACTGATAGCAATGCTTTGCTAAAGGAAGGATGTAATCTAGCTCTTGTTTACCACCAACAGAAGGATAAGCTTTACTACAAACAAATCAGCTGATATGGATAAATTCATGACCATTTATCAGTAGAAGTCTAATAAAATAAAATAAAAAATACAAAGAGGTCAAAATAGAATAAAGTATGCATTATTTTCATATACGTACTGGAAATGTGGTACAGCAAACAGGAAGTAGGAAGTAAGGAAGGAAATAAAGAAAGAAAGAAAGAAGTAGACGTAGGAACAGAGCTGCTCTCCTCACGTGACCTGACAGCCCTTCACACGTGATTTCTGACAGTTTGCTAGCACTCAGGCTGAGAGACAGCGGCCTCTATGCTTTCACACTAAAGACCATGATTTTGCCGGCTGACAGACACACCTGCTGCGAAACCAAGCAACTCCAGGGCAAATATGTGGATAGGCTTTAACAAACTAGCATGGTAATAAAGCCATGCTAGTTTGCATAGCATTCTCCTTCAAGCCATTTCTCCTGCCGTTGTACATGCACTCACTCACATCGTTCCCCACTCCCATTCACTACTGGTGTTTTCCCATCAACATTTAGTTTCTTCACTCGTAAGAAACCCGCTCTTACCCCACTCTTTTAGAGAACTACAGACCGGTTACCCTTCTACCTGTCATTGCAAAAACACTTGAACGAGTTGTGTTCAACCAAGTCTCAGCCTTTCTCACACAGAACAACCTCCTGGACAGCAACCAATCTGGCTTCAGAAGTGGACATTCGACCGAGACTGCCTTGCTTTAAGTTGTTGAAGCCCTAAGACTGGCAAGAGCGGCTTCCAAATCTTCTATACTTATTTTGCTGGATCTGTTATTTTGCTGCTTTTGATACGGTGAACCACCGGATTCTCCTGTCAACCCTATTGGAAATGGCATCTCAGGAACCGCACGCCAGTGGTTTGAGTCTTACCTCTCAGATTGGTCCTTCAAGGTATCTTGGAGAGATGAGGTGTCCAAGTCGCAACATCTAGCTACTGGGGTGCCTCAGGGCTGAGTGCTTGGTTCACTTCTCTTCTCTGTCTACATGGCATCACTAGGTTCTGTCATTCAGAAACATGGCTTTTCATATCACTGCTATGCTGATGACACTCAACTCTACCTCTCATTCCATCCTGATGATCCCACGATAGCTGCTCGCATCTCAGCTTGTCTAACAGACATTTCTTGTTGGATGACGGACCATCACAGCTCAACCTGGCTAAGACATAACTGCTTGTGGTTTCAACAAACCCATCCCTTTATCAAATTTTCACCATCCAGTTAGGCTCATCAACCATAACTCCTTCAAAAACACCTAGAAACCTTGGAGTTGTGATTGATGAGGAGCTGAATTTCTTAGACCACATTGCTAAAACTGCCCGGTCTTGCAGATTTGCTTTATTCAACATCAAGTAGATCATGCCCTTTCTTTCGGAACATGCTTCACACTCCTTGTTCAAGCTCTTGTTCTGTCCAGCTGGACTATTTCAATTGACATGTCTTCCTTCCACTCTATCAAACTCTACAATTAATCCAAAATGCCGCTGCAAGATAATCTTTAATGAGCCGAAAAGAATGCACGTCACACCTCTGTTCATCAATTTGCACTGGCTACCAGTAGCTGCTCGCATTAAATTCAAGGCATTAATGTTTGCCTACAAAACCACCACTGGCTCTGCACCCATTTACCTAAATTCAATACTTCAGAGTTATGTGCCTCTAGAAACTTGCGTTCTGCAGATGAACAGCGTATTATTGTGCCATCTCAAAGAAGAGGCACAAAATCACTTTCACAGAATTTTTCATTAACTGTTCCCTCCTGGTAGAATGACCTGCCCAAATCAATCCGAGTCCTTAACCATCTTCAAGAAACGCTAAAAACACATCGGTTTCCCTTTATGGACCCTCTCCTCACTCTAACATTTTTCTATTATATTTTTTAAGTCTACTTATGTTTAGCTTTTTTTTCTTTTTTATTCTGTATGTACAAAAAAAAAACTAAAAAAATCTGTGTTAGTTTGACTCTTTTCTTGTCTCTCACTTTGTAAGTCGCTTTGGATAAAAGCGTCTGCTAAATGATAAATGTAAATGTAAATGTATAATGGCCAACCACTTTAAGAGCTGCAGAGAACAGACAACTTAGTCAAGTGGAAAAATGAGTTAACGTTTTAAGTGCAATTCATACCAAACCACTTTTTCTTTTTTCCCAAAAAGGAGAAGATACAGGAAGAGTCTGCACAACAAAAGACAATGTTCCTTGACCTTCTCAGCTGATCCAGTGGTTAACAAAAAGGAAGAGAAAAGTTTTCAGAAGAGTGGATCAAACAACAAGATCTGGCGTCTAGTTACAACACAACAATGGAGCCATTGAAACCAAGACTGAACATGGCAACCGGGTCCACAGGTTCCGATTGTCTAACAAAGGGTCAAGAGGGAGAGGAGAAGCTGAGTGTTGAGATATTTTAGACGATAATGGTGCTCCAGAAATGAGACGGTTTCAGTTTGCCAAGTTTGTTTTGACTAATCTACCTCACAGTCTAAAGCTGTTAAACCTGGATGGCTAAAGAAATAAGGGAATTGTCTAGACTTATCGGCTAATAAGATCCAAGAGTATGTAGAGTGGGAATAAAGTAATACTTTACATGTGCCCTGTTCCTGAATAATGTTAACTGGGGAATAAAAGCGGGACCCTTTCAACTCCATAGCCTAATGCCAGTTAGTAAGTTACCCGCCACAAAAAGACAAACCGAGATGTTTGCTTACATAGTCATGGGACTTCAGTTCTAATAATACTCTAAAATAATTCACACATTCTGTAAGTGAATAGCGAATGATAACTTATTATATCTTTATTTTACCCTTCTCCTCTACCAACAAAAACTCAACTGGAAGATGTTTTACCCAAAACAACTAGTCCATTGAATTGGACAGTCCCCTTGAAGAAATATGATCTTTACTAAAGGAAGCACTGTTAGCCTATGCGTATTAAAGAACAGTCTGACAAATCTGATTAGAAGAAAATTTCTGTCAATAATAACTAGCAGATGTTGGCCTTTTGTCAGGTCCCTCAAGTCCCTGTAGCTCACATGATGCTAGCAACCTCAAGGTCATGGGTTTGCTTCCAAGGAAATGTTGAATACATTGAATATCTTGAATGAATTGGATTTTTTAAATCAACAGTTTACAGGAAGTTGGGAAGTTGTCATCAGAAATGGTTTGACACTATTTTGATATTTTGTAAAACACTATTTTGCTATTCAATGCAATTAAATGTTACATGTAGAAAATTGGCATGATTAGAAAGTCCAAAATCCATACATATTTAACTCAACTCACAAATAACTGAATATCACTAAGGGTATAATCATAATTATATCTTAATCTGAACCTGCTGCTGCAACACTGCTAACTACAAACAACTTAGTAGTTCAATGGAATCAGCAGTAAAGGTTTACTTCCAACAGGATTCTGAAATCCTGCACTACAAAATGGTGGCTCACTTCACACCAAAAGCTAAGTCCAGACAAGCAACCATGATACTGTCACAAACACTGTCACTGTGAGGGCGGACATGCCTATTCACACAGCTCACACTAGTCTCTCCATGTGCCAGTGTTTTTCTTTTTCACCTATCTCCCCCCAAAAAGTGTGTGTGTTCATACACATCAAAACGGTAAGGTGAATCCTTTTGAGCTGGCAGTGCAGTTGGCCACAGAATGAATAAACATCCATGTCAGGAGAAACTGATACACTCCCCTTTTCAAGCAGACGGGCCTCTCGTGGGAAATCCAGCCCTAGCACAATGGATAGAGATGGCCTTTTGTTGAGTTTTCTCAGCTATTGGCTAGTTCTTCTCTCGAGCCTGTAGCCTGGACAGACCACTCCCCTCGGTTCCTATTCCCCCTCTCGCACACAATTCACTTTTACCTTTTCTATACTAATGCATACTAGAATGTGTTTCTTTGTTAATTCAGAAAGTTGGAAATCAGAAATGATTAATATGTACATTGTGAGTCTGCTTGTTCTCAACAGGGGTTGCTGGTACGTTGGTGTACCTACCAGGCTTAAAAACAGCTAGTTTAAATACCTAAATTGGAAATTCAGACTAGCCTAAGCTGGTCTTTTCAGCTCCTTCCTCAACACAGATAATGACCTCATAGTGAGGATTTTTAATTCTGGCTCTAAATCCTCTGAATAGTATAACACCATGATGTTCATCCAAAACAAACTGTCAAGGAAGAGCTCCCTACAGGTCAAACTGAGGGAATGTACATGAAGTTTATCCATAGAAGTCCATAGTATATTTTGGCTGGCTGAGTCGAGTGATTTTCAACGTCAACACTAAACTTGAAACTAGACTTGAACTTGACATATCACCTACTTTACATGTACTTTACATGTACCCATGTTACGTACAATAACTATGACAGTTGACAGGTCACTACTACCTTCGCTGCTAGTGATTTTAAGAAAGATTTGAATGATTTTAATAAAACCAAATTATCTATCTATCTATCTATCTATCTATCTATCTATCTATCTATCTATCTATATATCTACTAGGTAATATATTAATTTGATATATTATAGAATAGCAAAACCCAATTAGACAGAGTTGCAGTTTTATACTAAGTTGACCACAGTGATGTGACAATATCTCAAATCTAGATTTGTAAATCTTGAGCTCAGTTTACAATTTTTCATTTATGCTCGAAGAGAAGATTTCTCCCACTCCCCCTCATCTTTCATTCCCTTGCCCTATTCTTTGCTTTCAGCTCCCATCTGAGTCAACAATAAAGTTGTTATGCATGACAGTTTGGGGAGCAGAATAGGTACTGCCCGAGCCTGCTGTGTGGCAACAAAGTGGGCCCATTCTCTTCGGCCGGGCTCAGTTACGGGGCCCTGGGCAGTGGGACAAGGACAACATTGCTGGGACATTCCCAGACTGATGGAAACAAAAAGATTCAAACCACAGAGAGTCTTGGACCCCCTTGTCCTTACAGAGAGGACATCTTGATGAACAGGCCAACTAAGTGAACTAAGTATCTCTCCTCGCAGTTGAATGGGGACCTGATTAAAGATACAGAAAGGATGGCACAATTTGAAAGATTTTTTTTATTTGGTCCTTAAAGGAATAGTTCACCCAAAATTCACCAAAAATTGTGTCATTCCACATTATCCCCCTCATGCCATTGCAAACATGTAGAATTCTTGATTCTGTGACACACAAAAGTCTCAGCATAAATAAGATCCTGAACATACAAGTGGGGTTCCAAAAGTCAGAGATAATTTTCAAAATCTGAGTCAAACTCTAATTTAAACCTGGACACTAATCAAATAAATACATGTTTCAAGCTTCATCTCAAATCATGATGGAGGACATGATCATCAGGCTTGACACAAACTTGTAGAGTTCATGATTCCTGAGTGCTGCTATCATTTAAGCAAAAGAGAGACACTTCCACTGCACTGCTTTTGCATAGTTTTTCTATGAAAACATGTTCAGAGGAAATCTGGGGACCACGCGCTGCAGCACTACACTATGACATGCATTGAAAACACAAAATAAAGTTAAGAAATCAAATTTTCTTAAAAAATGCATCTCTAGACCTTGCACTTTCTTTTTATTTCACTATCCTCTCTCACGTTCTGTGTGAATGGCCCCTAAGACATTCTCAAACTCACAATATCATTTATACCAGTATAATTTGTAATGAATGAATGAACAAACAAATAAATAAAAAAATGGTAGCATTTTCATACAGGCCCAACAGTCTCGTCCCCCTGTCTCGGTAAACCCCCTGGTGTCTTGAAGCAGACGGATAACCAGGCATACGAGAAAGTGCTTACGCGGGGTCCCGAAATCAGGGGACCATATGTGCAAACGTTCTGTATCATTATGCTGTGCGGCGGTGCACAGGGAGACCACCATAACTTAGTTTGTCGTCCATAAAAAGTTTGGGCCAAGCTTGGATGGATTCATTAGATGGCCTTTCTTTGTAGCCAATGAAGCTCAAAAGACCTCCAACAAAGGAGCTAATCACAGACTCTCTCCTCAGCTTTGGCCAGAGTCTTTCTTTTCACTGGGTCTTAGATCATTTCTCACAGCTTGCTGGCCAGCTAGCTCCGAGCTTGTCTGGACAGACACACAAAGCTTTCGGATATTTATCCTCTGTGTATATGTACAGCTGTTGTTTCTATAGGACGAGTAAGTTTGCACATGTGAATGTGCCCACACACATGCACATACATACACACACACAGAGCTGCTACTTTTGTTGGTTTTGTGTCGCACACAAACAGACCTGCACTTGTGGGGGTGCCGATGACTTCTGTTGGTAGTGGTGTGCTAATGTGTATGTTTTCATATGTGTGTGAGTAATATGTGTGAGGGCAAAACAGACAATGCAACTGCAGGCCATTCTAGCATTGACCTTGAACCCCAGTAGCCTTCATTCCCATGGTTGCTGTGTGAGTCCTTGTGCATTGGAAGCCTTTTGGATTTGTGTCTCTGACCTCTATCCCTGCAATACAACACTCTCCTCTCTCTTATGGGCGTAAAACACTGTGTTCTGTGCCCGTTATATGCCCTGTTGTGTGTTATTCATATTCATACTCTTTAAAAAATGCAGATTGCAAAAGGTTTTTGCAGCCTGATGCCAGTGTAGAATAAACGTATTTCTATTGTTCTTTAGAGAACCGTCTGTGTACCGGTATACTTCAAAGAACATAAAAAGGCTTCACTTTTCCTCTTTTAACAGATAAGCCGATGTGAAGAACCTATATATGTATCAAACATATCTGAATATTTCACTAGTTCTTTATAATAAACGTGTTCTTTGATGAAGCTAAGTTACTACAAAAAATATGAAGGTAAGGATAGAGAGAAACAATAGAACCTGCCCGGGTTCAAAAGTAAGGTAGTGGGAACAGCATTTTACATAATTTCTAATACAATTATTATGGTAATTTAATATATACACTACTGTTCAAAAGATTGGGATCAGTAAGATTTTTTATCTTTTCGAAAGTAGCTGATAAGTAAGTCTGTTATTAATTAAAATAACGGTTTCGATTAATCTATTTTAAAATGTAATTTATTCCTGTGATGGCAAAAGCAGAATTTTCAGCAGTTTTCAGTAACAATGATCTTAAGACCTCATTATGGGCTCATTGGTGCCAAGTAAACATTATTTATTATATCAAAATGTGAAAAGGAGTTTTAGTACTACTTTCAGATTTCACAGTTGCTTATATTAAAGTTAAATATGGTAGTTTATGACACATTAAAATCTTGTTTATTATTTTCTTTAAAAAACAAAGCAATTATTTGAAATAAAATTCATTTGGACAATGTAAAATGTCTCAGGTCACTTTTTGATCATCAATGCGGACATACTGAATTAAAAGTTTTACTTTAATAGATTGAAAAAAAATATGGCCTCAAACTTTTGAATGGTAGCATATATACATACCTCAAGTAATTTATACATTGTATGTTGGATTTCTTTACAGTTACCAGCCACTGGTGAGTGTTTCATTTATGTGCTAAAGTCTATTTAGGGCCAGAGCTTTTATTATTATGTTTATTATTATTATTATTATCAAAATAATTGCATTTTTCAGGGAATATACAGTACATGCTTGAAAACCATTAAAATTTGCACACACGCCAAGAATGTGGGGAACAATGTTACGTAGCTGTTACAGCTGTTTTCAGAATGGTGTGGCAACAAATGGTATGTCAACATTTGGTAGACACATGTAACACACCAATACCTACTAAAAAGTATCTTGGAGCAAAATCCGAAACCCAACAGGAAGTCAGTTATTTCAAATTTTCTTGGCAAATTTTGTGTCATTTTGTGGTCTGACAAAGTTCGATGTTTTGCCATGGAAAAGGAAGTGGTTGTAACTCAACCATACAATGTCCGATCTGCCCCAATCTTCACATGTTTGATAAGAGACCTGCCAATATTCCATTATAGTCATAACACCACCAGCTGGCAGCAGGAAGTTTGGCACTTATAAATGACTTTGACATATTCCTACATATTTACCACTTTAAATGCATATTGCCCACCGTTCCCCGTTTTCCTAAAGCCACCGGGTGGTGGTAAGCCCGGGTACAAGGGCCCTTTCAGCGCTGCTTGCAGCTTTAATTGTAATTGTATTTGCCACTTGGCGAGTCTTAATATTCGACCCTGCAACCAATTATTATTAGATTTGGACTATTAGAAGTATTCATTGCAACATGTTATGCGAATGAGAGATAGCTGTTAATGTATTTGTCTTCTTATTTTGTTTGTGTTGCATTGAAGCAATGCAAGAGATCTCATATTTTATCACATCGCATGCCATTTTCTCAAATAACAACCACTAACATGAAAAGAAAAGAGGGAAAAGTGCACTGACACAGGGTATTCCTTAGTTGCAGCGAAGGTCTGCACGCACCCCCACCCTTTCACTTCTCAGCGGCACCCACAGAAGGCAGAAAGGCTTTCTGACATTGCCCTACATTCAGCTGACTGATCCCACACACACAGTATTCTGTCACAAATAATCATTACAGCCGCACCCGTGCCCCGCACACACACCCTCTTTCTTTCCCACTGTATTAAATATTGAAGATTTCAACTTTCAACTGGGAGCATGTTCAAGCACCCTCCCAATCAAAACACAGAGACATACACACACACACACACACACACACACACACACAGACAGTCCTAGCTGCAATACAAACCACCTCTATTAGAGTGTCAATCGTTTTCAGATCTTTCCTTTCTTGCTGGCGCTGAATTTCAGAATATACGGAAGCCCTACATTCTTAGACGTGACTGTGCCCACGCCCATCCATCCATCCATCCATCCATCATCACACATTTATGTGCTTTCTTTCTTTCCGTATCCCTTTGTTCCTCTCTACACATCAAGGTGCCTTGCATTTCTGCCTAATGTTGGCTAAAGCTTTCTAAAGAATGCCACCCGAGCGCTGCTGCCTGCCTCTGTAGCGAGTACCCATGTCACCGGGTCGTCATTAATTATTCCCTTGCTTACAACATTCTGTTGCCACGGTAATATGCCATTAAGGGAGCCAAGCGAACAGCAGTCTCTATGCAAATGAGGCTGCCACAAAGACCCTGGGCGCGGATTTGCAGATCGGAGGACGCTGCGACGGACACTCTAGAATTGAATAAAGGGACGATAATGTACCTGGGCTTCTTTTTAAAACATAACGGTTATGCTGAACGAGTGCAGGAAGGAGCAGAGGAGGAGGGTTCGGAGGAAGCACATGGCATTTTAGAAAATACAGGGGTGTGTGTGAGGTGTTTGACAGACATTTGAGGGACGAGTTGGCAGGGGCCATCAGCTTAACAGCAGATGCCTCGGTGACAAATCCGCAAGTCTTCGATTTTTTTATATAACTCGCATGTGATGATGTGGAGAAAATAAAGAGGTTTGAAATGAAGGCCTTAAATTTAGAACATGTCCTTGTTGTCCTGAGGAGTTTGCTGGGATTGCGGTGCCCACGGTAGTGGCAGAAGTAGTTGTGCGCAGCTTTAGATAAAAATCAGTGAATCAAATTTACCTGTGATGTATCAAAACAAGAAGACGAGACGTCTGTGAGAAGGGGAAAATGAGAAATGTAAAGATGAAGATTTGTGCCCCGCTGAAAATTATGCTGTTTTGGCATGTAAACCCTGAGCCAATCAAAAGTGACGTTCTTGAAGCATTTAGGGAAGGCAGACCAAATCAGCAAGAAATCTCAAGGCTGCATTACTCACACACTGAAATATTATAAATAAACCACCACAACCATATTCGCGTTTATAAACAAATCTGTGCAATTTTTTTGGCTCAGTGTGTGCAATATTTGACTGACATTCGTAGTTTCTGCATTATTAATATTAAGAATCATAATAATAACACAGTTTAGTATTATTATAATGCCAGAATTACAAAAAAAGCGAATTAACATTTTTGTTTCAACACACGTTTCAAACTTGAAATGCAATTATTACACAATCCTTAAAAAAAATATTAAGCTTTACAATTTTCATTGAAAAAGTCATCAGTTTGACAAATAATTTTACATCAGAGTAATGAATTGACTGATGCCGCTCAATTAGAGATTCTAGACAGAAGTCATGGCAGGTTGCTGGAGAGGAAATGTCCCCTGCCTTTTGGATACAGATTGCAGCCATTATCAGGACAATTTCCCAGGTGGAGAAAAACATCAGGGGAGTCTGGGATAACAGTGAATAAGAATCACAGATGAGGATTCGTTTGTTGGGGTGGGGTGGAGGGATCTACAATTTTATATGCAATTGTCGTTGTCTGCTGCACACCTTTCTGCTACGTTTATTTTGTAAAAGCCATCACTACCAGGAGCTGAAACGGGGCATTGGGTGCCTTCACAATTTCGAGGGCATTCTTGTGTGCTACTTCTAATATGTGACGTGATTTAACAAATTCCAGGTATCAGATATATTTGATATGAAGTAAACAGAGTTGAGAGAGGAAGAGAAAATAACAACAAAACAAGTTCTGAGAGGATCTGATGACAGACAGATCTGTCTTTGTGTTTCTATACACTTCCTTTACACTAAGTTATATTTTGAGTAAGGTATATTTACACTAAGGTATGTTTTGTGCCTTTGACAATCATGTAAGGACTTTCTACCTCTCTCTGTGTCACACACACACACACGAACAAGCACACACACAATGGGCAAAACCTGTCACTTGCTGCTGAGAGTCCAATCAAGCATTTGAATGCAGTGACAGATTCCGTTTTTTTTTTTTTTTTTTTGGAAATGACGACATTTATTTATCAGGGAGAGAGAAATTTCACTCAAAGACCCAATTGCTCTGCAGGTCAGTATGGCCATGCTAATTGATTGCTTCTCACTAACAAGGATGTAAAGTCCTCCATTGTGCACCTCTTCCTCTATGCTAATGAAGTCCAAACACAACACACTCTTTCTTTCGTTTCCTCTCCGCGTCCCCCTTCCTCTCTTTCTCCGATAGGAGGTTTTGATGTGAAGATGCTATGACAGGCTTGCTCTCTTTCTCTCTCTGCAACTGGCACGAAAGATGTGATAGGAGCCAGGACCAGGAAGCAGTAATGGGATCATGGGAGAGTGATTGCAACACACAAACACACACACACACACACACACACACACACACACACACAAAACCACACACAAAACACACACACAACACACTCCAAGTTCCCCGCACACTGCCTTAATGAGGGGTAAAGGGACAATATCGTCATTGTTACCCCCCTGTTTGGGAACCTTGGGCCAAGAACAATAGCTGTTTACCCAAGCAGTAGTGAAAGTCCTCACTGTGTCCGTTAATTAATCAGAGGGCTTCTGATTACATCTGCTCTGTACAACCCACTTAAAACTACTTTCACATCCAGCCATTAGAGATGAGGGATTCTCGGTACTGCTTCCAGTCTCTTTCATTTGGTTTTTACACCAACACGATCTTCTATTCGTATTTGTAGTGTGATCACAAAAAATCCACTCACACACACACACACACACCCTCCTCCCATCTGTACCCTTATTGCCTAAGAGCATTCCCCTGATTTTCATGTGTTTTATCAGTAAAATTACAAAGGCTATAGAGGCAACGATACAAATAAGGGGGGGAAATAAATCAACAGTAATAATAAGAACAACAACAACAATAATAATAGTTTTAGTATAATAAATATCAATGCATAATGGTATAATGAAATATTTATTATTATTATTAAAGCCCATTTTGTTATGAAATAAAATGCTATGAATTTGTAATGTCATAAAATAATAATTCTTAAAAAATATATATACATCTATATATTGAAATTTCATTCGTAGCAGTTAAATGGCATTACAAAAAGGTGTGTAGGTCCCACCTTACTGTCGTTGCGGTGCAAATTTGCACTGAAGTCACCCTCCCGTTTACCATCATATATCTCTCTCACACCGCTACCCAATCCACTACAAGTGATATGCAAAGCGCCATCATGAATATGTGCAATTAGGTAGGGCTGGTGAGATTTTTCAGATTTATGGGATGTGACATTTGTAGGGCAGAAGCACAGATCAGCATAAGCGAGAGTGACAAATGCCTAATCCCTTCCTCCACATTTCAACATTTTTTAGGTCTATCAGAATACGTTCTTGCATACACACACCTACGTCGCATATTCGCGCATTTGAATTCCCCGATCAACACGCCTTGGCAGCGGTCATATGGTATCATAGATACAAACAACATCACCACAGTAAGAAAAAGAGGAGACTTCTTAATGGATCATGAAGACTTGTCAGAGTGCTTGTGCTCTGTACATCAAGGCCGTTCTGTATGGAAATCACACTATTTTAAAATGGTTTGTGTGACAGAGTGAGTCTCAAGGATAATCAGTTGTGAGTTATTGAGAGGGAAAAAACATATACAATGCATATACAGTTATATTCACACATCACACAGAAAAAAAAGCAAAATGATAGACACAAAATCCCACACTAACAACCATTTTTGGAGCCTTTTACCTAAAACCATGTGTATCCAGTGAAAATGGATTGTGTGCTCACTATACTTTTGCTTGTCAAATAACTGGCAATCCTTGCTATTCATCAAACACCTACTTCAGTTGAATATAAAGACTACAACCAGGCATTTTACATGAAAACATGTGAAAACATAACTTTTCTATTTTATTTCTCAAAGTAAGCAATATCATATTTCCAGGAAATTACAGTTCGCTGCAGTGCACTTAGATAAATATATATTAAGAAATATATATATGATATGATTAGATACATCTATCTCCATCTCTCGCACACACCCAAAATCTCTCTCTCTCTAGGCAGGACTGGTTATTTAGGTGTGGAGTTTAATTTTGCTGAGCGATTCTGTGAACCCTATATTACGGTTCAGGTCGGAATACTGTTGGAAATCATCACCCATAAATCATTCAAATTGTGCTGCATTCAAATGAGGTGCTGGAGCTCCCTGAAAACAGTGTAGCAGCGACGGCTAATTAAAACACGCCATACACACACACACACACACACACACACTTGGAAAAGATTGTTCGATACTTCAATATGCAGGCTACCCCACACACACACATACTGTATATAGTAAAACAAAATTTGAGCGAAAACCAACAACACACCACAACACACACACACACACACACACACAACAAACACCTGCATGTAATGTGGCACATTGCATGAGCTCCTCCTTGCAAACCTCTTCCTCCACAAGCTACCACACACACATCATGTCACACACACGATGCATGGCGAGGCGTCGCTCACACCACCCAGGAAATTAACTTGACATTTTATGGCGACCACAGAGAAAAAAAATATGGAAGGAAAAAAAAAAACAAAGCGTACCAAAGGCACAGATAACATAAACCCTCTCCCGAGCCTCGCCATCATATTCGCCAGGATTGTCACCGATCTGCAATGCAGACGGCACGGGGTGGCTACAGAAAATTAGCTTTTCCGTCCTCGCCCACCTTCCTCCGGAGACGATGGCGGTCTCTCTCTCTCACTCTTTTTCTCCCTCGATAAATGCTTCCTGTCTATTTTCATATCCAATTCAGTTGGTCCCATTGGTGCGGTTCTGCCTGATGTGAGGTTAACAAAATGAAATAAATAGAAACGGGACAATCTCACCTCAGTCTAAGCTCCCAATTAAAATGATACAGCCGCCCATGTCAGAGAACGAGAGCGTATTGAAATGGGAAAGGAGAGTTGCTTTGTGGCTGCTTGGATTTATTGTTCATATATGCGGTGATGATGGACGGAGCCATATTGTCATTGCGACTCTTCCAGCACACACACACACACACACACACATTATTTTTTTTCCATTATACAGACACAACCTTTGCTAAAGCACACCTATAGTGAAAAAAAAAATACTGCACAAACATTTTGCAGTGCCTATTTGCATCCTCGCACATGACATACACATGAACGTGTGTTTGTAAGAGTTGCAATGGTCTGAAGCCATTGGGCCAGTGCTTGTTGTTATAACCTTAAAGAAAAGATTCAAATACATCCGTGCATAAAGAGTCCAAATTAATGTATCTCAGGATGCTGAGTGCATGGACCCACAGCCGCACATAGACATACACACACATGTGCTCGTCTGACTTGGTGCATCTCTCTGTGGCTGGGTCCTGCTCTATTAGGCATGCACCAATGTTAACATCATTATGCATTATTCTGAGTGTCTGTCTGTGCTTTCACACCCCCCTCCTCTCTCTCTTTCCATTGCCATATTGTGTCTGAGGAGAGGCCCAGACGTGTGTGTGCCACAGACTAACGCAGTATTGTGTCTCCTGTCTGGGGATGGGCATTATTTTAACGGCCTTTCATGTGCCGGTGCACACAAATCACTGATCTTTTTGGAAATGGAAGAAGTGGCAAACACACGCATATGGACAACCACACCCAATCACACACGTTTATAAATTATATTAATGCTCTACACATGCCTTGCAAATTATGCCCAGGCTAGGTTGTCGCACGTCTGAAGAAAAGCACACACAAAAGTGTGCATGCGATCTAACAATGGAGCACAAAAAAGAAAGAAAAAAAAAAGAAAGAAAAAATAAACATATATTGAATTATATTATTTTTAATGATATATTTTCTAATGGTGCTCAGTGGCTAAACTAATATTACAGTCACGAGTGTTTGCCAATTATGCAGCTTCATACAAAATGCAATCAGCTGTGACTATCATCAAGTCCCATTTTCAGACTGTTCAGGGGGAGGGGCTTTTATATTTGCAATAATGAAAAGCCAATGAGACATTTATAAAATGTCATTTATTCTGATCATGCTGAAGCACTGACCTCATTTTTTCTTTTTAACCCAAAATTTTATTAGGCTGAAAAAATCTGCTTGAAATTCACTACCTAGATTCATCAGGGGAAGAAATGATTTATTAATAATTTATTTAAAGAAATCTCTATACCTCTATTTTTAGCCTATCAATAAATTGTCTTGGGTTATGTTATTTAACACCTCTAAGTAGTACACTAACACTTCTTATTTCATTGATGTATTTTATATTTAAATATATCAGTCTGAAAATGCAACAGTGATGTTATATCATTACTTTTAAAGCATTGTGGTGAACAAAATAACTATGATACACAGTCAAACATGCCAAAGGAGGTGATAAAGGAGGCAGCAATGAACAAAACTTACAGCCAAGAACAACTCTCCGGCGATACAGCTGATCATTATTTGAGATAAAACCCTATCTCTTGTGGGTGTGGGTGTGGTAAAGTATATGTAGATTGTATAATAAAAGGTCAGACGATTTATGCAAAGGATTTAAATTAATATGCATGACGTTTTGATGTATTTTAACCTAAAATCTGGCAAGAATTTTTTCAAACAATGTGCCCTGAGAATACATACATATATATGTACACATTCAGTGTATTTGCAGTGAACCTCCACTACAGCCTCTTCTCTGCTTCCCCTCTCAACTCCTCCCCCTTGCTGCTTGAAATCTGCATACATTTGCATGGCATTACCATGCGCATATTCTTTGTTCTGAGAGGGAAAGGATGATGCAGTTTACAACCACATTGCACGTCGCTGTTATGCGCTCCACTTGAAGATGTTTGGATATTTAATGACTGCAAAAATGCTTCATCATCTGCAGTCATGAATGGCTAACTAGCTTTTTGAAAATGAGACAAAAATAGAAAAGCATTAAAAGATATGGTTATATAAGAGACTGAGTGCTGTAAATTGTGGGAGGTGGGGATTGTTCAATGAATCAAACTACTTCTCAAATTAAAATATTTCTATTATTAATAAAACCTAAACCATTCAATGACATGCATGAACGTATATTTTCGGCATACTATATCTATCTTGTTTTGTTATATTGAAATGCTCTTGAATAGTGTCCAATACAGATTAAATTTTTTACAACACCATACGCATTCAAACTTGTCACATAAAACACAGTGATAAAGGACGTTTGATACACAGCAGAAGCATGGGCTGGCATGCTGTAAAGTGACATCTATTGTCCTCGTGGGCTCTTCCCTTTGTGCCGCGGCCAACTGTAATCATGCAAACGCAGGCACCGGACTTCATTAGCTCCTCAGGGCCAATGCTAATCACACCACAGCAAGGCACAAGAAAGGAGGGGCCACAGCGTATGCATAAAACAGCCGGGCATCGCCTGTGTGCTGCTTATATACAGGTATGGTGTACTGATAGCATGCACGTTAGCACTAACTGCTCTTTTTTTTCCTTCTTATATTTGCTAACTTTGTTAGTCAGCTTTCCGGGTATGCAGATTCAGAATTTATTAAGAAAAATTTAAATTAAAATATGTACTGTCAGGGGT
The DNA here is from genome assembly GCA_018155175.1 of Sinocyclocheilus anophthalmus. NCBI lineage: Eukaryota > Metazoa > Chordata > Actinopteri > Cypriniformes > Cyprinidae > Sinocyclocheilus > Sinocyclocheilus anophthalmus. The sequence goes on from JADLZN010007802.1 coordinate 19,054, forward strand.
GTGAATACATATTACAATGTAATGAAAAGGAATGGAAAGAACTTGAAAAGTGCATCTGAAAAATTAAGACAATAAAGTACCCAAATATAGTTTATGTGCTTATGAAGCATTTTCTGATTTAAAACTAACAACGATTATGAGAATCAAGACTTTTAAAGCCAGCATGCTTTGTTGCAACTATACATTTGTCAGATAAAATAACAGGGATTACAAATATACAGTATTTATGGACTATGACTTGGCTTGATTTTTAAATCTGGATGAATCTGAGAACTCACTTCATGTTGGTTAATCATTTGATAACAATGATGCCAGTTTCCTCCTGCTCAATTCCAGTGGGTAAGTGATGGTCACATTTTTCTTCAGCCCTGCAACAAAGGGAAAAAAAAATCGCTAAACATGCTAAATCTATTTTACACTCTGCTTCAAGCGAATATCCACTTGTGTTTATGACATAAATTAAATAAGAATGTGCCGTAAATTATTTATATTTTCATGGTTTGGCATTTGGTTTATGTGTGTTGTGCAGAAACACTTAATATTTTTACATGCAAACTGTCTGTCTGTGAATTTTAATGCGAGTATATCTTAAAAAAAAAGTCAAACTGGACACAAAACAAAAAAAAACATTCCAGAACATTATACAACTAAACAACATGCTGTGTGTGTTTATGAGTGTGTGCGTGAGAGCAGTACTGTCATGTTGCTGTGTCTATGGCATATGTAAATATGTGTTCATTTAAATGATAGTGAAGGAGAGTGTTTAAACCAGTATGAAATCGAGTCTACTGCCCTCCATCTTTGTAGGATGTGATCTCTGAATGTCCAGAATGACACTCTGCCCATGAGTTGCTGCAGCTAGTGTAACCAGCATTGCATTTACCTGGAGGGGGTTCATCACTGGTGACTTTTCAAATGAAATGACTCTTTCTGTTTCAAACCATCCCTGTGTATGGGAGAATACTGGCAGAGGCTGCATGACTGTCACCTCAAAGTATGTCTCTGGCCAGCAGAGCTCGAGATCTCTGCAGCTATTCATTCCCTAGAGTCTCTCACACACACACACACACACACACACACACACAAATCGCCCCACACACACTGTCTGCTCTGCTCTGCTCTACTGTCGCACTGAATCCAAAAAAAAAGCATAACGTTTTGTGTAAATAGCTCTGTCGTTTGCAGATGCTGACAGCTTAATAGGAAGTTTTGGATGGTTTCTTGATTTGTGCAGCAAGAAGTAAACATGCAAAATAACACATCTGCTACACATACTGCCGGAGGGCTGCAGCTTTTCAAGCCAAATGTGTATATTTTTTTATACCATAAGCTGTAAGCTTAATCAACTATTATTATGAAATATGTAATTTTTTTGTGCATTTTCCTTAGCCTAAGAGATTGTTTTTCATAGCTACACCAGAAGGAAGATCTCTGAACCATATAGGTTTCAAAAAAAGCATTTTTTATTTATTTATTTTTTTTGTAAACCTTTGCAGTGTGTTATCTACAGAAACTCTCAAAGAGCGGTGTAGGGCCATGTCCATATAAAGGTAGTTCTTTCCTGACACATGTCAGAGGCAGAGTGACAGCTGTCAGCTTTTATTAAGCCTCTGTGTCCGTATGGCTTGAGCTTTTGACTTAGCCGCTGCTGCTATACAATGCATCCTGCAATGCATTTTTTTTTAACATGGGCTAATAATATTTTATTACATTTACCTACAAGTAACGTAGATGTTTTTGAGACTTTTAAATCCCCTCTCACTTCATAACCCCTTATGTATGTAAAATATGTTTATTATAGACTTTTTGTGCCCCTCTCATGTCATAAGCCCTAACAAGACTTAAAATGTGTTTATCACTGCATTACAAATAAATAAATAAATATTTTGAGCATGGTTCAATCACATGATTAATAGCTGAGTGTTGTTTGGCTATTATTTTCTATGAGTCAATCTTTTTACATTCACATGTAAAAAAGGCAGAAACAAAAAGCAAATTCCAATGAAAAATAGAAATTTATTTATAAAAAAAAAAGCACACAATCATCAATCAATGTTCTCTCTTGGGTTTTCAAAGTCACAATTGAATGTGTCCATATACAATACAAAAATGTATACTGCTTCAAAATGATAATATCATAGCACACTCTATGCATAGAAGTTACTGTATAACCCATATCTTTTGAATATCAAACACTGATGTTATTCAATACATTCAGAAAAAACGTCACAGATAGCATTAATTAAGCTGAGCAGCTATGCTAAAAAGCTAAGTCTCCATGCACATGTATTGCCTGCAGTACAGTGAAACCAAGGTCCATTTTTGCTCTTGATGTTGGCAGTGTTTGAGTCGTCCCCATCCCCCACCCCCTCTCTCCACACCCTCAGCGTCTGTACTCACTGGATCCCTCTGCCAACACCTCAGTCCTGACAATCAGTGGCTACTGGACTATATATGAAGGCCGACTGCTCTAGCATGGAGCCAGGTATGATTCCCCAGCTGACAGTCTGCATCACATCTGATGGCTGAGAAGCAAGAGCTCACACACACACACACACACACACACACACAGCTAGCTACAAACAAAAACACTTAGGAACGATCATGCATACAAGCATTCACAAACGCAGCCCACAGCTTCTTACATACATACAACCACACTGGTGATTGGTTAAAAAACACCTATGGGGAATAACTCAGGATATTTTTGTAATTGCACAATGACAATCTAGTTGTTTAGACACCTGAAGTTAAGATTTTCATTGATCTGATCACAAGTGGACAATGCTAAACAGGTGTAAACAGGGTCTAAAACGTTTTAATCTTGTCCACGTTTGACCACTTCCAAAGGAAGTCAAAATGTAACCAGATTGCTTATGTTGACGTTAATGTGGCCAAATACATTCAAAAACCCACAAAAGACCGCCTACTAACATAATATGCAATCCCTGTGGGACGTGTTGTGAGAAAATGCGCTACATGATTACAACTCTGCTACATTGTACCAAAACGCACTGATTGTGGTCGAAATTGTAGCTGCTGTCTTTATCCTTTTCATTTGTTTTGAATAACACAAGTTTTGTTCAGTAAATCCTACTCGTACACCACACTCTGCACTCCCACAAAGCTTATGTAGAGTGTGACGGAATAAGAGAGGAGTGTCTCGAAGAAATCCAAAAACAACCGGTCACAGGAGAGACATCTGAAATACATTTTAAGACCAGGTGGAAACAGTATATCTCTTGGCTCACCACTTGTGAGCGGATCACTGAAAATGCATCTTAATACCAGGTGGAAACAGGGCCTTCTATATTTCAACTGAACCCAAAAAACATCAGTCCAGCTGTGGATAATGCTTTGTGTAGCCATGTGGCACAAAACAACTGTGACTATGTGAATGATTGTTGCCTATTGTTTATATTGTTGTCCTTTTCATCTATGCCACCAACCTTTACGCTTTCTTATCTCATTTCTCAGCACAGTTAGTGCAGGAGATACTCTCGTTTCCTCCCATTAGCCATTGACAGGCTGAGTCTAATGCATGCAGGAATGTAATTACATTCGGTCGGCTCTCATAACAGCGGTCTGGTTGCAGGGGGATTGAGGTGGAGGTAGGTTGCACACATCAGGTATAAGTGTGTGTGGGTGGGTGCAAGAAGGATGGAGTTTTGCTGACACCTCTGTTGCCCACTTTCACGCTAATTAACACTTCTCAGATATACCGGGTGACGGTAGTCTACATGACAGGCTCAAGAGGACATTTGCACAGACCTTTTGTCTCTGAACAATCTGTGCAGATAAAGGTGCGTGCGAAACTTGCCACAAACGTGTGTGCGGGAGTATAATATATACACATGCACAAATACCTAACTGACAGCAACTAATGTACACACATGAAATGGATCTCCACCAATGCCACCTCATTATACCATCCCTGGTGGTCTCCATCTGTAGAAAGTCATGCAGGAACTCTGTCCGAACCAGGATAACACAGGACCATGGTGGTGTGATTCATGTAACTGTCCGTTCTCCACGAGAATGCCTCACTGCCACTCTGCACTGTAATATCATGTCTTGTTGATGCTTTCCTCCACACTGAATTCAAAGGAAGCCCATCACTCTATGACAGTCGGTGTCAGTCCTGCTGATGGATGCATGTAGCACATTTCAACATGCGAATGTATAAAACTAATGCTTTGCTTGGCCTTCTGTTATTAGCACTTGTTTTACCCTGGCGGATGGTTGATCACCATAAATCAGAAGCTCCAAGTAAACCTATATACACTTTTAATTGCAGTTTTAGTACATATTTGCAAGTGTAACATGCATGCGCCATCATGTGAGGCTTCTATGCAAGCGTTCTATATGTTTTTGTGGGGGTGATATATAAGGAGGTAAGCATTAAGAGTCATTTCTAGCACTCCTGCCTCGGCAGTGCCAAGAGGATGCGCAAAGATGAAAGGTAATGCAAATGGAAGTGTCATACAGCGAGTTCCATTCCAGACAGCCACCTTTGAAATAATTAAGACAGTGGAATGGAGTGGAGCCCGAGTGAGGAATAGCAATTCCTCTGAGTGACTCCTTCTTCTAAAGACAGCGAGCAACAAGGCACACCATTGCTGCGCAAATGTTATGACAGCATTTCTATTTAAATGTTTGTTAAATTTGCCAAAAGGTTTTTTTTATGTTAATTTGATGATCTCTGTCAAAGGGACATCATTTTATATTAATATCGAGATAGTTATTAAATGTAATCACATTCAACACAATCTTATTGAAAAATGTCAAAACGTGTTAAATGTACAAGAATCTGGCCTTCTTTTTAGCTTTAGCCAAGGGCCACAAATCCACGTAGAACAAAAAAAAAAATTCAACCAGAATTTTCTAATCGCACACAGCTAAAGATGAATACAAAGTGGGTGAAATGCAGAGGATTCCATGCTGTGTTGGAATATGGCACATGTGTTGTGCCGGATAAGTACAAGGCTAGCCACAAGCAATTCGCATATGTAGCTGACAACAGTGGGGCGGGTTTATGCATGCAAATGGGTTTCTAGACATGCACATCGCCAGCTAATTTCATAATCGGCAAATGTGATTATGCGAACGCAGTGGTGCCTTATTGGAACATACAAGGTGGGCTTGTAATCAAGTGCGTGCCAGCGGACATTTTAGGTCTATCCTTTTCGCATGCTCACCACTGCTAAATTCTTTAAGATGGTGGCACCTTGAAGGAAATGCTACTGCGCTGACGGAGCCCAGCCCACCTCCTCCCTACCCAGAGTCTGCAATGCGATTCTAGGAAGATTGTAGGGCACCCTTCACCTACCCCACCTGCATGATACATTTTTAATTCCCATGTCACTAATAAGGATATTAAGCAGAGAGTCTAGAGCTTCCGCATATATGCATGAGTCCGCATGCATTAAATTTGCACAGAATCGAGCGATTCAAATGTGAATATGCTAATGTGCAGCACTTCACTGTGCAACATTACTGCCATGTATGACAAATGCTGCCTTTGGATAGTAACCCATGTTTTTCGAGATGCTAAAAATAATCTCTGCTCAGATTTTCTAAGAAATGAGGTGGCACAACCCTAATTACACTGATTTCACCTGAATTGATTATTACGGTCAAAGTGCTAACGGTTTTTCAGCATATAGCCATATTTAAACTGCATTATTCACTCCTGAAAGATTTCTGGTAACATATTTCAAAATAGGTTCCTTCAAACAGATTGTTTACAAATTATTAAAACGTAAAAATGTACTGTAAAGTAAAAATTATTTCGTAAAAAAAGTAGGCTTTATACTTTTTTTGTAAATAAAATTGTCAAGCTTCTCATTGGCATGACATGCATCATTTGGCTCTTTCATCTGATTTGAGTTTTGAGGGATATTTGAGACACAGTTATTGACTTATTTATAGCTCTGAGAATTTGCATAATCTAAATTCAGCAGACAACAGACATGCTCAGTCAAACTGCTGTAGTTAACGCCACTAATGCATATGGTGTCACAGCACTGTTATTGCTCAGACTGCTTCTGGCTTAGAGTAAAAATAATATTATTCAATCTTGTACCATTTTATAACTGTCATTATCTTGCAATTACCAATTACACTCATTGCGACAAGACATACTACATGATATGTAATTCATAATGATAGATATTTGACAAAATCAACAGTAGCATTACACAATAGATTAAATCAATAATTCAGTCATTTAAAAAACACTGATTTTGAAGTTCAAGTCAAGATTGAATTACTAAATGCACGACTGAACTGTGGCATTTTAACCATTACAATTTGTGAGAATTTACTCATGTTACAAAGGGTTAAATATCATTTTTGCAATCACTGTACTGCTTCTAAATCTTGACACTGAGGTTAATTTGCTCCATGAATCATGCTGCAGGGTTGTTCTATTTGAACTAACATTTTGGCACTAGACCTGTCAGCTTCTCTGAGATGTCAAAGAAACGTGCATTGACTCTGATAAAGCAAGATTTGAGTGTGAGATACTAGATTGTTGCTGAAACATTGATATACTTAATTGCACACACAAACCATGACAAATCTGGATGCAAACATGTACGCACACATTTGAGAGGCTTCTTAATACCATCACAGATCCACACACACACAAGCACATACATGCATAGAGAATCTTCCTCTTACTAATACACACAAACACACACATATATGGAACCTGTTCTGCTTTTGCACATTGCCATCATACGCATGTGAGATCACCCCTTGTTGCCACAGCGACTCCAACCAGCGGGAACAACACTGTACATGTGACCTGGTCGAAAAGGGGCTGGTCTACAGGATGCTCTGTGCCAACATGTATCTGCTTGTTTAACATCTCAGCACATTTTATGCCACTTTATTCCATTAGTTTGTAGGAACTAAACTTACACATGCACATAAGGTTACTGAATCTAGAAATGCTTCTTAAAGAAATCAGTGGGAGATAAATGAGAAAGAGAATAGCTACTGCACTTATCCCATCACAACACTGTAAAAAGTATCAATATGCTGCAAATGATTTACTAAATGTCACTTTATGTGTCAAACTAAAATTTTATTTGTGGGACATACAACATGAAAGTAAACCTGAATGCTGTCTTAAAATTGTGTGACTTCTCTTATTTGCGCCCAGGGACTTAAAGCTTAACCATAAGTGTTCTCATCATAAAATGAGACATATAAATACATAAAAATTTGGCTAAACAGATCTAACATTTACACAAGACTGCCTATTTGAATTCAGTGATGGACTGAAACTAACTAAAAAAAAAAAACCTTTTAAATCTCTCTGTAACCTCATGCGATTTAAAAAAAATCTAATCCAATTTCGTCTTACTTGTGTCCCACTGTCTTAAAAACTAAACAGGCTAAGCATCCAATAATTAAATGCATTTAAAATTAGAGGAAAACAAAATATATTCAAGGAAATAAACAGAAATGACAAACAATGTCAATTCCCTAAATGTTAACAATTAAATGAGAGGAGCACAGTATTAAAGACAACTGTGCAGAAGCGCTGTGAAGGGTTTGTGGCTGAGAACAGGCGGAGGATGTGGTGGAGTAGCCAAAAATATGAAGATTGCTTGCCCAATGAATACAGATAAGCTGCCATGGTCGCCATGGTTATAGTATTCAACCAATTACAAGACAGCAATATGCCTGAACTGTCTAAGACACACACACACACAATAGCAAACGGCTCATTCATAGAGCTGCAGGCAGCCAGCCTACTACAAAAAAATTAATATTCAAAAGGAGCCTTGGAGTTCACCTCAATCTAGGTCCTAAATCATGTAAACATGCTGAATATTTAGCGAGTACACTTATGTGTCTTTGCTCATTTCTATAAAAACCTCGAAAACAGATTATATTTTAAAATCAAGATATCATTTAGCAGCTGTAAATCCTCCTCACACACAAAAGATAATAATAACTAAAATATCAAATATGTATTTTATATGTTAAAGTTAAAGCACTGGCTTATAGCATGCAGCGCTGTCTTCTCTATAGTATCACTGATATTCTTGAAAAAACATGACCCATTTCTATCACTCAAAGCATGTGGTATCGCAGTAATGAAAGAAGTGATCTCAAAAATGATTTGCAAACATTCAACACCACATTCAACCTTTCAACAGTACACATTAAATTGCATTGCAGACATTTTGAATAGATTGACTGTCAAGTCCTGGTGCATAGCAAGCGCTGGATATGTAAAACGAGAGGACATGTAACATTATCATAAGAGGAATTATGAAGGGTTTGACTGCTGTGCTAAAGAAAAGATATGGTTTTTTTGTGTGCAAAAAATAAAAATTAAAAAAATATAATAAAATAAATAAAAAAACAGGAGAAAAATGTCAAATTAATTTACAGCACAAATTACACTCAGTTTTTGTTGTTTTAACACACCATAGTTGTCTTCAATCAAAAAGGCCAGTGACATGTTCCGTTCACAGTGGATTCTGGTAATTGCCTGAAAATATCACGTTCTCTCTCTTTCATTATTATGATTTTGGCACTCATAAGGCCCTGCGATTACAGTATACACAGCCATGAGCTGGGGATGAAAACTACTTCAGCTTGTCAGGCATTTTAAAAAAGCAGTTTTTTCCCTTTTCCAATACATCACAATTTTGAAAAACAAAACTACAAATACAATAATAATAATAGTAACATATTTTAATGCATTTATTTGTTTTATAAATGCAGTTGGCTAGATATTAAAATAATTATTTAATTTTAAAATGTGTAAAAGCTAGGGGATATTTCTTAGACTCACATTTTGAATGAAATTACCATTGCACTAAGTGTTTAATTTCTTGAATCCTTTGTATGGTTGAAGACAGAATATGTTTTATGGCTTACTGATTTAATCAGTGTTAAGCCTATAAAAAAATGTCTATTTTAGTCTTCAACTAACTTCCCTTATAGGCCTCTAAAATATCTTATTAACGCTCTGAATAAATCCACAATAGCGCAGATCTATATTAAAAGTCTACTGCAAAGAATAAACACGGTGTAATGAGAGGGCGTTAAGCCAGACGAAAAACTAAACCTCACACTTGTCAAGTTCAAATGCAAGCGCTTTGAGGACAATAGTGGTGATGTCATGTTTCAACGCGGTCTAATGCAGAGCTGCAGCAAATCTACGCTTCAAAACTTCAAGCTCAATACGCCACTTCTTATACATAAGCACGCTTTGTTATTCCCACACTTACAAACAATTCACCTCAGCAGCAGCAGCAGCAGCGTATATAGCTATCATGCCTGTGAGATATTCACAGCCGTTAGGCTACTGTTCCTGCTTTGGGGCCCGCGTCTGCTGAGGCTGGGAACGGTCGCCACTTTCTAAAGGGATGCAGATGAGTCGGGTGCACTTGACATCTTTTCATGACCCATGTCGCCCCCAGCCCCCCCAGCCCGCCGCCGCTGTCTGTCATATTCTGGATAGGGCCGTGGCATTGCCACTTGCCCTCGAGCGTGGGAATGGGAGCGTCCAGTCGTTCACATCTACTGCGCTCCGTTTAACGGAATCAATTAAGGAGGGCGACCCCCTCGCTCCCCATGTGCCCACCCCTTTTCATTTTTGTCAGCTCTCTCTATATGTCCTAATTATTTCTGTTTGGGATGCCAGCGCCGTTTCCTGGCCAAAGGCGACTGAGCTGAAATAAATAGTGAGCACGTGGATTCCTCTCTCTTCACGTGTCAGTTTTCAGTAAATTGGTGGAGATGCGTAATCAACTCGAGTATTATCAATTTAATCTCTGCGAGTCTATTCATTTATTCTGTTACGTCTGTTAAAACCTTTTTTGTTTCCTTGCGTTAACGTTTACATTTTTTTGCACGCTTGCGTTAAATAGAATATGCATAGGCTACTTTGCAAAGCAGCAAATCACAAATGTTCAACGCTAAAAATAAATAAATAAATAAAATAATAATAAAAACGCGGCAATTATGTCTGCATTGTGTGTAGCTATAACAGCTCTCCAAATGTATTGGCATAAAATAGCCTATAATACAATTGATTTTAATATATCTTCGTGAAATTAGGCATCCAGAGTTTTCGATGAGCCAGGAGGCAGTTTTTACTTTCGGTTATCTAGCTTTATGAAGTGCAACATACTCATACAGCTAGATAACCAAAGATAACAACTCGCTTCCAATTCCACAACAGTAATCCCCGGATACCTCCGTGTCTTGTGCAAGAATAAATCCAAGTGAAGAAGTTGCAAAACAATAAATACAAAAAAATACAAATAGGCACGGGACTTAACAATTGTCATTTGTAGTTCTTAAAAGTAGGTATGCTCGCGGCAAAAATAAAGAACAGTTTCTTCACAGGGTAATGAGAATCAAAACGGAAGCTATAATCCATTTGACATCGGAGCAGTTAATGTTAAAACAATATGAGAGCTGGAGTAAGGGAGTCTGTCGAATAAGAAGCAGTCATCCTCGCACAGGCCATCATTTGCATTGCAAATTACCTCCCAATCTCACAAAAGGCTCCTTTGGATCTATTAAATCGTGGCAGCAGCGATAGATATCCCACGGAACCAGCAGCGAGATTATACAAAGGAAAAATCCGATTCCAGAGGAAAAAAGTGCATACGGAAATAACATCGCGTTTGTTACGGCACTGAATGGAGAGATCTCTCTCTTATTTTTGGCCGAGTGGTGGCAGGTTGTCCGTGGACGGAGGAGATCGGTAATGCCACAGATCCCTGAGAGCTGCTATGAGAGAGACGAGAGGAGGATTGTGTTGCTGCTGCCAGCGGTCTGAGAGAGGGAACAGGGCCACATCTCGAGGAGTGGGGGGGCTGAGGGTAAGCGGGGGGGACGGGCTTCTGGCATACTAAAATATGGACTGCGCCAGATAAGTTTCAAAGTGTCTCGGAGGCCAGCGGGAGTGGCTAAGGTGGGTGACACACGGGATAGATGATAATGATGATGATGGCATTAGAAATCTCCAGAGTGCGTTTGCATCCCTCGTGCAGGTTGAAGCGGCGAACCTTTTTGCTGTTCGCACAACGTATTTTCAACGACGAGCATACTTGATGGAAATATTTGAGAGGCAATGCCAATCACCCTCGCTCACGAGGATTTGAAATTTCAGTGCGTCTGAATACATGGAAATCAGTGAGATTCTGACTAGATTCTTGCGATCGTTCCTCTGGCATTGACAGTCAGCACGCAAAGGTATGTATAGCAGCTGCTCTCTAGACAGAGTAAGGTGGTTTCCATTGCTAGCATATGTTGATGCCCTCATATTCTGACCACTGATATCAGAATCTTATTTTGAAATTGATTACATAGTCATGCCTATATACTTTCTGTGCCGTGAGAACTGTAATTGAGTGCAGTAAGTGGATAACAAACCTATCAATCAAAACGCGATGCTGTCTTTACAGCATTTGTGTGGGTTTCAGAATGTGGGACTCACAGCACAACTCTCACAACTCTCTCTCTCTTTCTCTGCATAGCCTATGTGAAATTGTTTTTTTATGTGTAAAATTGAAAAACATACTCAATAAATTATCTGTCACTGATCTTATACAATGTGTCTTCAATTCATTTTCACACTGTCTCATTAACTGAATAGACTATCTGAAACACATCACAATATGGATGTCAGCACACACAAGGTGTTCTGTAGGCCTGTACAGTAACATGCATAAATAACTAAACTCTTGCCTTACAGGTCTCTAATTTTGGCCACATCCAAGGCCAAAAGACAGCCATCATTTGTATTTAATCCGATATGATGGTCAATTCTGACTAAATTGGTTTAGGTGAATCATGTCATAGCAGTTTTAATCATTGGCCCAGTGGCCCTTGCTGCAAGAGTTCATTTCTAAGACAATAAATAGCTTTAAGTTGGAAATCGTATCCCTCCTTCAGACCTTCTGCATAGCCAAACACAAACAACAAACACAGAGCACTGCTAAAATCTATAAGAGTGAATAAAACATTTGACTCACAAGCTCACATGAAGCTAGTTTAAGCATTATCACATATCATGTATAAAGAAACAAATCTACATTATATGTAAAAGTTGCTTGTCTTTCCTGAAACACCACCACCAAAAATAGTGTTTCTTCTGTCTAGAATCATAAAGAGGTTTGATCAACATTACAGTGTTTCAATTAGAAGCAATGACAGCTCACATAACATCTCATATAAATGTGTGTGATAGAAGATAAACGCTGTGATTGATGTATGACCTGCAATCGAAATCAGTGTCTAACAGCACAATATGAAGAGCTAACAGGTTTTCTGTTCCAAACTGCTAAATTAAATTCTCTTGCGCACAATGACAAGTTGTGAGACTTTGTCACCTACTATACTTGCGGCATCAGTGCACGAGACTTTGGCCTTGAGACAAGTGCTTTAATTGTGTTAGATCAGTTCAAAGTATGTTAACATCTATGACTTTGTAATATCTAAAAAATAAAACAACTCAAATGTACAATTTTGCATCATGTGAAATTTCTTTCGTCAAAGTCTGTAATGCAACTAATAGCAATGTATTATCTTTAATGGCCACAAAAAAGAAAAAAAATAGAAGTGTTTCCAGATTTTACCTCACTTGAGCAAGTTTTTTGGGGGGGTGGGGGTTTTTTTTTTATTATGCCGAAGTCGATGTGGCCAGATGCAACTCCTGCTGTAGGTAAGAAGCCGGCGTGCACGGAGAGCTTTCGGTTTAAAATTGCCGCTAATACTCAGTTCATTACGCGTGCCTCAGCGGCTCTGATTCTCACAAGAGCACAGTCCAAGCGCACGAGAACGACAGCTACCGTATAAGCGAGAGCCAGTGAGAGGGGGAGAGAGAGAGAGGAGGGGTTGAGAAGTTTCCCATAACCTATTTGTCTGGGCAGGGTCAAAGCGGGCAGAAATAGAAAATGGCACATGTTGAGCAGATTAATTCGGGCACTTTTACCCCTGGCGTCTTCTTTTCCTTTCTTTTCTTTTTTTTTTTTCATGAAGGGTGTTCGGGAGGGGGCAGTCCTCTCTGTGAAAGAAAGGACGTGCTCTGAAATTCAAACAAGTTCGCCAGGTCTTTTGTTGGACTTGAACTGAGGAGGCATTGTTCTTCTATTGGCGTGGACTAGCCCCAAGTTCCCAGACCAGGTTACGGATTGACTGCGGTAATGAATTTGCTCCGAGCGCTTCAGCCCAACACGTTTTGACTGACGGAACGCGATGGCCATCTGACACTGAGAGGACATCATTAGTTGCACACTGCTACGTAATAGCTTGTGAAGGGGAAAAATAAGAAGAAAAGTGAATTTTTTATTTATTTATTTTTGCAATTTAAGCCCACCATAACCTCACGTGCGAGTGCGCGTACGCAGGCACAGGATAGGGCCTCATATAACATTGCCATGAATGTATAGGCCTAGAGGCTACACGTAATAATATTTGCAGTGTGCGAATTATAGGGTACAGTCAGTTCTCTTTTGGCGCTTCTTAGCCTACAATTAATGCAACTGTCTAAAATAGTTTTAAAATAGCCTAATACATCATACTTTTGATATGCAAATGTATAATGAAATAAGAAATAATAGCTCATATTATATTTTGTCAGTGTCCTATCCAATGTTGATCCTAACAAAAAGTACTGCATACTGTTGCTATAGTTACCTCATCTGGTGACTGAGATTGCTGTTCGCGAGCGTTACATTTAAATACGCGCACTGATTTACTTCCACTCTAAGATAGAAACACGTATATGTAACAAAGAATATGCACTCCAGATCTTTTGTTTTGACCTTCAATGATGGGGGCTTCAAACCTTAGCCTAATTAACCCCCGCCCCCCCCCAAAAAAACTCAATTCACACCATGCATATTTCTACATTAGGCTATTATTGTTGTCGTTATTGTCATTAAAGTTTGGGGGTAAAAAAAAAAGTATAGCAAGTTTTTATTATTTATTTTGTTATTGCAATGATGGGCAGGTTCAGATTTGAACACAACATTTCTTAATTTGAATTCTTAACGGGCTTCATCTTAATTTGCCGTAATTTATCTATATTCGGCTTTCGCAGTTCTTAGCAATTATTCTTGTTTGACTAAAACGAATTCACGGTGTTAAGATTTTAGCCATCGAGGTCATCGTCAAAGGTGGCATGACGTAGTTGGGCAAGCCTATCGGCTAGCGTGGCAGGCCATTATTTAAATAGCATCAGGGAAATTAGCGCATGCTAAATAGTCAAATCGCCCAGGCACATTGTCCTTTCTTCTGCGTGGGGGTCGAGTACGTTCCCCTCATCGCATCCGGGTGGCTCGTTTCTTTTTCGGAAAGAATATGTAAGTTGGTCTCTTTTTTTTAAAAAAAAAAAAAAATTTAAAGTTGAGAAGCCTATTTCTTGACCGTGGAATACTGGACCAATGTCAGCACAGAAAGTTTCGGCGAGACTAGTCCAGGGAAGTCGCCGCATCATTGGGTGCATATGCGACGGGCCTGCTGCCGCCATTCTTTAGGCATCTTCATACAACGCAGTTGGTCCTTGCGTGTGTATTATTTTTAATACTGATAAATATGTAACAGGTATATTTGAATTTCCTTTGCATTCACGGTGGCTGCGTTGTTTTGATTCCATTCTATTTCATTCGCATTTGGCAGAATGATTAGGCTCTTCGCGATGCTGATTTTATATTGTAGCCTATAGGTTACAGCATTGCTATTGCATAATTTCATCTATTTAAAGTAGGTTAAATACGTAACGCTTTTTTTCTCTCTTATTCTTTATTTAGGAACCTACAATAGATATACATATTATAAAATACCACTGTAAATATTCAAAAGCATTATAAGCGAACAAAGACATCTGAGCGGCTCAAACAAAAAGGCACAAAGAGCATTGTGTTATATTAGCATATCACTAATTTGGAGCATCTCTCCTTCAGAAACAGTCGGTTAAAAGATACTACAACTGTAGTTAGCTACTAGACAAAGGAAACAGTTGCATAAAATCTGAAGTCGTCTATGCAAAATTTCTTAACAGTAATAACCCATTATTATTAGAGAACAGTTTTTATGAATATTCAAAAATATTATTCAAAAATGAGCATCATGTCTTTAGTTCTCTTTAGCTGCCGTAACCCACATGGACAATTAGTCTGCTAGTAGTCTAAAAAAAAGAAAAGCTGAAATCATGAGGCAAATATTAGACAATTAATTGACAAACGAGATCTATTGCTTTGAACTTGCCATTCACTCAAACATCATCGTCGTCAAAACTTACTATAACTTAGCCGGCTTAAGTAGTCATGCATTAGAGCCTAATTCACAGGGTCTGGGGGGGGGGGGTTCTTCTCTATTAGATATAACTGCATTCATCTTTCGAGTCATGACTCTTTTACGCAACTTTTTTGCGCAATCTAGGCTGTTCTCTTCATAGTTCGCTAATCGTAAAGCGTCTATCCTTCATCTTGTGAACGTCACTTTGCTCAACTGATCTGCACCCAATGTAAGTGGTTCAGTTACGGGCACACGGTAAAGAGTTACTCGCAATGGTCAACCACACGCGTGGGGCTGTCTCTATGCTCGCATGTCTTTCGCATCCGCCTTAATCAATTTTCCGACAGCCCTGCTTTATCTCTTTATGCGAACAGACGTCAATTAGAGAACCAGGACTTACTTGGACTCTGCATGTCCTCATCTCGGCGACTTCGTACGGTCCGAAGTTGTGTAGCACATGATCTGCTGCGCCTGTTTGCAACACAGCAGGACCGCGATTACCATACTTATGCATATTAAAAACCTATAGAGAAAAGGATTTCAAACTTTCCCACAGCTCCTATAAATATAATGGGAGACAACGACTCGCCATAAAGTCCTGAATGATAATATAAACCTTGTATAATATAAAACTAGTTATGTTTAATTGGAGAATGCATTCTGTTAGTTATCTTCAAATCTTAATTTATTTTCATGATACATTATTTTGCATTAAATTCTAAGCATTATTTTGTTTTTTTTTGTCATTGAGGTGTCTTCGTAGCCTGATATAGTAAGTATAAAGTTAACATAGCGTGCATATGACTTCGCGGAGAATGAAAAGAGATTTCAGGCAATTCCCGATGACACCCTTGAAGCCTAATCCAAAAGTGTCTTAATAGACTGTTTTCGAGGCTCATAAAAATAGACGTTTCACTGAGAGAAATTGGCATTTGCAGGATTTTTGTATACACTGACTCTTTCACACGTTTTAACCGCTAGCCCACACTACTTTAGATTAAACATGAAAAAATAAATGTTTTTGCGTATCTTGAACAGAATGTTTGTTTCCCCCGTGTCCCTGTAAATATACAAGACTAGCTGTTATTAGATTGAAAATATAAAGTTAATATAATTATTCTTATCGACGTAGATAAACATACAGTCAAAGGAAAAATGTAACAAACTTAATGGTCACGTATGGCACCAGATAATATGTAATCCAGCCTCTTTAATTACGCGTGTAAATGATGAGAACAAGAAACTCTAAAATGTCTAGCGTCTAATCGAGCCGTATACGGCTTATTTCACTTTCTCCTCTCCTTTTTCTCTCTCGTGGTTCTTTTCACAATACATATTATCGCTATAGATATATAGGCTATAATAGGCTATACATATATGAAGACACTTGTTGTTTAAGTGAGTTAAACGGATGTTAGAGAGCGAGAGAGAGAGAGAGGCTGATTTCCAGGTATAGGCTAATTCAATACAAAGACATTCATGTTTTCTTTCCATTGTTTAGCTCTGCCGAATAATGCAGTGCACACATAGGCTACGATTAACAGATGATTAAGATGAAACGGTGGGTATTTACACATATTTCATAATATTAACGAGTTTTTTCCCTTCCCCTTATTTAACCGTTGGGCTATATTTTTATTTTCCGTGTAGAACACATAACCTCGTGGCCAATTCCTCTAAAGGTGTAAGGCAATGAAATAACAAACTATATTCTAAATGATATTTCAAGCCATTTCTAAATATTGCCTCAGCCATTCATTCTCTAGAAGTTCTTTCGAAGTTGGAAATGAAATGTGAGTCACCGTAATGCATTTCTGTAACACGTGGTGACATCTAGTGGTGTAACGCTCTATCGCCAACTCGTGCAGAAACAAATGTAACGATTTCATAATTCCACGTGAACATACCATTCACAAATTCAAAATATTATATCATTTTAATTAGATTTGATTATGTATTAGATTTTCTCGCTCAAAGCTTCCATTAAATCTACGACGGATCTCTCAAAAGCAAACTGATTGATAGCCTAAAACGATTTCAAACTGTAAACACATAGGCTATTGATAGATGGATGAATACTTGCTTACATTAAATTATATAAGAGCCTTGAGTCAATTTCTTTTTTGTAGACACGTTAGGCTATACACAACATTTCTATTTGGGGGATAATAAGATCCAGTACACGCACGATACTAGGAAGAGTTTTCACAACATGTAGCTATCCAAATATTGGTTTTATGGTAGATTTCTTTGTTAGAGCCTGTTATATCTTTGTCACCCTCAATTATCAGTGATGACTAACTATTGTCGCTCTTGTAAATTAGGCTATATCGAGTAGCCTACTGTGCAGCTGACTGTACACATACGAGGGAAAAGTCGTCCATTCTTTCCGCTTTACATAAGCCAGAGCCCTTAATAAAGCCAGGAAATATGTTGGTAAACAAAGAGACATTTCAAAAGTTAATTTTCTTTTGAAAAAATTGCTTAAAAAATAAATAAATAAACAGTGTCGCAGCCACTGCTGGCCAATACGCGGGTTACAAATGATAAATGCCTGATCAAGATGATGCAGTTGTAAGCCTTAAAGTTTATTGCACGGATTTTTTTTGCATTGTGATAACAGTTTTCAAGCATGCATGGTTTCATTTAAAAAAATCATTTTAAATTTCATCTGAAAAAACATCACAGTTCGCATATTCACTCGACGATAGTCAAAAACACACTTATATGCCCTCTTTTTCTAGAAAGCATATTCACGAAGAAATGTCTTCGAGACGTTACGACGAAAACTTTATTATTGATTTTATGTACGTAGAAAGAAATCATATTTCTAAAAAATATTCATCTGGCAATTTTCGATTGGATATTATCCCTAAATTATCCGCAACTATTTATCGACGATGATTACATGTTTCTAATGGGTGATAAATAAATAAAAATGATAATAAAATAAAATAACCAAAAGCAACATAACTTAAAAGAAACATTTTGGTTTACTCGAAAGAAACAGCTGTTTTCGTTCATTTTGTAGCAGAAAGATACCGTCAGAATGAGTTTACTGCAATGATTGGCTCTGTTTTGCCCATACGAGCTTTTGATTTTTTTAGTGAAAAGTTTCAGTTTTCGATATATTTAATGGTATTTGTGAAAATATTTGTATATACTATCTGTTCATTTGTTATTGTACATGTGTCTCGCAGTTATTAATCGGTATTATCTATAGCCTAATGTAAGATTTCAGTTGCACTAAGTTTAAACTGCAAATTATTTCAATGTCAAACTGCGCCTTTGATTGATTCTCTTTCTTTCGTTTGTTGTGTTCATTTATAATGTATTTTTGATTAAAATAATCTGTTGATTAAACGTTGAAATAATCTGATTGTTGTGACTTTCTTTTTGATCATCACAGACGTTCAAAAATAGGCCAGCATTTTAGTTTTAGCTGCAATATTTAAACGATACATATCAAAGTTTGAGAATACTTCTTAGGAGCATCATTTAAATACTGTATGTGACAACTTCATGTCCTGAGATCTGGGGGAAAATACATATGAAATACAAAATTCTCCTCACATGTGACTAAAATCTATATGTGATGAAAGTGGCCTATTTTGAGCATTAAAAATTATACATTTTGTGTACATGCCAAAAGCAAATAGTGTGATAAAGCAGCTAGAAATATCTTAAAATGCATTTAGCACAAAAACTAAATTAAATTCAACACACAACACAAATACAAACTTAACGTCTAATCAAAGAGTATGAATGTGTAGCTTCTGTCGAATTTGAGCAGTATGAATGCATGTTTAACGCAGCTGACAGCGATTTGTTCAGTAGCTAATCTCAGCTTCACCGTAGAAGCGAGTGAATGAAATCAAATAAAGGCGACGTTGCCTGTCACAAAATCTTTTAAACATTGAACAATGGTGACATCTTGTGGCCAGAAGGATTCATTGTCTCTTCAAGAGCATTTGCTGTTTCCACAACAATGTAATTCATTTGTTTTGGGTAATCTCAGGTCTGACATTTTCTTAAAAATCATTATTTACATAGGCCACTTAAAACTTAATAAACTAATACATAAATTCAAAGGTCGATAGTTTAGGCCAGGGGTCTTCAACGTTTTGCAGGGTAAGGACCCCTGTAGGCGACAGAGGCATGGAGCAGAGACCCCCGATACAAAATGTGTCAAGCAGAGCTATATATTAATCACGCAGCCTGAGATATTAATATAAACTAACCATATTATGACTACGAATAAATTATATTAAAACAGATCAGAACTATGCACAATATTGTTGTTGCACATGCATCACTACCTGTATGTTACCTTTTTATTGTTAAAATTGAGATTTATGCATCATAAGAAACAACATGTTGAGATAAAAAAAAACAATTCATTAGTTGTTTGCTGCTGTTGTATAGGCCTATTATTTCTATGGATTTGCAGAGTCATATATTTACATTTTACTAGTCAGATAAGCATTTACATTTACCTGAACTTCAGCTACAAGTTTATTTAAAAAAACAAAACAAATCACATTTTAATTTTACTGTCAGATGGACAAATAAACATTTAGGCTACTTGAACTTTAGCTTCATGTTTACTAAAACGTAACATTTTAATTGTACTGTGAGATGGACAATTAAGAATCACTGAGTATCTGAAATTAGTGAGGGATTTAAAGTTGCAGATTTAAAAAATAAAAATGATTTAAAAAAAATAGTAATAGGAATATTTATCTAGTAATCTATTAGTCTGCATTTACTTTACAATCACTAAAAAACTGTCACTCATCTCATTTCGCGATCTCACAAGTTGCTTTAAAACCAACGAGGTTGTCTACACTGCATAATGAATTGCTTACTTACATCTTGTCGTTCTTTGTTAATGATTCGCTGGAGCGAGCATAACTCAACACTGAACAAAACTTCGGCGTTGCGGTGTACACACTTCTGAGTAGCCATTGCGTTCAAGAGATCAACGAACATCTCTGATTGGCTGCATCTCTCAAACTCAGAAACACTATGGAGCGTTTGCTAAATCTGTTTCGCCAATAATATTATTTCATTACAGTATCAACTGAAGGTGCTCTTCCATGCTTTCGTTGCTTATTTAAAACGGACATTGTGATGTTTTTATTTTTTTAACCATGTTTTAATTTTGTTTGATTAATGTTTAATCAAACATTAATTGGCGGACTCCCTGCAGTGCAGGCCTGTTGAAAAAAAACAGCATATGCTGGTTAGGTATGTTTTGACGCTGGAGTCTTGGTTTAAGCGGGTCCTTTGCTGGTTTAAGCTGGTCCTTTGCTGGTTTAAGCTGGTCCTTTGCTGGTTTAAACTGGTCCTTTGCTGGTTTAAGCTGGTCCTTTGCTGGTTTAAGCTGGTCCTTTGCTGATTTAAGCTGGTCCTTTGCTGGTCTTTTGCTGGTTTAAACTGGTCCTTTGCTGGTTTAAGCTGGTCCTTTGCTGGTTTAAGCTGGTCCTTTGCTGGTTTAAGCTGTCCTTTGCTGGTTTAAGCTGTCCTTTGCTGGTTTAAGCTGGGCCTTTTTGCTGGTTTAGCTGGTCCTTTGCTGATTTAAGCTAGTCCTTTGCTGGTTTAAGCTGGTCCTTTGCTGATTTAAGCTGGTCCTTTGCTGGTTTAACCTGGTCCTTTGCTGATTTAAGATGGTCCTTTGCTAATTTAAGCTAGTCCTTTGCGGTTTTAAGCTGGTCCTTTGCTGATGTAAGCTAGTCCTTTGCTGGTTTAAGCTGGTCCTTTGCTGGTTTAAGCTGGTCCTTTGCTGGTTTAAGCTGGTCCTTTGCTGGTTTAAACTGGTCCTTTGCTGGTTTAAACTGGTCCTTTGCTGGTTTAAGCTGGTCCTTTGGTGGTTTTTGCTGGTCCTTTTGGTGGTTTTTGCTGGTCCTTTTGCTGTTTTTTGCTGGTCCTTTTGCTGGTTTAAACTGGTCCTTTGCTGGTTTAAGCTGGTCCTTTGTTGGTTTAAGATGGTCCTTTGCTGGTTTATGCTGTTTTTTTGCTGGTTTAAGCTGGTCCTTTGCTGATTTAAGCTGGTCCTTTTGCTGGTTTAAGCTGGTTTTTTGCTGGTTTAAGCTGGTCCTTTGCCCCCCCTGATTTAAGCTAGTCCTTTGCTGTTTTAAGCTGGGTCCTTTGTTGGTTTTTGCTGGTCCTTTTGCTGGTTTAAGCTGTCCTTTGCTGGTTTTTGCTGGTCCTTTTGCTGTTTTAAGATGGTCCTTTTGCTGGTTTAAACTGGTCCTTTGCTGATTTAAGATGGTCCTTTGCTAATTTAAGCTAGTCCTTTGCTGGTTTAAGCTGGTCCTTTGCTGATTTAAGCTGGTCCTTTGCTGGTTTATGCTGGTTCTTTTGCTTTAAGCTGGTCCTTTTCCAGCACTGCACCAAGCATAACCACAAAAGGACCAGGCCCCAAAAAAACAAAAAATTAAACCAGCAAAGGACCAGCATAAACCAGCATCCCAGCGTCAAAACATACCTAACCAGCATATGCTGTTTTTTTCAACAGGGAGTGCCGCTGCAGACCCCCGGTTGAAGAAGACCCTTGGTTTAGGCTATAACGCATAGCCTACTACTAAATGCCTCTTAATATTACCACTGTTAATACCAACTATATCAATAAATATGTTAGGACAAATATTTCATTAACGTTCGGGAGCTAAACATATTTACAGGGGAGAAAACGATGAAGAATGAAGAATTCTGAACAGGGGATGTTGTTATCGGAAGAATATTCCCGGTGTTGTGTGCGCGATGTTAGCAGTTGCATGTTCATCAGAAGTACCGTCAAATTAAACATGTGCATCCTTCCACAATCCTGCCACTTTGGTTAAACCTTGGGGACCAAACACTATTAAAGCAGAAGCCAAGAAATCTCAGAATTTGTTTATAACCGTTTTGAAGCTCTTACCTCCTTCAAAACACAGAAAAGCTTTACCAATGTGCAGCTGTTTTCTTCCTGATTTGGTTTCTTTATTTTATTGTCTTTTAGGCGGTTTGGCTGTGTAGGCCGTTGTTGACAGGTGAAAAATCTTGAACATTTTACACTCTCTAAACTCATGAAAATTCTCCAAGCTCAGCTTCCGGTTTCACTGGCCGCTGTGCACGCGAAAGAAAGCGCCTGAAAGCCTTCTGATTGGCTTAACAAACTGCTCGTCACAGATATCCGTGTGCTCTCTTGGGACAGATAATTCAATTGTCTCTTTTAAGTTGCAGGAGTAATTTTTGCATACCATTCCAAAAAATAAACCTGTTCTGTTCTGAGAGGTTGTATGAATGTATGATGAATATTTTACTCAGTCAAATTAAGTGTTTGTTGACTACCACAGCTTCTATGGTGCGACACTACACAGCATGAGTGGTAAAGCCTTATGTGTATACCTGAATTTTAAGACACGTAATGACCACAGCTTGAACAAATCTGTAGCCTATAATAATGATAATAATAGTAACAATTCTGATCAATTCTGCGATTAATCATTTTGAGTGTTTGGTTTAGAGATACTGAATAAATACGTTCACACAGATATGTTGCAGTCGAGTTGAAGGACAAAACACAATATAAATCACACCATGACATTTGTGTAACTAAGAAAGCCAGTAACTTTACTGAATTCTCTGCAAAATACAAATACCTTTTTTAGTCCCAGCAGGAGAAACAATTTTTATTCCATACATTAATTTGTACTACATACAGCTGAATCAAGTCCCTTGAGATACAGAGATGTTGTTTAATTTAATTACATCTTGTCTTCAAGTGGCAACAAAGTCCAGCTTGTGCCGCTGAAAGCCTCTTTCTCCTGGTTAGAAAAAAAAATTCTTTCAACCTTACCCATTGTAGGTTTATACAAGCTACATTTGTTACTACAGAATTTTTCAGCTTTTTTTTTTTCATTTTTATTTTGTTATTTATATGCTTAATGGAAACAACACTCGAGAGAGTGAGAGAGAGAGAGAAATGAAAAGGTCAACCAAAAAAAAGGTCAATCTAAAAACAAGAAAAAAGAAAAAGTAAGAAAGAAAAATAACCGGAAAGTCATACATGGACAGCTGAAATCTATATAACAAACAATGGCATCTTTCACAATACTGTACACTTGTTAGTTATAGGAGAATGTTCCCAATTCTCAACAAGACCAACTCATTGAAAGGTAATCTGAGGCACTGGGAAGGTGAGTCAGAGGTACCAGCCACTAGCATGAACAACTTGTGAAAAAACACAATGGTCTCAAACGGCAAACATAACCATTTTTTTGTCTTTGGTAGAAAAAACTGACTAACATATGTTCTGTCAAAATCACAGAATGCACAATGATAGATATGTATATCAACTGAACAAAACTAGTCACAATCCACTAAATGATGACACAAGCTTACACAAGCAGTCATGAGGTATCTATGACTGTGCTGTCTTATAAAATCTTCAGTGCAATGTCGATTAATGTGACACTGGGAACTTTAAAAGGTTGTGAATATTCCAGACCAAAGTGGATATCTTGTGTTTATTAAAAAAGGGGGCATATTTATGAGTGTGACTTAAATTTGAAAGCATCATTCTGAATGTATTTGCCCCTGAAAGACTTAGTCCGGAGGAGGAAAAAAAGAACAAAAAAACAAAAAAACAATTAACGTGTGCAACTGCACATCCCCGCAATGGGGAAAAAGTTATGAACATAATTTTTTATCATATATATTCATATATTAGAAAGCTATACACAAGCATGTTAATTTCACAGATTTTTTAAAAAAGATTCTTAATATTATTATTCAATATACTTGGAAATACACGTTTAAAAACAAAACTTCTACAAAGAGAGAGAGAAAGACAGAGAGAGAGAAAAATAAACATTGAGCAAAGCAAGGGTTCACTGTCTCAGATTTCATGGCTTATGGTTGAAAAGCCCAAGGTTTCTCGTCCTTTTACTATCATTTCTCATATAAGCAAAGCTATCAAAACACATTCTGGCTCTTATAAACTACAAAAAGCCACAAAAATGCTTTGCATTGTATTCCTTTTTGATATGAAAATATAAGCAAGTGTATCATACAATTTTTTTTCTCTTTTTCTTCTTTTAATACTGAACAACAACTGCAAGTCTTAGATTAAAACGTCATCAGACTGAAGTAACATGGCTCTTGATTTAAAGTCCTTCGTCTCTGCGATGCCACTCCATCCTTCAGTTGTTTTTTTCCTGAAATACCCACTCACCCATAACTTAACCAAGGAACCTGCACATATATCTGTACAATCCTTCGAAATTCTTGCATAACAGTTAGGTTTGTGTTAAAATCAGCAACCTTGACCCTTCCCCCGTGTCCCAGCCTTTCCTCTATATACAATACGTTGAACCTGCAACATGACATTGTCACCCATAACATACATTTAGCGAAGGGGCCGTCTGAAGAGAGTGGCACTAAAAAAAGGAATCTGTACATATTGTACTGGTACGACAACTCAAGTGCTAAGCTGTCACCGATACGCTCTCTGCTGTGCTCCTCTTGTGGCTGAACATCACTGAGGCATGCACTTTAATGAAGATCCAAGAGTACCTGACACTTTTTGTTGGTTTGTTACTCTGCATACATGTACACCTACACAACGTGTAAATATAGATGCATATATGGTAATTCTTTACATTGTATTCCACACACTGCACAAGTTATGCATAGTAACCCCGCCCACTAAACCCTCCCCAACCCTGTTGTATCAGTCCTCCGTTCCTCTTCCCTCCCTGAAAACCCGTCAATCACAATAATATGTATATCAGACACACTCTGATAAAATAATAATAATAATAAAAATTACAGGTAATTTTGAGAGCACTTCCTCCCCTCTCTACAGCAAATCAGAGAATAAGGGAGAGCAATGATTGTGACTAGTCATAAACGGCAGAAAGCGCATGAACCGCTTCGCATGGGGAGGTCAATATCGAGGTTGGGGCTGTCCAAGGTGGGGCATCGCTTATCATGTGGCCCACCCCTCCGAGAGGCGGACACGCTTGATGGATGGGTTGTCTTGCTCATCCAGGCCGGGCCGGCCTAATCCTAATGGCGAATGGAAGTCGGGACGGTGGTCGTCGCGATCGCTGCCTTCATGCGAGCTACCGCAGCTGCTGAGGCTGTCGGCTGGGGAGCGTCCCGAGCCCTGATGCTGCTGGTGGGACGGTAGCGGGCCGTAGCCGGCTGGCGTGGTGCTGCTGGATCGATCTCTAGGAGGAGAAACAGGTTCGGACTTGATGTGCAGGCTTTGAGTAGAGGGCAGGGAGAGATTTGAACCCTGACATAAGTGAGTGCTAGAGCAATTTCTGTAGGGAGGAAAGGAAATTAAGGGGGTTACGGATCGGAGCGAGTGCTGGTGCACTCCTGTTCACAGGTGCCAAAGATACAATCAAATCAGTTGCATTTGTTTAACAATACTTAAATGTGGTTATTGTAGGATTTTGAAAGTTTATAATGAATTCAAAGTTTTCTATACAGTGACAGAATAGTAAGGGTGAGAGAAAGTCACACATATTAAGTGCATAAGAATGTGTATAGGTAATGTGTGTTGTGTGTTCAATGTGTGTATTAAGTGTGTGTGTGTGTGTGTGTGTGTTTGGGCTCACCCCAGCTGACTGAGAGCAGAGTGCTGCATGTTCTGGATCTGATGTTGCTGCCATCCACTCATTGAGCCCAGATGCAGAGTGTTGGCACTGTTAAAGCCAGATATAGAGGACAGATCCGCACTGCTCAGAGAATACTCTAAAAGAAAACACATGACCGGGGTTAATATTTGCATCCTAAACTATGGTGCTGCTTATTTGGATAACAATGTCTCCGCCTGCTGGAGAGACAGAGTTATTACATGCAGAATAGACAAATCAATGAGATTCTGCATTCATTTAATCTGAGTTTAATGAAGTAGGCTAATATCAAATGAATAAATTAAAAATGAAGAAATTCTAATTCTAATAAGCTATACACAATCATGTTGTAAAATAATTTTTATATTTAGTAATATATTTAATATGGCAATATTGTTATACTTAGATACACATTTCAAAGAGAGAGAGAGAGAGAAAATGATTAAGCGAAGTAAGGTTCACTGCCTCGAATTTCATAGCTTAGGGTTGAAAAGCCCAAGATTTCTGTTTCTTTTACTATCATTCCTCTTTTACATGCATAATAGACAATAAATCAATTCTGCATAGAGATTCTGCATTCGTTTAGTCTGGGTTTAATAAAGTAATATATACATTAAAAAATACATTTATTATTTTGTACTGTTCTCTGAGGTCCACTTATAGTGTGATCAAGATTTTTACATAAAAAACATCATAGTTTAGAAGTAATAGGCTATTTTCTGTGCTGTTTTGACCCCCCTCATCAGAAGGCTCTGTTTGAATAGGTGTGGTGGTTTGTAGACTCAGAAGTAAACGCCCACTGCTATGATTGGCTAACAGTTGTGTAAGTTTGACAGTCTACATCCTTTAGAGATGGACGCTGCTGTGATTTAGGTTAAAAACGCATAAATACGGCATAAAGTGGCACATTCCATAAACTGTCGTTTTGGCAGATTGTCTGCAATAACCGGGTAAGCTGTTTTTTAGACTAATGAAATTTTGAATTCTGAAACTTACAGGAGGTTTTTTTATATTACATGACCTCGTATATGTCAAAAGATAATGGGAATTTGAGTTCTCCGTTCATCAGAATAGACCCCCTTTAAAATTGCATTCATTCTCGATGCTAATTATGCAATTTACAGAATTGATAATAGATCCTTAGTTCAGATCATGACAGTATATCGATTGTAATTATAAGCAGTAATTATATTATGTTATATAATATTAATTTATTTATTTTGTATATACTTTTTTATTTTTTACTTTTTAATACACATTAAAGTGACTAAATTTAATTATATAACTATAAAAAGTAAAATGTATTCCTCTATAGGAAAGCATTTGAAATATTCTACTTAAGATGTGAAATGTGTATATAGTACAACGTATATTCATTGTCAGTGTCTGTGAATATAGTTTTTTGAGAGGTCAAGTTCTACATACCAGTACCATATGAGGTGGAAATGGCTGATGGGTAGCCGCCCATTCCCTGTCCTGGTAGAGTGGGCGTCGCTACAGAAACCACGGGGGTAGCCAGTGACTGCGCAGACTGAGAGTTGTTTATTCTCTGATTCTATAAGAAGAGGAAGAGAGCAGAGGAACACATACAGATGACTTGTCACGTCAACATACCCGTATCTTCATCAAACAACTGAGTGAGCACCACCACCCCACCAAAATAATGAGCGAAGAAATAATCACTTGACATGAAGCACCACTGAACCCTCTCAACCTATGATTTACAATCCCTCACAGGGCACTTGGTCGCTATAGAAACTCAAGGTCTCCAAGGCAACAGAACCAGCAACAGAGGGGTCTGTCGTGCTGGCATGATGACTGAACGATGTGACAGAGATTAAGAAAAGCAGTGAAAAGCAGAGGTGGAGATAGCGAGGTCAATGAGACCTGAAAACGAGACTCATGTTGCCACTAGATGTCACTCTGGAGCTTGATTGCGAAAATGTTCCTTATTCACTAATACAACTTAGGAAATTGCATTTAAGCATGTTTACAGGTCAACGTGGGCATTATTGGCATAAGAACAATAAGCTGAACAACTAGCAGTTTTTTATGCGTATGAGGATGAAAAATGGCCTTCGGGTCTATTAGCCTATGTAACAGGTTTGAGTGACAGTGTCACTTACCAATAGAAGGTCAATATCCTCAGACTGATGGCAGTAAAGGGAGGGTGATAAATCCAGAATTAGTGTCATTGGCTGTGAGGGAAGCTGATGGCCGCCTATGACACTACGTGAACCAACAGGTGAGCGCTTTACTAAACAAGATCAAAGCTGAGGAGACTAATTATGATGGATTCTAACCTGTGCTTTTCAGCTTATGAAACTACTGGAGAGGAAATGAGAAGAAAGGAGAGGAGAACCACAGAGGATTATGAAGGAACTGAGGAGCATGGTTTTATGGATGTGGTACCATCAGGGCTCTTGGTAAAATTCAATACAACACACTGTGATGAACTTACAATAGAGGGCATGTTGTTCTTGGCCCCGGGTGGGATGAGCACCCGTAGGTCAGGTTTACGGCTGTTCATCCCCAGGTTCACCGGTGGAGGGGACTTGGCCTGCATGCTCTTGTTCATGCCTCCGGAGGACACCAGAAGTCCTGGAGAGTTACGGTGGTTTCCATAGCCATTTCCTAATGTGAGACAGAAAGGGAGGGAAAAGGCATTAGACACAACAGAGTCAAATTAAGTACATCAAACTTTCACCATGCCACACAATTTAAGCAAGCTTCATTTCACTCTCTCGCCTGCACCAGAATGCACCATTTCCACAGTCATCTACTGTGAAGCCTCCATTCAACCCTGTCTGCAGCTCTCCACACGGTTCCAGAGAGCCTTCACCACATGCAGCCATTAAACACCGTTTTATCCGTTCTGGAGTATTGCAACCATCTTTCACCAAGAATGTGCTCTTTCAATTTGATGTTTCCACACCATTTCACACAACTTTCACCTCCACCATCACTCATTCATTTGTACCAAGAACTTGTTAAACACACCCTCTCATTCACCCTCCATCAAACCAAACCAGACTCAGCTACCCCAAATCACCCCATCACGCTGAGATGATTTTCATTCGTGAATTATTATATGTCATTATGATTCAAAATATGTTTTTTGTCGTCCTCTGAGTAGCCCAAGATCCAAGTTCCCCGTTCAACTGATTATCAAGGATAAGCTACACAATTTTTCAACTGATTCTTGAGATATAGGACAAAACCGCAACATTTTCACTTTGAAATTAATCTGTGTTGAAATACATTATTTCATTCAAACTATTACATTATCACTCATTCATTACCTCTTAAATCCCTAAAAACGCAATACTTTATATACCCTTTTTTTTAACCCAAATGCTGGGTTGAGCCTTTTGGGTTATTTTTTTAGTGTTTGGGTAGTTTTTGTGTTAGCCAGCTCCTGGGTCAGCCATAACAACCCAATGTTTGGGTAGTTTTTGTATTACTCAGATCCTGGGTCAGACGTAACCCAGGGGTTTTTTATCGCAGGGATTTTGCCTTCTCTTCTGGAGAGAGCAGTTCTACGCGCCATCGAATTGATGCATTTCGTTGGGAAAATACAGATTTGTGTCATTTTTATTTTTATACATAAAATCGTTACTGTGCTGTATATCGTTCAACTTCATGCAGAGCAACATACAGGCGCGTGGTGTGAATCACCTAACGTCGGTCTTATCGCGTGATGGAAAAGCCTGATACTCTGCTAAACTACCTGATTTTATTCATAAAGATACGAATACAATACTTTTTGATGTTGTTTAAAAAAAACAATATTTTTTCCTCAGAGCTTTTTACTGTTTGTTTTGGACAGGTTATGAAGGCAGTGGCAGTATACCCTTACCAAAAAGTAGTATACTTCAAGTTTATTTTAGTACGTATACTTAAGTAAAGTTCAAGTATATTTTTAAGTATACTTTATGTAGTAAGTATACAAATATCAGTGTCCTAGTAGTATACTTGTAAGTGTACTATTTCAATACTCTTTGTTGTTTACAGTTGTGTCCCCTTATACTTTTGTCAACAACAGCTGACATGTTTAAAAAACATTTAGTGAAAAAAAAACACTTGTAAGATTAATACCTACATCTTGGATGCCCTGGGGGTAAGCAGAAAAACATCAAATTTTCATTTTTAGGTGAACTATCCCTTTAAGACCAAACACCTCATCTTCTTTCCATTTAGCTGCATATATGACCTTTGCACTCTTGAAAGAGACTAGACTTTATATTATTCACTAAGTTTTCACCAAGTTATATTTTTCACCAAATTACTTTTTTAATACATTATATAGAAAATATTATCACAATTAATGACAATTAATGAATGAAACCACGTTGGGAGTCTATCAGTCGTATAATGCATGGCAATGGTAACACAATCGATGAGAGTAAACATGCACAGACAAATCCAAATTAAACCCTGCGGCTCGTGACGACACATTGATGTCCTAATACATTAAATGATCGGTCTGTGCAAGAAACTGAACAATATTTATATAATTTTTTACCTCTAATAAACCACTATGTCCAACTTCCTTGAGCGCACGCACGGCATCCGATGCGTGAGGTGTGTATGCCAGCAAGGCAAGGCAAGTTATTTGTATTCACATTTCATACCCATGGGAAGTCAAAGTTCTTTACCTAAATAAATACAAACAATAATCACAACAAAAACCAAGGAATTTTTTTTTTAAAAACTTTGAAAAACAAAAAAAAAAAACAAAAAAATTGATTTAAAGGTTTAAAATGAATTTAAGAAAACGATTATACATATAATATAGTGCAATCAGTTCGGACATCGCACAGTGCTCATTCAATAAATGCACAGCTAAACAGATGAGTTTTGAGTCTGCATTTAAATGTGACTATTGTTTTAGCACATCTGATCTCTTCTGAAAGCTGGTTCCAACTGCGGGTGGCATGATAACTAAAAGCACATTCCCCTTGTTTTGTGTGAACCCTTGATATTTCTGACTCGATCCTAATGATCTTAGTGGTCTGTTAGGTTTCTATTCATTGAGCATATCTGCTATATATTTAGGTCCTAGTCCATTGAGTGATTTATAAACGAGTAAAAGTACTTTAAAATCAATCCTAAATATAACTGGAAGCCAGTGTAAGGACCTGAGGACTGGTGTAATATGCTCAGATTTTCTGGTTCTAGTCAGAATTCTGGCAGCAGTTCTGGATGAGCTGCAGTGGTCTAATGGTCTTCTTGGGAAGGCCGGAGAGAAGACCATTACAATAGTCCACCCATACTTGTAATAAAGGCATGAACAAGTTTCTCCAAGTCATGACTGGAAACAAAACCTTTAATTCTTGCAATGTTTTTGAGATGAAAGTATGCTGAATTTCGTTACGTTTGACATGCGCTCTGGCGTAGTTTGCACAAGCGCCGGAAGTGATCTCTCGCGCGTAAACGTCACTCATTGTTTACACAGTGCAAAAACATTGTAGGTACGACGGCTAATCAAATGGTACTTACTTGAGCTTATCCGGATTGTTCAAACCGACTAAAAACTAAAAGATTACATTCTCTCGCACGAACTCATTCAGGAGTGTGACTTTCCACGTATTCCCACCTTCGACCTGCTCGCCGAAGTTATAGTTGGTGCTCTTCGCTGGTATCACACACCCATTAATGTAAACTACGCCAGAGCGCGTAGTTTAGACATAGTGGTGTATTAGAGGTAAAAAATTATATAAATACTGTTCGGTTACTTGCACAAACCGATCGTTTCGTGTGTTAGGATATCGGTGTGTCGTCACGAGCTGCAGGGTTTTATTTGGATTTGTCTGTTCATGTTTTTTTTACTCTCATAGATTTGTTACCATTGCCATGCATTATAAGATTGATAGACTGCAACGGTTTGAGTTAAAAATGTTTTGTTTGTGTTTTACTGAAGAAACAAAGTCACCTACATGTTGGATGCCCTGGGGGTAAGCAGACAAACATCAGATTTCCTTTTTGGGTGAACTATCCCTTTAAGCTAAGCTGAATTCATGACAGATTGCTTGATAATGTTTCTGTTTCTAAGCAAACTGTTGCAGCATCATGTGTCTTTAAAGAAGTTGAGAGATGAAAATGTGGGTAAATGTTCCTCTCGTGGTTTTGCGGAAAGAAAGCAGGTGTTTGATGAATAGAGACAGGTGGCATTGGTAACTATTGGTGCTTAAGATCTAATATCAAATGAGAGTGAAACAGTAAAAACTTCATTAAAAGACTCTTTTATATATATATATATCTATATATATATATATTAGGACTGGTAAGCCATATGGGGTGATAATTAATCTAATTAATCGCAAATTAATCGCGCATCAAATTTGGCTGAGAAATTACTTCCAAACGTTGTTGTGTAAAGCATCAGACATTACAAAAAGTAGCTTCAGCAAGAAATATTTTTTGATGAAATGTATTACATATACTCTTTTGGACCATAAGGGTGAGTAAATGATGACACAACTGTCATTTTTGGGTGGGTGAATTATACCTTTAATAATTTATTTGATTGATTGTATTATTATTACTATGGAAATATGAAATGATTTCTTTAATGAAATGATATTCAAAATAATAAAATAAAACTGCCAGTAGGTGGTGGTAAATGTCTTAATGATTAAGTCATCGATTCATTTATTCATTCATGTGATTCGTTCAAATGGCTGATTCATTCAGGAGTGAAGTAAATGGTTCTTTAAGAATGGTCCATTGAATCATTAGGCTTGTTCGACTTGAAGCGGATCATCCTCATCAGACCGATCGGTGTGCGACATCAAAGTACTGTGAGCGCTATAGAGAGCAGACGACACTGCATGTTTTTGAATCACTCTCGCGGTACTTTGATGTCATACACCGATCGATCTGTGCAGCACCGCTTCAAATCCAACGCGCCTATGGCCAATGGTTGAACGAGCCAAACGGTTCAACTTCACCCAATTCGTTCAAAACGTGCATTAAGAAATTAAATGCCGCTGTGTGTTGCTTGGAGACGATCAGTTCTGCTTTGTCTTTATATTTTTGTTGCCAAAATTGAGCAAAACAGACAACATTGTGTCTAAAATACAATATTAACTTCTTACTTACTGAACTGTTGTATAAGATCAGTGTCACATTTGCACTCGTGTGATATTGCACTTAGCCTATTGCTCGTGTGATATTGCTTAACTATATGATGTAAATATGAGATAAAACTCAAACAGTGGCGTTTTTGTCCCATATCTTGAATTTTAGGGACATTCTAACAACGTTTTCTTGCCTCCATCATGCAGTGAGTTGTTGCCCTGCATCATATTTGTTATCAATCAACTAGTGTTGGGTCATTCTTGAACGATTCGTTCATTTTGAACGAATCTTTAATGTGACTCGGGAAGAACGAGTCGTCTCGGGGAGTGATTCGTTCAGTCGCGCAACATCCTATAGGTTGTACTGGAATTAGTCAAGTAGTTCACCTGTTTCGAGCCTTCGGGTTTTTCCGAGTCGTTCGTTCATCACGTGACAGCCCCATAAGCTTACCCTATGCAGTCTGAGCCGGAAAGAGAATTGATTAGTTCATCTCTTAAGTCTTCGGGTTTTTCCGAGTCGTTCGTTCATCACGTGACAGCCCCATAAGTTTAACCAATGCAGTCTGAGCCGGAAAGAGAATTGATTAGTTCATCTCTCGAGTCTTCGGGTTTGAGTCGTTCATTCATCACGTGACAGCCCCATAAGTCCAAACCCAAAGACTTGTCAGATAAGAGGTGAGGTGAGCTAATCATAGACTGAAGACCCAGGTAAACAAAGAATTAATCTTTTCTGTTTCTTATAGCAGTTTTGTATTTTTTGTAGTGTGATCAACGTTTGCGTTTGTAGTAGATGTATTAGGGAAGTAACGCGTGACGTTTTAATAATATTTTGCTAAAATGAACGAAATTACTCGAAAAAGATTTGTTCATTTTGCTGAACGAGACTCAAAGGTCCTAGTCGGTAAAATGATCCGAACTTCCCATCACTACAATCAACTGTATGAAATGTCAGATGACCCACATAGGTCTGGGGCGGGGCAAGTGCGTTAAATGCGTTATTTTTCACCGTAATTAATTAATCTAATTAACGCGTTAAATTACCAGCCCAAATCATATATATACAGTAATAGTTATATAGATATATATATATATATCTAGGCCCCGCCCCAGACCTATGTGGGATATATAGATAAAATATATATATATATATATATATATATATATATATTATATTATTCATTTCTGTTCAAAACAATAATAAAAACGAAAAAAAAAAAAATCCATTACATTTAATTTACAAGTTATATTTGAAGAAATTGCATTCCAGTCATTTCAGGACCCTTTATTTCAACTGTAAAGGATCACTTCAAGTCCCATCTGGAGCACAATGGGAAGGTTGCCACTATCACATCTCATTTCCCAAGGCAGCAGGCTCTATAAATGACATAAAATCCATGGCCCTTAACTATTGACACTGAAGGCCATCATTTGGCAATCAATGATAAATACATGTGTGCACATGTGGCTTTCTCTGACTACCAGAAGTGGATCAGACAAGCAATCTTTATTCCTCATCCACAATTGCTAACCCGACTTCATCATCTCCCAAGAACCAGTGGGGTACATTATACTGGGAAAAAAATAAGAAGGACCGGAGGAAAGAAGTACAGAGTCTTTGTTTCAATCCAAATCCAAATCCTTTTTTTTTTGTTTTTTTTGCTTTCAAGGGGGAAATTGTGGAGTGCTGCATGGCTTTTGCCACTTAAAAGAGGGTTAGGAATTATACGGTAGACACAAATGAATTTCCCAATCATACACTCAAGAGGAAAACTAGACGCAGATGTCGTCCTTGGCAGCTTCGCCGTGGTGATTTTTCTTTAATTTGAAGGCGATGGTTTTTGTTGTTTTCAAATGAGAATTCTTGAAAGCGTAATTTGCACGATTCAAGGAAAAAAAGGAGGACATGAGTCGAGAACCAGGAAGAGTAACTGTGATTGTGAGATTGTGTTTGTACAAGAGTGAGTGGATGGATGCTATGTGCCATGTGCACTGACGCATTTCCTGTCTCCTCATACATAGTGAAGTACGAGCCTCGAAAAACAGCTGGCTTGAGCTCTTCTCTAAACACTTAAACAGCCACACTTCATTGTTCACAGTGGATATGAGGAATTAACACTGCATTTGATCCCATGCATTTGATAAAAATACATTTCCACACTTAAAGGAATATTAAGAGTTCAGTACAAGTTGAGCTCAATCCACAGCACTTGTGGCATAATGTTGATTAACAAAAAAAAAAAAAAAAAAAACTCATCCCTGCTTTTCTTTCTCTTAAATTATACATATAAAATTATGTGCTTCACATTTCTGCTTTTAAATCCTCAAAAATCATTCCCATTCACTTCCAGTATGTGTCTAACCTTTATTTTTATATGTGTACTCGTGTCTTGTACTGAAGTCAAAATATTAATTTAAAGTCTTTCAACAACTTGGGCCACATATAAGATTCAGTATATATTTGTGCATTTAAACTTTTTAGGTTCAAGCTGTTTGACAAATGCACAATCACAATGAGAAAATCACAGCACAAAAGGACTGAGCAATAGAACCATTCATACAGACTGGCCTTAGTTCTGCTCTGGTAACCATAGAAACCTGTGATTTCGTGATGTGTGCAGATTAATTAAAGTACAGTACAGTATGCTCGAATCACACAGGCCAAGGTGTATTTAACAACCAGGCTGCTGTCGTTAGTGATCAGCAACACCACGCAAGAGTTAAAATGTCCCATCGAGAGCAGACAGACGGAGGCGACAAGTTCATCTAAGGACGTGTGCTAGACACTGCTGATGAATGAGCCACAGCGACTTGATTTATGGATCAGAAGCAGCACAGCTGGGATTCAGGTGGCTAATAAGTAGCACAAAACTCATTTCTCTCATGCTATCCACTGACTTTTACAGTTGTTTGTTCTAGAAGTCATTGAAAACAGCATCTCAGAGCCAAAACCAGTGCGCTAGGCCACAACAATGTCCATCTTCTGACTAACGCTGTTTCCCTTGCAAAAGCCACACAAGTCTCTTCCCTGTGCGCTTGTGGCCCAGCTATCGCCCTCACAATGGGGAAGTACTAAAATTACAGCTGCCCAGAAACAAGTGGTCCCCTCCTCACACACAATTCGCCTGATGTGTACACATGATAAAGGAGCCGATTCTATTTCTGGGGCTCCGCAGAGGAGGCTTAACTGTAAATGGGCTTGGTCTAAGTTTCCACTCAGGGTCAAAGCAAGCTGACCGGCTAGTGTGGTTAAATACACGCTCGCTTTCCCTGTGAGTTGGAACATCTCTGATTTCTTGTTGTGGTGTAACGGCCTCATTTAATCCTGCTGTCCGTGTTTGTTGATTCGGTGTTGAGGTTTTAGGCAAGCCCTGGTTCTAGCAACTGAAAGAATTCCACATGTACTGCTACTTCAAGGACCCGTAAACTGCAGAGGTGTGGTAGGAGCAGATGCCCAGAAACAGTAAATTAACAACAAAAAACGACGCAGAAAGAAAAACTCAACGGACCTGCTATGAGACTCCACCTAAGAGGTAAAAAAAGACTGGCTGCTTCACTTTCTCAATTGTGTTGGCTGACCTCTCCATATCTCAAAGCACAACCCTATGTATCACAGATACATAAATACATGTAGCAGAGGATTTGCGGTTGTCTGAGAATGCCAGTGTGCCGGCCGAACAAATAACTGTCTGCAACAAACATCACCATGACACACTTTTGCTGGAACATGCTGGCAAAACACCACTTAAACCACTTTTTAAAAAAAAGTTCAAAAGATAACATTTATTTGAAACAGAATGTTTTAACTTTACTCTCACCTCTGAATAATGTAATGCATTCTTGCTAAATAAATGTGGAAAGTTTTGAAGACTTGAGATGGATTAATAGCTATCTAAGCTATCTACTCTCCTAACGAGCTATCTATCTATCTATCTATCTATCTATCTATCATTTTATTTATTATTGAATTTTAGATTATTGAATTCTGGATTGGGGGGAATTTAAGGCGAATGTCAATTCAGGTGGATTATCTGACCCATCCATCCATCCATCTATATACATAATATATACATACTTAAAAAGAAATCAGTCATTTTTAAACAAGAAAAATACTAAATAAAATCAAGCTTTAACTAAGGCTAAAGAGAGAGAGGAAACAAGACTCATGAATATTCCTGTCATTTTCTCTATTAGACCATTAAAACTGAGGCTGTTTGTGTCGTTTGACTCTCTTCGACTCTTGTTTCCAGAGTTGTGGCCTACATCAACTCCACACTGCGCCCTGTGTTAGCCTGTAGTGGGCACAATGGCTATATTTGATGGCTGTAGACCCTGAATGTGGACAGCAGGGCCACACTAACAAGTGGTACTTTTGTGCATTACAGACAGTGTGGAGAGGAGGTCAGTTGACAGACCTCACCCTCACCCTCATACAATAGACCCCAGGCCAGACAAGGTTACCCAGCTGTGTCCCAGCAACCCAAAATCCAAGTTCAAAACATCTACAGTCCCGCTTTAAATATCCAAGCCATTTTGCAGTGACCACTGGCTAGTGGTTAAGACCGGCAGACCTTCATACACACACAGATGCAAACAGATGCACAGACATGCATACACAGACATCTACATATACCCAGAGACTCAGAGGCAACCACAAGTCAAAGCACCACTGTGACTGTATATCAAGTGGATTGTTTTTGTATACAGAAACTCTTATACAAACTTCTCAAAAGGATTGGGCTACTAGATGGTAAAGTAGTCCAAATATGTTTTAGTTGTTATCCTACAAAAGACATAAAGCAGAAGTACAGGGTGAGAAGAGAGTTGTGTGCTATCATGTTCAGATGAGCTGAAGCAAACAAACAGAGGACACAGGACAAACAGTACAGCATCTGGCTAATGCCAATATGCTTGTTTACCTCTTTACTAATAAAAAACCCTGATATTTACAAATCTTATAGGGACAAACTATATTAAAGAGCACACAAGATGAGTGTGAGCATGTGATTTCACCAAACCTGACAAATTCAGCAAGACAATTGTTTAATGCTAAAACTAAAAGGTTTAGTGTCATTAAGATTTTTTTTCGTAAGAAATTAATAGTTTTAATTCAGCAAGGATGCATTAAATTGATAAAAATGACAGTAAAGACATTTCTATTGTTACAAAATATTTCTATTTCACATAAATGCTGTTCTTCTGAACTGTCTATTCATCAAATATACGGCCCCTTTCAAAAGTTATGGTTTTTCCACAAAAATTTATTTGACATCCTTACAAACGGTTTCAAGCATAGATAATGATAAGAAATCAGCATACTGATTTCTGAAGAATCATGTGACACTGAAGACTGGAGTAATGGGCTGGCTGGAAATTTCACTTCTGCGATCTAGGATAATATTTTGAATCAATTATTACATATAATACCGTAAAAAATGTAGTAATATTGTTAAATATATACAATTTTAAACATAATTATTAAATATAATACATTAAAACATTTATATATTTGTGTAAATATACTAAAACAGTTTATTTTATAAAATTTACAGTTTATTCTTGAAATTGTAATACTATTCATAATGATACTCTTTTTACTGTATTTTTGATCGAATAAATGCATCATCAGAAAGCATAAGTGACTTTCAAAAACATTAAAATGTTCTTACCAAACTTTTGAAGGTAGTGTATATGCTGAATGATACACACATTAGAACAAAAACAAAATTGTTAAGAAATTATTTTGCAAGAATTGGAGTGAAAAAAAAAAGAAAGAAAGAAAAAAAAAAAAATTTTCAATTACTGGGGCTGTTGGGTTTGAACCAATCCAGTTCAGCCTAATTCACTTAATGACTGAAGTCTGCTAAGAAATGACTGTGAATACAAGCCCAGTTTATACAAACAGAATTTTCAGCTGAATATCTGTGAGGCTGGTTAGAGCTGGAAGAGAATTTGTGCTGTTATTGGCTGAGTAAAAGTTGTGATGGAGAGGGAACATACTGTAGTATATGGGGATGCCGTCCTTACCAGCACTGGTGCCCGCGCCAGTGGAGAGATCAGTGCCCATCAGACCACCTAGCATGGGAAGAGAAAGACAGCAAGAGAGAGATTTCAGTCACTTCATTGGAACTGACATCCACATCCTACCACACAATCTTCCTTCTTAAAGCTGTCAGGTCATTTATTCAACGCCCTCAAGCCACAGAGATCTTCCTC
This sequence comes from Sinocyclocheilus anophthalmus, assembly GCA_018155175.1. Classification (NCBI taxonomy): domain Eukaryota; kingdom Metazoa; phylum Chordata; class Actinopteri; order Cypriniformes; family Cyprinidae; genus Sinocyclocheilus; species Sinocyclocheilus anophthalmus. The sequence continues at coordinate 58,268 of JADLZN010007802.1, forward strand.
CCTCCCAGCACGTTTAATAGCGATGGAGACCAAAAGACAAATAAAACGTGACAGAGACGTGTGTGTGTTTGTCTAAGAAGAACAAAACACTGTCCTTTTCCACCTCAGCACACTTTTCTGAGGGGGAAGCGATGTGGCCGGCTGGGCTCGGTCATGGTGTCCAAGAAAAATTACACATTTTTATTTTTAAGCATGCAGGGGAGCAAGTGCGGTCAGAGGCGTGCAGGCTGGGCCAAAACTCATATTTAGACAAGCGCTCCTGGAATACAGAGCTGATTGCATCAGGAGAAAGCAGTTTTAATGACTGAGCTGTGGGTGAGAGACTCTATCTAATGAAGCAAGACAACACAATGACCACAAACGGCCAGCAGGATCGTGCTGTACGAACATCGGTCACAGGAATTACAGACGAAAGGATGAATGGATAGAAATATAGAGGAATGCTGATTATTAAAGGAAATAGAATCATTAATGTTCATTTAGTATGATACTATTTAATCTTGACCAGCATGAAAGAGAAGTGGTATGGTAAGTTAGTATGTTTGCCTGATTGACTTTAAAATAGTATTTTTTGCTGGCTTCCGTGGGTTTTTCACGGAAAAAAAAAGGCGTGCAACGATTTGCACGTCACTTTTTTTTTTTCAGTGTTGCCTTGCCTCAGAGAACAGCAAGGGGATTTCCGAGGCAATGGTCAAGATTTTTTATTGTACGAAAAAAAACTCAAAAGTGTTTTTACGCACTAGGTGGTCTGTGTGTGCCCGGGGAACATGTCTGTTTTCTCTGCAGCCCGTGGTGGGCCCGGGTGAAGCAGGTTAATGATTGCCTGGGTATAACTGGTTATTTCATGTTGATGGCGGCATCTCGTAGGCTGGAGGAGGGCACAGGCCTGATTAGAACAGAAACAATTATATATATTATATATATAGACTTAGAGATATACGATAATATAATATATATCTATATATATTAGATATCTGTATAGTTACCATTAGATAATAATTAGTAATGTAAACTACAATAATAATGGTGACGACGACAGAGTTAAACACACTGAATACAAAGGAGAAGTGGGAAAAAACAAGATAGACATATTGACTAATATGTTGCATGCAATGACATCAATCCTTAGAACTCCTGAGAGGTATTTCTGTCCATTTTCTCTGTTATCTACCATAAATGAACAAGCCGAGATGACTCTAAACTCTCTAAATCTCTGTAAATCCTCTTGTTCGAATCACTCCAAAAGACACAGTCTTAACCTTGAAGAGACTCCTTCCTCCTTCATATTATGTTTATGTTTAAGGACAAAATAGCCCCTAATTGTAGCCCTGTGTCTTGAGGGTCTGTAAGTGCTCATCTGGGAAAGCATCAACTGACAGGAACTGAAGAGGAGCCTCTCGCTCTTTCTCACTCTTTCATTCTTCATTAACTCACAAGGCCACAGCAATCATGGCTTGAGGCAGCCAAATAATTTAAGGTCTTGGTGGGCACAGCTTCACTTTCGTTAGGTGTTCATCCTTCCGTCTTTACTCTCATGTTCTCTTTGGAGTCTCAGGGACCCCGAGGCCCTTTTAATAGCTTGAAAAATATTAGTTTGATGCTTCATGACTTTCTCTAATCTTATGAGAACTGGTTATAAACCAATTTCTAATCTGATTACACCAACCATTTGTTGTATTTTTTGCTGGAGTAAAATTCAAGCATGCTATTAAATAAAAAAAAAGTGCATGTTTAGATTCTGACAAAAAAAGAAGGATACTGCTTCAATAATATCAACCTGCTTTAATTAATAAAATGTATTAAAAATTATAGGAAAATAAGAGGTTAATAACAAAACTACTAAGTGCACGATTCAATACAAACCGAACATGAGGAATCTTTAGCATTTTTGTGCAACTTTCCTGGACTCTCTTGTGTCTTTATTTTATTTGTTTTTAAATGGAAAAGATTTCCACATCTTTATGTGTACGTGAGCCTAGGCATCTTCTGCATGGTGCCTTTCTCTTTGTGCTACTGTACTCTCTAACCGGGAAAATATAACTCAGTCACTGTGACCACTATCTTCACCACCATCATTTACCACTTCACCCAACCCAACCTAATTCTCCTAACCAATAAAACACTGTAGCTTACTGGACAAATCTTTAACCACACAAATGTACATCAGTATTTTGCTTTGAAACATCCTTAACTTCTCAAAATCATGTAAGATTTGAAAACTTTTCAATTGACTGGAAATTATTGTTTATTTCATACAGCACTGGCAGGTAGACAAATAGACATATAGATAGATGATTGATAGACAGACAGACAGACAGTAAAGTTTATTTCTCCTAATTCTGTGACACACACATAGTTAGTAAAGCACATGCAAATTAAATTGTTTGTTTCAATCAGGCTGTAGGTTCAGACATGTAATGAAGAGTATCTATTCCTGAATCAATGAAAGGCCTTCCAACGCACAAAATATACTTGAGGTTAATATGACTGTATGTCTTACAATAATTGTCTTTGTGCTTCTTCTTGTTTTAGTCATATCTCAGAAGTGCAATTATCTCCCATGCATCCAAAGGCAGTGCCAGCGTCATTATAAATGCTCGATATACTACATCTGCATGATATACTGTATATACTTTAAATGAGTTCTATATATGGTACATAAGGTTTTATCAAGATTAGAATGAATTGCTTTGTTTCTTCAAATATGTTTGTTAGCTTTTTCACAGAGCTGTTAGTTTTTCACCTCTCCTCTCTTCACTGTACTTACGGGTATCTTCTGAGTCTTGATCATTAGATCAAACTCTTCATTAATCTGTTTGTATTTCTCCTCCGTGCGTGGAGTGAGAGTGAGAGTAGACTCGAGCTCCAGGCTCTCGCCGCCTTTGTTCTCCTTCTTGCTCAACGCCTGAAGGCCCGCGCAGGGCGAACAGTGAGCCAGAGTACACGGAGAGACAGAAAAAGAGAGAAAGAAAAGGAAGTGTGAGAGGGCTTGTCTGAGATGCAGGTACTTACACATATCCTCTGTCTGCTGATCATGTGCAGATCAATGTCGTCATTGATTTTACGGTATTTCTGTTCCTCGGACTCTGGGCTGTGGCCCACCGAGTCATCTGCGTCGGGGTCTGGGCTGTCACAGCCATTTAGACCCTTCTTTCTCAGGGTCTGTAAATACAAGTTTGCACACAGTTCAAATACCAACCTCCACAAAGACCCTGAGATGGGTTTCATACAAGCTGTATTTAGACAGGATTAAACGGAATACTTTCTAAAGTTTGAAAACCATCTATATAGAGTCCACTTCAGAATTTGGGGGGAAACTTCCTCAAAACAATTATGTATAGTTATATACAGTATCACTGAAAAGTTTGAGGTCAGTAAGATTTATATATTTAAAGAAACGAATACATAGTATTAAAAAAATTATCACGGTTTAAGCAGCACAACTGTTTTTAACATTGATGGTAATATGAAATGTTTATTGAGAACCAAATCAGCCTATTATAATCATCCCATTTTAAAATATATTTAAAAAGAAAACAATTATTTTAAATTGTATCAATATTTCACAATATTACTGTTTATATTATATCAAATAAATGCTGCCTGGTGAGCATTACACAATGTCTTCCAACAATATTTTACAAAAAATAGTCTTTCAAACCTCTCACCAACCCCACACTTTTGATGGTAAATTATTTAATGTAATGCTTTAATTTAATGTATTTAATATAATAATAATTTAATTTCATAATTATTTCAGTCAATTTATTAGCAAGTCAATCAACTTGTAGATCACAGTTTGATAACCACTAGTGCAGAAACTTTAAAAGGGTTGTTAATGAAGAAATTAAAGCTGATGGTTTATTTTCAAAAAATCTTTCAAGTCTTGCTTGCTTTTAGATTATTTTCATTTCATGTTATTTATATTGATGTAATATAAAATGATCATACATATTCCTTGTAAGCTGTTTTAAAAGACGCTGTAGAGACAACAGGATACGCACGCAGGAAGGGCCAACCTAAAATGCAAACGCTAATACTTAACCAGGTCTGGGTACCAAAGAGAAAAAAATTCTAAATGTGATTTTAGCAGAGTGGAACAGGCCACAGTACAGAGACGCCTATAAAGCTGGTGCAAATAGATTAACAGAGAGACACCCAGTGAACCTAAAATTATACTTCTGATATATATATATAACCATTAAGAACATGAACCAAAAATGGGATGAAGCTGAAACGTTGTGCTAAGCTTAAGCAAACAAGCTAGTGTAACATAAAAAGAAAGAATTGTGGGCTCTGCTGATATTTTAAAGCAGCAGTTTCTTTCTCTGCCACCTGATGGCCACCTTCTAGTAGGAATGAGATCTTCCTCTCACAGTAGAGTCGGCCTATGAGAGAGTGTCTGCCAACTTGGAAATGTTACTTTAGAATTAACACTTAAAAAAAAAAACCTTGCCACATCTTAAATTATTAATAATTTACTACACACCATTGTGTTCATTGAATGTAGTTAAAGAAGAAATAAACACTTGAGGCACACTGCCACATGCTGCACCACAGACCCACAAAAAATCTTCAACTCTCTCGTGTAATTATCTGCACAAGGTTCTTGAGGAGTCTGACGTTTCATCAAAGTGAGACATTCCACTGGATCAACTTTCTCTAAGTATGGCGTGGCGGGATATTAGCCACCAGTTAACATATGTGCAGCCCTCACACATAGTCCTTCTCTGCCTTCATCTGCCTGTCTGCATCAATCACACGATAATTAATTTACTCTGCTGACGTGAGGGCTTGATGAAGACAGGTTTCTCATCCTCTTTTCTTTGCTATGACATGCTTCTTTTAGGTGTTGAGGGATTGTGTGGAGAGCGACAATGCGTGATGAGAGTTTTTTTATTCCTTTATACATATTGAGCTGATCAAATGCTTTGAAGACGAGTACCGGCATGGTTGTTTTGGGCGAATTAAATAGAAAATTATGGAAATTTTGAGATATAGTGTGTCAGTCATTAAAAAGACAAAGTAAACAACTTCATAATGTTCATAAATACACACACACCCACATACACACACACACACACACACACAAAAAAAAAAAAAAAAAAAAAAAAAAAAATAGTTTCAAATTGAAAATACAAATTAAAAATTACTGGAGTAGTTTCAAAAAATACGTTTATCTTCACTTTAACGTTAAATTAGTTACACTCTTAAAAATTAAGGTGCTTCAAAAGTTTCTTCAAGCGATGCCATAGAAGAATCATTTTTGGTTCCACAAAGAACATCAGTCAAGGTTTCTTTAAAGACATCTGCTTTCTCTTACTTTTTTATAATCTGAAGAACCTTCTTTCGCCCCAAAGAACCTTTTGTGAAACAGAAATGTTCTTCAGATGGTAAAGGTTCTTTATGGAACCATTTAAACAAAAAGGTTTTTCTATGGCATCGTGAAGCACCTTTATTTTTAAGAGTGTACTTTACCATTTTCTTGTAATGTTTGTGAAATTTACTAACAATTTCTGAGTTCAATAAAATTGGTTACTTTATTTTTTGCCTCAAATGATAGGTTGCCTCCTAACAACAGAACTCAGGTATTGCCTCGGCAATGGGGTGGAGGGAATATTTAGGGTGTAGAGCGGCCGATGTCAATCTGAGGCAGAGTGCTGATGGGAGGGCATGCTGGCTGAGTGAGCGCTCAAGCAGGGATAGGCAGTTTAAGACCCAGTATGCAGCCGCTGTGAACACCCTAAAGGTCTGCCGCTAACGCCACTCATTCCAGATATGTGCACCTGTCAGAGTATCCACACCTGTCACCAGCCCTCTCTCTCTCTCTCTTACACACACACAAATATAGACTATATATATAGAGTTAGCCACTCACAGGATGTATGCTAAAGACAAACACCCATTACTCAGAGAAAAAAAAATGCTCACATGTTGCTCTTTCATAGCTCAGGAGCCTAAGTGGAGGTCTCAATTATATGTCTCTGAAGCATCATCTTTTTCTCAGGTTCATTTAAATAAATAAAAAAAAGTGAGATAACTGACATACAGTAAGAGCACAGAGCAATAAAATTATTTTTTTTTTACTTTTGATTGCAAACTTTGGCATCTTGGCAAATATGAGCATATTTTAATTACCAGGTTCAGTTTCTCAGTAGAAGTAGATTCAAGCAAAAGTCTTCATTTGACCTTTATTTAATCTCATCGCTAATAAATATTTGAGACTTTAAAAAGATCTAATTTACCAAACACATACATTTATTATAATTATATAATTTTTATATTAAAACGAGGTTTTAATAATGATACACTTTTATATCCAATCATTTACATTTTATAAATAAATTAAATTAAATTTGTATTAATTTGTTCAACTTGTGGACAACTTGGAATGTTTCAAGGTCGACCAGTGACAACAGATCCATTTGTTCCCCATTAGTCTACAGGGGTCTGTTTCTAAGTAGGGGACTTAAGCAAAAGTTTCTGTCTGAACTCCATTTAATAAAATGGCTGTCTAGGAGAAACAACTGAGATTTTAAAGAGATCCCATTAGAATTTTTTCTTTCCTATGGGTTTATAATGACTCACTCATAATCACTCCCATGCTCTTCATTTCTGAAGGGAGGCAAAACACACAGCCAATGCAACTGATTTCCCAAGAAGCAATAGCAACATTAATGCTTCCAGTTTGTCTATCTAAAAATAAGATACAGTAGACAACAAAGACCCTGTACTTGGACGAAGCAGCGAGAACATTCTGACGTCTTAATAGCTCTGCAAGATGAAAGCTGTCTTTCCAAAACATTATTGATGAGGAGTAATCAATCTAACAAAGTGGAAAATGGCCAGGCGGGGGTGAGGGGGATTGATAAAAAGCTCAAATGCACAGAGATAGTCAATAGAGAACTGTGGAGGGATGAGCGGTGTTACAGAGGAGGCTTCCGTACCGCCTCCTCCTCACCACCAGAGGGAACTCTCTCCTGAATATTGACATCCATTCGGACTCCAGTTCCCATCATGCCTCATACCTGGGACTGATTGCACGCACACACCTGCATTGAATCACGCACACACACATATAAGCCAAACACTCACAGCTACTCACTGCGAAGTCTTGATTTGCCCCGGCTGTCACTTCTGAGCGTTTACCCTGTATCTTGCCTATTCGTTTGACCTTGGACTGTTTATCGTATTCTGATCTGTCTCTGCCTGCCCTGACTTGGATTGTTCTTCTACTGTGTCTGTCTGCTGCCTGCCTCGACCTCCTGCCCGTCCCACGTTCTGTCTCAGCCTAGCCCTCGCTATTGTATCTTCTGGTGATTGACCCTGTCTTGTCTGTTTACGCAATAAAAACGCTGCAAATGGATCCCGACTCTGATGATGATTCGCAACAGAAGACTTCGCCACACAGCGATCCAGCAGCACTCAGGCAATTATCCACTGAGCTATCTGCGCAGGCCACACAGCTCGCCATGCATCACCACCAACTAAACCGGCTTACCTCACTCACTGAGGAGTTAGTGAAGGCGCTGCAAGGCCTACAAATAACGCCAACCGCGGCTGCAGCCGCTCCAGCCCCGGCGCCTCATCACTCCACGCCACCCCTAACATTACCCACATCCCCAGTGAGCCCACGACTAGCTTTCCCAGAGAAATTTGACAGTGTTCACTCTTCGTTAATCAACAGCCCTCGCTGTACCCCACAGACTCTAGCCGCATTGCCTTTGTGTGTTCATTGCTCACCGGGAGGGCGCTGGATTGGGCTACCGCTGTGTGGGGAGTGGACGGCTCTTCATTTCCTACCTTCACCACATTTCTCCAACACTTCCGCGAAGTCTTTGAACATCCCGCAGAGGGGAAAAGTGCAGGAGACCAACTGTTGACACTTTCGCAAGGAAGGAGACCAGCAGCCGAGTACGCTCTGTCCTTTCGCACCCTTGCCGCCCAGACAGGTTGGATCGAGGACACATTAAAACTCCTGTTTTGGAGGGGACTAAATTCGGAGCTCCAGTCGGAGTTGGCTTGCCGAGATGAGGGGAAAAGTTTGAGTGAATTCATTGAACTCGCCATCCAAATTGACAATTTGATCCGCTCACGACGTCCTACCCGGTCCATGCCTCGATTCACGCCAGAGACCCATACCATACCAGAACCCATGCAGCTGGGCTTCACTCACCTCATGCCCGAAGAACGCGAGCGCCGAATGCAGAACCAACTGTGCCAACTGTGTCCGTCCATCATCCAAACCCCGACCGGTGAGTGTCAACAATCGTATCACTACTTGCCCTTCAAGCATAATGTTGCCGGTTGAAATAACTGTCAGTGATAAAACGATTACCTCTACCGCCCTGTTAGATTCCGGGTCAGCTGGAAACTTTGTTTCACATGAATTCGCCCTGCAACATAATCTCACACTTACCCCTTGTAATTTCCCTTTGGCAGTGGAGGCGCTAGACGGCCGACCTATCAGAGAGGGGAAAGTGTTACGTATCACCGAATAAGTCAAACTGCAAATAGGAACCCTCCATTCTGAATATATCAAATTCTACGTCATCCAGTCTTCTAATCATGCGATCATTCTTGGACTACCCTGGCTGCGCACCCACAACCCACGCATTTCCTGGAGAGAGGGACAAATCGTTCAATGGGATGCTACCTGTCAAGACCGCTGTTTATCAAGGATCACACGGTCACCCCTCCAGGATTCGGTTCCATCTGTTCAAACCACCGACGAATTAAACCTGCCCTCCGAATATGCCGATCTAGCCGAAGCCTTCAGTAAGAGAAAGGCTTTACAACTTCCAACTCACCGATCCGTCGATTGCACCATAGATCTAATACCTGGCGCCACCCCTCCAAAGGGGAGGATCTTTCCACTGTCACAACCTGAATCCGAAGCTATGAAAGCCTATATCGAGTAGGAACTGGCTAAAGGATTTATTCGACCCTCGACTTCTCCTGCCTCGGTGGGGTTCTTCTTTGTAAAGAAAAAGGACGGAGGGTTACGGCCCTGCATTGATTACCGTGGCCTTAATGACATTACTGTAAAATTTCGTTATCCTCTACCTTTGGTTCCAGCAGCGCTAGAACAGCTCTGCCAGGCCAAATACTACACCAAGTTGTATCTACGCAATGCTTACAACTTAATCTGCATTCGAGAGGGGGACGAATGGAAAAAGGCATTCTCTACCACTAGTGGGCACTACGAATACCGGGTTATGCCCTTCGGCCTGGCAAATAGTCCCTCGATCTTCCAATCCTTCATGAATGATGTTTTTCGGGACATGCTCAACAGATGGGTGATCGTGTACATCGACGACATCCTGATCTATTCAAATTCCCTGGAACAACACATTCGTCATGTCAGATCGGTACTAAAGCGCCTCGTTCAGTATCAACTCTATGCTAAAGCGGAAAAATGCGAATTCCATCAGAGAAGCACAACGTTTCTGGGGTAGGTGATCAGCCAGGAGGGGGTAGCGATGGATGAGAGGAAGGTCAGGGCAGTTCTGGAATGGCCGCTTCTCCAGACAGTCAAGGATTTACAACGCTTCCTGGGGTTCGCGAACTTCTACAGGCGATTTATCAGGAACTTTAGTTCGATCGCCGCGCCTTTGACCGCCATGACTAAGCGAGATAAACGAACGAAACGATGGATTGTTCTTCTACTGTGTCTGTCTGCCGCCTGCCTCTACCTCCTGCCCGTCCCACGTTCTGTCTCAGCCTAGCCCTCGCTATTGTATCTTCTGGTGATTGACCCTGTCTTGTCTGTTTACGCAATAAAAACGCTGCAAATGGATCCCGACTCTGATGATGATTCGCAACAAGCGGCTTCTGAGAATCAAGAATCAGTGGAGACAAGGAAGGGAAAAGTGTGGGAAGGAATGTCTCCTTCAATGGTATTCTCCTAATTAAACTCTTTCATACTTCTCATCCCTCCTGGCTCCTTCTGTCAGACCTCCTCTCAGGGCTGAAGCCTAAATAATGGACTGATATCAACTACGGTCTTACAATTCCAGCTGTATTCAAGCCAGAGAAACTCGAGTAGCCAAAGACGATTCCCTGCTGTCTTCACTACTGATCATTTTACTCTGGCCTCTTTTTAAAATCTGAACAGTGTCCAGTCCTCATTTAGACATCTAGTTAAAACCAGGCCAGATTTATGAGACATTCTGACCCAGACAGACCATCATGGTTTATTTTCAAGAGGATTTCTGTTATGGAATGGAGCTAACAGGTTTGCAAGGAGGTGTTGAGAAAGTCCCACATTCAATATTCTGCTTATGGAGACCAGGAGATAAGCTTTATTTATATGATCTGACAACAAATAAAAAAATCAAACAGGTTCATTCTGTTCTTTCCGGAATTCAAGCTGTCTTCTGTGTAGGGCTGCACGATTAAGCATATTTTAATCGTGATGAAGAATTCTGCTTACCTCGATTAATGAAGCATAATTGTCTGTGATATTCAGCCACTGGCTGTTTATCCTGAAAACATTTTTCCATTTGACATTTCCATTGTCTTGCATTGGTAACAAGCCAAACATGAATCTCGACTATGTTTTTTTTGCGATTGTATAGTTGCTGAATCAATGCACTTATGCACCTCTGTGCTACAATACAACGTTTTCCTATTTGTTTTAATGTTAACAATTTGAAATTACTGGAATTATTATTAGGAGTTTCACAGTTAGATAAACTTTTCAATATTAATAATGTATAGAGCATGTTAATGTATACGATAAATATAATAACTCAGGAAACTAGATGAAGTAAAATAAAACCTGTGTTATTTTGATTTGTGCTCACGTGAAAGTGCAACAATTTAGATTCAATGTAAAATAACTTTTTCACATGAGAATAATATAACCCCCCCCCCCAAAAAATGTTTAACCATTATCATGCAGGCCTATTGGTGGAAGGTCACTTGATGCTCTCTCTCCACTTTTAAATAATTTCTATCGGACAGATCCAAAGAACGAGCACTAATAATCAAACTTTGCACTGTTACTTTGAGGTTCAAGTGGAAAATTTACATTAATTTTCATTAGCTCACGTTAGCGGTTTACAAAAAAAGACAATTTCACACAGAGGTCTATTCTGGCAGCTCAGTGACTCTCTTTGCTCAGCACATGTACAAGTGTTTTTTTCCCACTTCTTTCTCTCTCACACAAATCCACTATAAAGCCACTATCTCCAAGGTGGTCCCATTAGGCCAACAGAGATGACATCATGTACCTCAGCAGTCACGCCTCCACCATGTGTGTGCTCAGAGTTGAAGTTGATTACTGCACACGGTCGTACACGCTTCTTGCTTCAACAGAGTGGATGGAGGTCAGGGAAGCTCAGTGACAGACACGCACATGATCCAAATGCAGATGGCCTAACTAAAAACTCTGTGCTTTGATATGGTACTTTTGGGGGGGCCGCAGAGTCTCCTGCTCCCGTTGAACACACAAGCGCAGAACTTTAGGGAGAGAGCCAGTCTGTCTTGACCTCATTGGAAGCATATGGCTGGAGAGAAAGCAGAGAAGCCACTGTTTCATTAAGTGTGGTTTGAACATGCTACAACTGTGTAGCGAGACACAAATGCAGATGACAAGGGATGTGGCCTCCATATGTGCCTGTCTGCGTGTGTATGTGTACAGTATAATGGTAGTGTGAGGTGGTGCATCACAGAAGACCATCTATCTTTGAACTAACCCATCAGGCTTTTCAGATGTTGGAAGTGGGCACCTCTTAACTCCTAAAAAACAGCTGCTTTACTATAATTTGCTTGCTTTGAGCCCTTCCCTTTTACACTGTAAGCAAGCATTAAAGAGAAAAACTATACCAATAATGTTAGGAGTCATATCAGACATTTCTTCCCCTATAAGGTCAACTTATAATGCTAATGTTATAATCCCCCCCCCCCCCCCCCGCCCCAATGTCATTGTCTACCTGAAAGTCGGAATATGGAAAAATGAAGCAGTGACGCACGTGTGCATGTATGTAAAGAGATTTACATCAAAACATGAGAAAAAAACAACAACCTCAAACTTTTAAATGGTAGTGCATTTATGTATAAATGTATATGTGTGTGTGTGTGTGTGTGTTCAGATCAGTCTGATTTCCAATATTTGCAGAATGAACAAGCTGTTTTTGCAGCTTTAGTTACAACAAACGATATTTTTTCATTAAGAAGTTTTCAGTTATAAAAGTTACAGTATGTTTTCCTGACACAATGAACTTTTTATTCCAACCGATCAAGGACAATTTGATTTCTCATGATTACAGTAAGTAATGGATAAGTAATATCATACCTTGAGCATCTAATTACATCCTAGAATGGATGAACACAGGGAAAGACTAAATCCACTTAAAAATTCTCTATATTTAGGCATTTCTAAAATTAAATCTATTCCCGCTATAAAGGCATAATGTGAAGCAGTACAGAGAGAAAGACGAAAGCTATCTAGCTGTTTTGAAGAGTATAGCTGTTACTCAAAGAAACATTATTCTTAATGATAAACTCTAGGGAAAAAATTGAATGCTTGTGTCTTTATTTACTACCCTTTCAATAGTTTTTCAGATTCTGGTACATGACTGTAAAGCGTGTCATCTCATATTCTGTCTCCATGGCTGTTAGCAAGACAGACAGACAAGTCATTCATATGACCTAATGGAGCATCACATACATGCACACAATGACACTCTGTCAAGCTAAATAAAGGGGTGCTTATACCATGGCCAACTTTCCATTTGAAACATGCTGGTTATGTCTTTATGTCTTGTTTTATTTCCAGAGAGATAGAAGGACACCTATCACGCGCACACACACACATATATTGAAAGGGCTGTGATTCTTTTTTTGGACAGAGTAAGCTGTGAACACACTTGCGTGCATACACACACACACCGCCACCCACCACACACTCGAATCTCACACACACACATCATTTTATCATCGTTTGTCTTTCAGGGGTTTCTTATCATGCAATCTGCATTACAGAAGGGGCAAGGGGTTTTTTGAGGACAATGCCAGGCACCTGACCTCTCTTGCATGACCTTGTGTTTCACACCCTTTCAGGACCCTGTTGGATTGGACGACTGCCATCGTACAACCCAATACAGAAATAGATCCCTACGCATTTACCCACTGGCGTGTTTTCTGGTCGCTGGGGGGTCGCCAGCGAAAAACAACCTTGTTTCCTTATCTAAGCTCGATGTCATGTGTTGTTTTGATTTAACATTAGTTTCACCTCATGCCCCCCCCCCCCCCCACATCCACACCCTCAATTAATTCATTTTTACTTTGTAAATGGGTGACACTGCAGTGGGTTAGTTCCTTCTAAAACTATTTTAAATATTTTTTTTTGTAATTGTTTTAATTATTATCCATGTAGCTTCATTATGCATTTTTATTATTAATTACCTCATATTAACTGAGAGATTACATCCAATATTTGTACGTTAAAAATGTATTTGTCACACTGCAGTAATGTTTATTAAAAATAAACTTTAACACTTGACAATAAGATTCAATTTGTTAATATTAGATATACCTGCATCTTAACATGAACTAACAACTAAAACAATCTAAAACATAATTTTAATTTATTTTTAATTGAACATTCACTAATCATTATCAATCAAATTTATTTGAATTTATTTATCTATTTTATGGCTTTTCTCGAGCATACCCTAATAATGCAACTTATACGTGTATATTAATATCACAAAGACCAATACATACTCTAACAAATATATTACTTAATTGTTAATTAATGCATTAATTAACCTTAACTAATGGGACTTCATTATAAAGTGTTACCAAATAAACTAATGAATGAAATCCATTCATGAAAACCTAGGAAAAAAAATCTTGAGACCTAAAATACACATCTTTCTTCTCTTAGACATTTCATTTTGAAATCTAAAATTGTCAGATAAATTCATCAACCTATTTTAACCTACAATCACAGCCCTTTCTATAAATGTGAATAAGTGTATGTGCGCACTATTCTGTGTATAATGGAAGCACTGGACTAGTCCTTTCAATCCGGTTCACTAGCTATAAACAATCTTTAGAGTCCTTTTATAAAATAAATAAATAATAACACAGCTTTATCAGCTGGATCAATTTTAGTGGCAAGCACCCCCAGGTCTGGCGGTGGAGGGGGACGCAGTGCAAGGGCAGCGGTTCACTAGAGGCCTCCACACAAGCTGTTGAATGAATAGAGTCTTGCTTACTCACCCTGCCTCTCCACGCCTATTCTTCTCCATTTGCTTTGCCAGCGCAATAAGCCAAGTGCTAAATTTAGCAACAGAGCATGCTATTTTTAGACCACTACCATTTTTTCGAGACATTTATTAGGGGAAGGATACTAAAAAAAACTCATGCACACACACACACACACAGACCCACACACAGATATCGAAGGATAAAATGGTGGTGGGGGGTAGGGGGGTAGTGTGAAAACCACACAAATGGAGGGAGGAAGGGGGAGAGGGAGGGGGCTCCTAATTTGGACACATCTGAAATGCACTCATTTTTAAAGTGTTGCTGTAGACGCTTTGCAGCTGTTTCCAATCAGAGGGAAGTGTAGAGAAAACACAAGCGATTTAGACCGAGCAAAGGAGAGAACGAGAAAGTGAGGCAGAACAAATGTTCTCGGTTCTCCTCGCTGACATCCAGCAGCCATGTGGTAGAAGTTCAACAAGTTGTTCTAAGGCTGTGGGGTCAAAATGCTCTGGACTGGTGCTGCTTCTCACTGAATGAGTGATGAGATCTGCTTTGAAGGCTGGGGAGATGTCTCACACACGTGTCAAATTTGAGTTATTTTTCAACATGTCAAGGATGTGTCGAAATGTACATTTGGTTTGTTATGATATGAAGACTTCTGAAATCTCACAGTCTGCAAGAAGCCAAATCATTCTGTGATATTTATATATATTTAAATCTTTATTAATTTATTAATATGTGCACATATTCACTACCATTCAAATGTGTGGGGTCATTAAGGTTTTTTTTAGTGTTTCTGAAAGTAGTCTCCTATGCTCACCATAAAGGCTGCATTTATTTAACCAAAAAGACAGGAAAACATTATAGTGTGCAATACTGTTTAATTTATAATAAATTTTTTCTGTTTTTAGATTTTTAATGTAATTTATTCCTGTGATGGTAAAGTTGAATTTTCAGCAGCCATTACTCCAGTCTTCAGTGTCACATGATTCTTCAAAAAGCATTCTAATATTCTGTTTTGCTGCTCAAGAAACATTTCTTATTATCAATGTCGAAAACAATTGCGCTACTTAATATTTTCAAATGATTTTCAGGATTTGCAGGAGTTCAGACAAACCTGCAGCAATAAAAAGTTCAAAAGAACAGCATTTATTTGCATGTATTTCATAAAATTATAAATGTCACTTTTGATCAATTTAATGCGTCCTTTGTCCACATTAAATGTGGCACTGTTAATCTCCTCTCCTCCTCAGTTGACTTGCCTGTCACGGGGTTTATTTACTTAACTAGACAAAGCCTCTTCTGAGTTTAATGACAAATTCTGGCAAAAATATTGAGCTTGAACAACGCTCGATTCAATTACCATAAATTTATTGACTCTTCGCGTGAGCCATTACTAGTATGTGTGTGTGTGGTGGTAGATTATGGTGATACACAAATATTTCCCTCTATCAGATGTATGTTTGTTTGTAAGAGGACACAGTTATGTCAGTGTGTTATGTCATAGCGGGTCTTTGTAAGTTAAATAAATGGTCATTGAGTCTTGGCGCTGAGAGAAAATCGCTGTAGGCTAATGTTCTCTCTGATCTCTAATTACTCAAACTAGTAAGAAAGAAAGTCTTTTCAAAAGACAACTGAGGGAATATTTTACTGGAGCAGCCTACTAATGTGCAAAGTCCTTATGAGGAAAATATCTAGTAATTAACTCTTTACTGCCACTTTGAAGAGAAATGAAAATGAAATTCAGTTAACTAGTGTACCTTGTCCACATTAAGCATTTTCCAAGAGGTTTAATGAACCTGTGTTGATCTTATTTTTTTTTTCCTTTCTCCTTCTACTTTAAACAGATGCAAGTTGAAAGAAGGCTGACGCCTGCAACCCTTCTCACACGTCTCAGCACACGGCAACACATATGAGGGTGAAACATCGTGAGGGAGCTTTGCGGAATCTCATTAACCAAGCAGGTAGTCATTAACAGTGTGACCTTTGGAAATAATCACCAGCCTCCCTCCCTGTCGCTCTCTCTCTCAGTTTGTCTCCAGATGCTTGCGGCTAAATGCCGCTCCTTTCTATTGCCGATTTTTTCAGAAGTTGTGGCGGTGAGAGAAGAGAGAAGATTAAAAGGTGGCTGTTCAGATAAAGCTATCTATTATGCGATGGGTTTGGCAAACTCTCTCTCAAGTGTTTGTGTCCTGTTGACACGACCGATCCATGTGATGATGGGAGTGTTGACATGAGTAAAGCATGCAGTCACAACGTACTTCTTTTCTTTCATTTTCACAGCATGCGAATCTCTCTCGGTTTTTTGCCTCAGTTTTAATAACTGTGCCTGCAAAAAAACAAAAAACAACAAACCACACACACACACAAACACATCACACCACACACACACACATCACACCCTACACACACAAAATTAAATCGTGCTTTACTAATTAATTAATCATTTAGCTGTCGTTTTTTAACTCCATTGATATTAAACTATTTACTGCTTTTTATATAGTAATAAAAAATGTTTATTACTTTAAATATATCACATCAGAGCTCTCTCTCATTCTCTCGCTCGCTCTTTATCTAGATACTATCAGATTTTATATACAATTTCCTTATTTACTTGATTTAGATTTGATATAAAATGTTTTTAAAAGTATTACATTTCTATTATATGTTTATAAAAAAATATATATGAATTTTTTAACAGCATTTCATCATTTTATAAATAGTATAATAAATACCATAAAAATAAATAAAATGCATGTCTATAATTGCATGTGTTATTATTTTATAATAATTTATAGAAGGTTTGATAGTATGTTTAATTTTATTTTATATTTATTATTCATTAATTTACCTGCTTTAATGTCTATCAATGTAATAATACAATACTAATGGAAACAGAGCTTTGGTGGTCTCAATACCACTGATCCCTCAACTGTTGTTAAAAAAAAAAAAAACCCCTCGCGAGCTCTAACGCTCTACTCATGCTGGGAACAGTGCATTAAGGAAGTCTATGGCTGTTTTTAGTTTTTTATTAAAGCTCCTGCCAAATAAACGCTGCATTGCAACTGTGCCAATAAGAGAGCATTTTGACAACCAAATCATGTTGTTGTGTTTTTGTTGTTTTTTCCCCCCTGCTAATCTAAAACTAGATAATTTTACCTTACACAAGCACTCGTAATTTGTTCTTTCTTCGTGACTTAAAGTGTAATTATCTGGACCTTCCCACCTTTTGTCTAGCCCCAGATGTTAAGACGTAGGCGACTTTTAATTAGTTTTTTGTGTATAAGCTAAACGCGCTAGGAAAGGTGCTTCGATTGAGGTATGAAGAGCATGTAATATCTGAAAAATATGTTCTGTGTATGTGACTTAGCTTGCACAACAATGAACACATTTGTTAATTTGTCTGAACCTGTTTTTTTATTTATAAAGGTCCCAGTTAACTATGAATCTATCACCATTTTGTCTTGTACTTAAATAAAATCAAAGCGAAAATATCATTTTGACAAACATTGTTTTAATCTATCTACAACTGAGAAAGTTTTCATCTCTCGCAAATAATTTTTCATGTATCTTTTCTCATGTTTATATATTTTATTACGCAAATGCCAAACTGAGAAAAGCACAACCGTGTACATTTCAGTTGAATGAAAAAATGTTCTGACCTACGAAAGCAGAGATAAAAATGGATGAAAACGGAAGCCATAAGCAGAAAGAAAGAACCAGGGAGAGTAGAGTAGGGTAGAAGAGCCTCTAGCCTCTCATAAACAGAGCTAAAGAGGCTGGGCAAGCCTCTCACTGCCTCTCTCCCAACAACGCTAATTATCAACCAAAGACATGCTAATTACATGGAGCTTTATTGCTAATGTAGCGGGCTGCTCTTCAAGACACCCACATGCTGCGCCCGGCTCCCCTGCCTCTCCTTATCCTCCCACTGCACCCCACATGCACTATCAGGCCAGACTTGCTGCTCGGATTTATGTGTTTTATATATGAGTGTGTAGGTGTGTGTGTTTTCAGCCCATTTCAACACGGACTAAATCTTTGTAAGTACAGCACATTATTTGAGACGAGTCCATAGCCGATATATGTGTTTGTCTAACATGTCTCGCACACACTCCACAGCTCAAAGCTGAACTATGGCACTGATACCCCTATGCCGAGTTCCCCCTCCGGCCCACCCCAAGGCCTCGTCCCCATCCTGCCATCACAACAGGAAGTCTGCTTTGTTCCTCTTTACCTCCTACCGCCCACATCCCCTGGCCGTGATGTAACCTAGCAGCAGAAAAACGGGGCCCTGCAGGAGCTCAGCACTTCAGCGTCGACAAATCCAGTTAGGGCAGCATTTTAGCCACCTTCAAATCGATTTCTCCAACACGAAATCTGGCAAATTGGAAAGAAACTCCACTAAAGCTGTTGCTTGGTGATAGAAGCAGTTTGACTCGCTATGCTCTATTTTATTTCCACTTCGATGTTTGCGTGTGCTGATTTTCCCAGTGTGCTTCACGTGGCAGAGCAAACCATGATGTTTAGGACTTGAAAGTATGTTATACAAGTAACGTTTTCATATGTTGCATCATATACATCAAGCGTAGAGTTAGTTCTGGCAGGTCACGTTAGTCAAGCTCGCATCATCAGCTGATCCCCATCGATCTACCTATAGGAATACGAGACCTATCTAAGCATTCATATATATGGTCTCTCAGTATGGTCAGCAGTTTTCGCATTGCTCAATATCTAATTACCCTCCTCAATCCCCAGCTCCTCCTCTGTCAGTCGGGATTCAGCCTTCTGATTCTCCTTTGAATCAGACTAATTCTAAAATGTTTACATACAATTATTGAACTTTAACAATATCTGAAATACATTTATGTTGGTTCTGTTCTGTTTACCCTGGGGGGTTATTGCTGCTCTCCCTGCTCTCATCCATGCTAGGTTGCATGGATGCACAGGGAGTTCTTGCCCATAACAGAACCATACCGCCAAACCAAACCTTATGCGTAGTATCTATCATTTTTGACGATAGTGGTCCTGACAGAACGTCATATTTCAACAAAACATTTAGGAATTTATAGCTTTCATGGAGTTACATAACTTTTAATTTATTTTTTAAATGATAATTTATATAATATATGTGACCCTGGATCACAAAAGCAGTCATAAGTAGCACGGGTAAATTTGTAGAAAAAGCCAAATATACATTGTATGGGTCAGAATTATCGACTTTTCTTTTATGCCAAAATCATTAGGATATTAAGTAAAGATGTCGACATGGCCTCACGTATGGTGAGGGGCGTAACATTTCCGTCTCACGTTTGAGGTATTCGGCCAATCACAACGCATTGGATAGCTGGCCAATCACAGCACACCTTTCTGTTCCAGACCGATGAGCTTTGTAAAAATCGACGCGTTTCAAAAAGGCGGGGCATAGAGGAGAAACAATAATATACATTATGTGGAAAATAATATGTTTTTTAAACTTTAAACCGCATAAACACATTTTATTACACCAAATACACAAGGCTTTTTTTTTTTTAGCAGCATCATATGACCCCTTTAATTGACGCACAGCTGCTCCATGCTTGGAGTGCATTTTTTGTAATTGTGCCTTGATGCACTGCAGGAATAACAAGCACTTTCTATCTGCCCTTTAAATCTGCCTCAAGGTTTGAGCTTGTAGAAGAGGCAAAAATGACAGATGATCACTGAATTTACGAAAACCCATTTCCTAGCACATAAAAATAAATATAAAACACATATATAAATTAGTGGATGTCAAACGATTAATCGCTTCCAAAATAAGTTTTGTTTACATAATATATGTCTGTACTGTGTATATTTATTATGTACAAATAAAGACACACATACAGTATATATAGGAAATATTTACATGTATAAATATATATTAATATTTTTATCTATGATCATTATTTATAGATATAAATATATAACATGTAAAATGTAAATATTTTCTTAAATATATACATGCATGTGTTTGCATTTATATATATATACATAACTATACACAGTACACACACATATATTATGTAAACAAAACCTTTTATTTTGAATGCAATTAATCAACGCTTAATCGTTGACAGCACTCCTATACATTATAAATGCCACACATGGCTTTTGAGATTATGTAGATGTGAAATTATACTTACCGAACACGTAATAATAAACCAAATTATCAGCTGCAAGAGTTATCAGCACATTAAGGCAAATGTAACACACGCGGAAATGAAAGGGACCACAGAGTGGGCAGGGAATTTGACGTGTGACAATAGTCCAGAATAAAAAAGGAAGAGCCAGAAAAGAAACGTCTCTAGGTTACGTATGTAACCATTGTTCCCCGAGGGAACAAGATGATGCGTTGATAAACGCTTTGGGAACGCCCCTGCGTGACCACTTTCTGAAGCACGTGTCAAATCAGCCCAATGGAGCAGCGAGACATCACGAGCAGGGTGACGTAAGCACCAGAAAGCATAAAAGCACATCGGGCCGGGCGCAAACCAGCTTCGATGAAGTATCTGCCTGCAGGGATCGGGAGATGGCCAAAGATACGTCAGCGTCTCGTTCCCTTCGGTGAACCATGGTTACATGCGTAACTTGGAGACGTTCCCCTTCAGGAACTCGCGCTGCGTCGAGATTCGCTTTGGGAACGAGAATACCGACTGCGCCATACTGCCAAGTCCCTGCCTGTGTGTGTATCAGTTGAGCACATCACGAAGAGAGAACTTGGAAACCTGGGGTAGAAGCCAGGTCTAGGTTGTAAAGTGGACCAAAGTGTGTGGAGAGGACCAGCCCGCCTCAGCACAAATGTCCTGCAAGGCCACACCCCAGCTGAAAGCCTTGGAGGCCGCCATACTCCTTGTCGAGTGCGCTCTGACCCCCATAGGTGAGGGGAGGCCAGAGGACTCATAGGCTAGTTAGATGGCCTCGACCACCCACCTACCCACAGTCTGCTTGGTCGCCGGAAATCCCTCCTTTGGCGGACCAAAACAAACAAAAAAACTGATCTGCCTTACGCGACGGGGCAACTCAGTGTGCGTAAGCGTCCAGTGCTCGAACTAGACAGAGCAGATTAAGCCTTTCTTGGCCTAATTCCTGGTACGGAGGAGGACAGAATGCCTTTAGTACTATGGGCACCTTGGTGCGCTGTACCGGCCTCAGCCTTAGGGTGCCACGGAGGAAACGAGTGGCATGTGGGTGTCTTCCCAATGATTGACCAACCAGAAGGGCGTGGTAAGCAGTTAAGGCCGCCACGTATACCTTCAGAGTTGAGGGAGATAACCCTGCGGAGAATCGATCCTGCAGAAACTCCAGAACTGTTCCAATTGGGCAGTTGACTGGGTCCTGTGGTCGCTGTCCGCACCATGAAGCGAAAAGTTTCCACTTTAAGGCATACTGTTTCCTAGTGTCGGGAGCTCTGGACTGGAGTATGGTCTCAACATCTTCAGTTGAGAGACCAGATGCTATGAGCTGTGCCCCTCAGGGGCCATGCCAACAGCTTCCGTAACTCCGCCGATTGATGTAGGAGACCACCGATGTGTTTTCTGTGTGGACAAGCACATGATGCCCCCTTAGGTCTGGGAGGAAGTGTGTCAGAGCTCGAAACACGGCCAGTATTTCCCGGCAGTTGATGTGCCAAAGAGATGATGGCCTTCCCACAGACCTTGGGCAGAGCGGCCACTCATGACCGCTCCCCATCCCGTGAGAGAGGCAGCCGTCGTTAGCCTTACGCGACGACAATGAGCCCCTAACGTCGGGCCTTGAACCAGGAACCAACGTTTTTTCCACATGTCTAAGGCACATAAGCATTGCTACGTGACCTTGATCGTGCGACGCAGTTTCCACCTCGGGGAAAACCCCTTTGTTCTGAGCCATCACTGCAAGGGTCTCTTGTACAGCAGGCCAAAAGGTATCACGGTGGACGCCGCTGCCATCAGGCCCAACAACCTCAGAAACTGTTTGACAGTGAGTGACCAGCCTTCTCTTACTCTCGTGACTGTGGTGAGGATCGACTCGATCCGAGCAGGAGACATACGTGCCTGCATCGTGGTTGAATCCGACACCACGCCCAGATAAGTGGTCCTCTGAAATGGAGAAAGCACGCTTTTCTTGGCGTTTTAGTCTTAACCCCAGCTCTCTCATACGGGCGAGGACGACATCTCGATGCCGAACCACCATCTGCTCCAATTGAGCTAATATCAACCAATCGTCGATATAATTGAGTATGCGATGCCCTGGAGTCGCAGAGGAGCCAGAGCAGCATCCACACACTTTGTGAAAGTGCGGGGTGAGAGTGACAGGCCGAAGGGAAGAATTCTATATTGGTATGCTTCGCCCCCGAAGCAAACCTCAGGAACTTCCATTGTTGAGGGAGGATGGAAACATGGAATAAGCGTCTGTGAGATCTATCGTAACAAACCGGTCCTCGGACTGGATCTGAGACACTATCTGCTGATAGTGAGCATCTTGAACCGAAGCGTTTGATAGCGCGGTTCAGAAGACGTAGATCTAAGATCCGACGCAACCCCCCCCCCCATCCTTCTTCGGAAAGATGAAGTAACGGCTGTAGAACCCGGATGCTCCCTCGAGAGGAGGAATACGTTCTATGGCCCCCTTCCTCAAGATAGTATCTACTTCTTGTTCCATTACCAGAGCCTGCTCGGGGCCCGCTAGTGTGGGGATGACCCCGTTGAAACGAAGCGGACGAGAACCGAACTGGATTCTGTAGCCTTTCTACAACCTGCAGGACCCATTTTGAGATATTTGGTAGAAGTTTCCACGCTACCAGAACATCTACTAAGGGAACCAGCCTCTCGAGGCTGGCTTCTGGTATTATTAGAGGAGCCAGTTCGGTCCTCTGAAGCGGATGACCGGCAGGGAACGACCTACCTGACTGCTGTAGCACCCTCACTTGAGGGGACGAGCTCTCCTGTGTCGTACCGTCGCCGGGCGTCAGCTGGGAATTTCGCTCGTCGGAGCTCACTGAGCCCTGAAGCACCGATGTGGCAGGGGTATCAGTGAACCTCCATGAGGGCATTGAGGGAACAACTGACCCGACTGCTGTAGTACCCTCATTTGAGGGGGCGAGCTCTCCCGTGCCGTGCCGTATTGTTGCCGGGCGGCAGCTGGGAATTTCACTCTTCGGAGCTCACTGAGCCCTGAAGCACAGAGGTGGCACCCCCCATCTTCTTCGAAACGATGAAGTTCAGGCTGTAGAACCCGGACGCTCTCTCGAGAGGGGAGGAACACGTTCTATGGCCTCCTTCCTCAAGAGAGTGTTTACTTCTTGTTCTATTACCAGAGCCTGCTTGGGGCCCACTAGTGTGGGGATGACCCCGTTGAAACGAGGCGGACGAGAACCGAACTGGATTCTGTAACCTTTCTCTACAATCTGCAGGACCCATTTTGAGATATTTGGTAGAAGTTTCCACGCTACCAGAAAATCTACTAAGGAACCAGCCTCTCGAGGCTGGCGTCTGGTGTTATTAGAGGAGCCAGTTCGGTGACCCGAAGCGGATGACCGGCAGGGAACGACCGACCTGACTGCTGTAGCACCCTCACTTGAGGGGGCGAGCTCTCCCGTGCCGTACCGTTGCCGGGCGGCAGCTGGGAATTTTCGCTCGTTCGAGCTCACTGAGCCCTGAATCACCAAGGGTGGCAAGGGTATCAATGAACCTCCATGAGGGCACTGAGGGAACAACCGACCCGACTGCTGTAGCACCCTCACTTGAGGGGGCGAGCTCTCCCGTGCCGTACCGTTGCTGGGCGGCAGCTGGGAATTTCGCTCGTCGGAGCTCACTGAACTCTGAAGCACTGAGGTGGCAGGGGTATCAGTGAACCTTCATGAGGGCACTGAGGGAACAACCGATCTGACTGCTGTAGCTCCCTCACTTGAGGGGGCGAGCTCTCCCGTGCCGTACCGTTGCCGGGCGCCGTATAAGCTTTCCCAACCAGACTCGATGTAAGCCTAACGGGCCTGGTGGGAAGCTTCGGGGCCTTCAGGGACGATGCTGGGGATGGGGAGAGATAGCTCGCAAGCGTTTGCTCCACCATTGGCATCGCCCCATATACCTTATCATTAAGCCCCACGATGTTCTTTTGAATAATCCGAGACTGTGGGGCTGTAATACGGGATGAGTACGGTTTCTCCCATGATCTTGACACCTCAGCATGGAGATCGAGGAAAACGGAAGGCCCCCGTCGTGAAGGGCTGTGATCTGGATTCAGAACATGCTCGTCTAATTATTTTTAGGAAGAGCGTCCTGTTCTAGGCCTGGCCAAACAAATTTTAGGTTGGCGCGAAACACCCCCCTTAATCACGAATCACACCTCATACGCGAGGGACTGTGGTGGCGAGTCCACAGTCTCCACTGTCTCGACACTCATCACATCCACCACCTCGGAGGAAGATAGATGAAGCGTCTGGCTCTTTTTCTCCTCTCTCGGGGGGGGGGGAGAAACAGCGAGAGAGAGAGCTGTGGATCTAGCGGGTGAGGACCGAGAAAGGACGAGCCCGTCTCGGATCTCTCCGCTAAATCCACCCGCGATCCCCACGACAACAGTCTGCTGTGCCTCGGCAACAGCGGGACCACTGCCAGCGGGATCGCTAGCCTGGCCGCTCTCATCAAACACGGCCAGGCGAAAGCGGAGCGTGCGCAGCGAGAGCTCGCAGTGATGACAATCAGCTGTTCGAAAGCTGACCGTGCATGCTCTGCTCCTAACAAACAACACACAAATCGTGTGTATCCCCCGCCGCCAGATATCGTGGGCAGGGAGAAAAACAGCGTTTGTAATGCCGTTCACTCGCCATACACGTTCTCATTGTTTTTTATATATGAGTGCTTCTGCGGACAGACAACAGTAAATAGACAGACACAGACACAGAGAGCGCTACTGAAGAGCAGAAGCTTGTTTGCGCTCTGCCGGATGCGCTTTTGTGCTTTCTGGTGCTTACGTCACCCTGTTCGTGACGTCTCGCTGCTCCATTGGGCGGATTTGACATGTGCTTCAGAACGCTGTCACGCAAGGGGCGTTCCCAAAGCGACTCCACGCAGCTCGAGTTCCTGAAGGGGAACAGGTTTGTCGTCTGACTCTAAGAGCAAAGGAGTTGGATTGCACTTAAATTACGATCAACCCACTTCACAAACTCACCCATAGATCTTGGGATATTAACTTTGTTTGTAGATGTGGACCTGCTCGTATGTTGTTGTGCATGGCAAGAGGACACAGTCTTAGAGCCCTTAAAGGGTTAGTTCACCCAAAAAAATTTAGGCTGCGTTTTTATTCACGCCCCTAGGCATCCTAGTGGTATATGACTTTCTTCTTCAGAAGAAATCCATTCGGCGTTATATTAAAAATGTCTTTGATCTTTGAAGCTGTTTAATGGCAGTCAGCGGGTGTTGCAGTTCAGTCCAAAAGAAGTGAAATAAAGAGCGCCCATTCATAAAAAAAGTGTCTCACACGGCTCCGGGGTGAACAAAGGCCTTCTGTAGCGAATCGTGCGTTTTTGTATGAAAAATATCCATATTCAAATGTAATAATCACTTTAATGTAGCTTGCGCTCACTGTTGTACACTGGAAGCAGTTCCAGGAGCATGACGTATGGGGTCAGTGTTGCGCATGCGCCGGTGATTCTCGTGAAAACCAACGTTGTTGTTACAGATCAAAATTTCCCTTACTTTAGCAAAGGAAAACAATTCTCCTCGTGCTTATATCGAAATCCTCTGACATTCTTCTTTACAAATCCTTGTTTTGTACTTCTAATTAGTGACGGTTGTTTTGTTTTGATCTCTCCCCTGCGCTTCCACGTTCATCAATTCTGAGCGGCGCATGCGCAAAGCTGACCTCATACGTCATTCCCCCGGAACTGCTTTCGTTTACAACAGTGAGTGCAAGCTAGATTCAAGTGAATATTATGTTTTGAATATGGATATGTTTCTTACAAAAATGCATCGATTCGCTACAGAAGGCCTTTGTTCACCCCCCGGAGCTGTGTGAGACACTTTTTTTATGGATGGGCGATTTTTATTTAAGTTCTTTTGAACTGAAGCAATGCAACACCTGCTGAGTGGCATTAAACAGCTTGAAATATCAAAGACAATTTTTAATATAACTCTGACTGGATTTATCTGAAAGGAGAAAGTCATATACACCTAGGATGCCTCGGGGGTGAGTAAAACGCAGCCTAATTTTCATTTTTGGGTGAACTAACCCTTTAAGTCCTTCAGAGGACCACCTTGTCAACCCACATATGTCACCTTTGCTTTTTAAGCTGTGTTGTGACATCTCAGAAAAGTAGATTACGTAACCAGCTCACTCTGTAATGCGCATTTGGATGTTTGCCTCAAGACAACTACAATAGTTTAGCATGGCCAGGCCCTCAGGTTTGTGGCAGGAGCCCATGGACAACATGTCTCTAAGGCCTGAGAGACTTTAGGAGCATTAAGCTGATTGAGAAAATGCAGACAAAAAAGTATCTGGCATTCAAAAAGAACAGGGTGAAATGAAATATAGCCTGATACTGGATATCAGTTAGTGTACTTATTTATAATTATAATTAGAGGGGTGCTGCATGATCTATGGTCCATTAGACTCCAAAAACTGTTTGTAATTTGGGTTTGTGTCTGTAGAGTCTCCACAGACAAATAAGAAAATTAGAGTGCAATGGCACTATGCACAAGGAAACCTAGTCAAAATCACATGTTAATGATACATTAAGTCTATCGAAATATGCAATTCCTATGCAACACTTTTTATTAGTTTCATTTCAAACAGCCACTAAATTACATAATGTTTATCAGGTCAATAATTAATGTTCATTCAATTTGTCAGACATGTCATAAAAATAGAAGAAAAAACCAAAAGAAAAAAAAATAGAATTATATATATATATCATAAAATATAATATAATATAATAATAATACAGAAAAATACAGAAACAAGAAAGAAAACACTATTGTTCAAACATTTGGGGTCAGTAATATTTGTTTTTTTTATACATTTTTTATTGTAAATAAAGTAATACTTTTAGACATTTCAGGTATCTGGAAACAATCATTAGCAGCCCAACTGTTGTAACTGATAATAACAGGGAATGTTTCTTGAGCACCAATCAGCATATCAGAATGATTTCCTGAATGATCATGTGAAACTGAAGACTGGAGTAATGATGCTGAACCTTCAGCTTTGATCACAGGAAAAATTAGCATTTTTAAATAGATAATATAGAAAATGGTTACTTTAAATTGCATTAAATTCATAATATTACTCTTATTTTTGATCAAATAAATGCAGCTTGGTGAGCAAAATACTTCTTTCAAAATCATTTTTCAAAATCAACTGACTGACCCCAAACATTTGAACAGAAGTGTATTAAAAAATAAAATAAAAAATGATCTTAATAATAACGACCTGCTGACAGTTTGAGAATGTCAGGTAAGTGTGTGTAGATCTGAGAATCTCACCTCCACAATGTCGGAGTTGGTCCTGCTCTCATGTGGCTCATTGACTCAGTGTATTTGAGCAACACTTTGTCCATATCTGGCTGGCATACTGGAACAGCTTGTTGGGTACTGTTGAAGATGATGAGAGCAATCTCACAGTCACACAACACGCTCAGCTCATAGGCTTTCTTCATCAGGCCAAACTTTCTCTTTGTAAACGTCACCTAGAGAGAGATACAGAAGAGGGAAAAAGAGTTAGACAAGTCACAGGCTGTACTGACGGCGTTGCACAAAGCATTGGCTGGTGGCATAAAAAACGAGATGGATGACTCTGTGTGTGTTTGCTCAGCACGTTGATGCTCTTAAATATTCCTGACTCCCGAGTTGTCCTAAATACAGTGTTTCTTCGGAAAAATCAATGTTACTTTTCTTTCCTTCTGTCTGCTTTCCTTTATTTTCCTTTGTGCTCTTCCAAATTATCTGGAAAAACAGACAATAGCGTAATAGCTCTTTCCTCTCATAAATCATCTGAAGCTCTCTTAAAAATTCTGTTCTTTAACCAAAAGTATTATGCTTATTTCATTTTTGCTTTTATTCTTGCATTCATAAGTAGAAAATAGTTTTAATAATCGAAATATAACCTATGTGCTCCAAAATCATGCACTAACCTTTCATAATAATAATTACTCACAATTCATACAGTATTATTAATACAGAATAATAATGAAGAATAATATAGTAACACTAACTTTGTCTGGCCCCTCTAATACAAAAGATCAACTGTATAATTAGGATTGTATTCCATGATAAAGGTTAACCATATACACCTTAAGCAAACTGAGAGAAAAAAGAAAGATTGTCTGTATTGCACGGGAGGCAAATTCTCCTCGTGTACATTAGTGTGCAAATGCACTTTTCAGCAGATGCACAGACATACAAACACATGCACACACTCACTCACGCACAAATATCATCGCTGCCACAGAGTGTCTGAGAGGCTGTTAATGACTTCTCAGTGCATGTTCTAATCTAAATTAGAAGCATTACAAAAAAAGAATAGAAAGCATCTCTCTCATGACCCTCGAGGTTGCATGTCCCTAGCACTTAAATGCAGTGCTGGAGAAACCACACCCACACACACACACACACACAACACACACACACGCACACACACACACACACACAGACACACACACACACACACACACACACACAAACACACACACAGAGACCAGCTCATGACAAAGGAGGAACCTTGAGGCCAAACCACTAAACTCTTCATCTCTTTTAAATGTAGCCAAAATGTCCCCATGCACCTGTTATTGTGATACATGTTCACAGCAATCTATATCTCTTTATTTATTGCATAATGAAAGTGCATTGTATTACAAAATATAACATTATTCTCTTGATAATCAGCAAGATAATTAGCACGTATTAGCATAAGGTATTACATTCTTGATGCTGCTAATTTGTTTCTCACGTTGTCATGGTGAAACTATTTAGCTGGTATGTTAAATGAAAAAAAAAAATAAAATTAAGAATGCGTCCTAGTTACATAAGAGAGTAGATGAAGTTTTTGTTTCAAAAACTTGAGTTTTAATTTAAAACTATGGGTACAGTCTAAATTAAACTTGTGTAGCCTTATGAAAAATAGGAACATTTTATAGTGTACATTGTCAGGTAATCTAAACATAGTTCTCTCAAAAATTTAAATTCATATATTCATCCTCATGTCGTTCCAAACTTATTTGATTTTCTTTCACCTGCAGAGCACTAAAAAGTTGTTTCAAGAACATTTTTGTCCATATAATGAAAGTCAGTTGGGTCCTAAATAGAGCCCGACCGATATGGGTTTTTTGGGGCTGATACCGATATTAGAGAGCAAGAAAAGGCCGATATCGATATATCGGCCGATATTCTTTGTGTATATTATAGTACAGTACCAGTCAAAAGTTTGGACACTTTCCCATTCGTGTGTCCACACATTTGACTGGTACTATATATAGAATACAGTATATACATAAACAGAATATATATACATAAACACATTTTTTGCAATGATCACTCAAATGTGGTGAGAAAATCACTTATAATGACGTGACAGAGATACGTAATGGAGGCAGGGCATTTAACAACTTAACAATAAACTTTATTATCCAAAATGAGTCTGACATCAGTGCACTGAACTGTACAGTTGAAGTTTATTCAACTTTAAATCAATTCCATTCAACTTTATTTCGTTAAAGTTTATTTCACTTCGGAACAATCATTCATTTGTGCTACTGTCTTCACACACAGACGAAACTTACTAGAGAAGCGTGAAGTGTGACATAATATACCTCTGTAAATAAATACAAATTATTCATGTCTCGCGCACTTTAAATGCGTGCCGTTAAACTTCCCCTACTTCCCTTGGAACTGGAATCATGGCGGAATTTCATGTGAATTCCACTTCCGCAGGCACTTACGGTCAAATAAGACAACGCTTGAATGCTGCTCCCTGAACAAGAGACCTCCTTACTGAAGGGAAAGTGCTGACTGGTGTCACTATCTCGCGAACGCGCCGGCGGATCTCCACCAAATTCGGGGGATCCCTTCAGCTCGAGGAGCCCTATCGAACGCCACCCTCCGCGCGTCGGTAGCCCCCCGGGGCCAAACCACTAAACTCCGGGATCGCTTGATCGGTCGGCGCCAGACCGCGAATTTAACCACCCGTAACTCCCAAACCCCGGGGTCTATCGATGAGGCGGTGGTCTCATTCGAAAGCGGGCCTCTAGACGTACACTTGATTTGCGTTCGAGAGGGTTCTTCGAGCTGAAGGGATACTCCGAATTTGGTGCAGATACGCTGCGCCGTTACGGAGATATGGCCGTTCAAATTTCAATGGTTTTCCATAGACTTAAGCTTTAAAGCGTTTCATCCAGGTTGCCAGTAGCAAACAATGGAGCGCGCTCTGCTGGACAAACTAAGTAATTACACCATTTCGAGCATTTTATCTGCATTATATGTTCTGCAAAAAATTTTTTCATATGGGCTGCATTTTCGCCGATACCGATATATCGGCGACAGGCTCATATTAGCCGATAATATCGGCAAAACGATATATCGGTCGGGCTCTAGTCCTAAATAAATTGTTTTTAAACAAAATAATGTCCAGTCACCACTTTTTATAGTTTGTGTACTTGAACTGGAGTAAGAGGCATCATGCCCATTCAAAGTATTTTTGAGCCAAGTAGATTTTGAATGCATCTTCCAAAAGACAAAAAATAGCAGAATAATATTTTTTCTGTATTTGATACAATCACACCAGCATGATTAAATCGTTCAGCGCAGTAATATCATCAGCTGCTAAATTCAAATCTAAGTTCGCTGGCTGGCACTGAGCCAGAGACAAACGCGTCAACGCGTTTTTACAGCACTGCACATTTTAACCAATCACACACAATGCTGTTGAGCTTATGAATTCAATGACCAATCAGAGGCATTCAGATGAGTCATCGTTAAACTGCTGGTGTTTTCATCACTCGCTACCTCTTTCTGGCGAATTCTCTCGTCAGAAACAACAAACTGCAGATGTGTGTGCTGATCTGTAAGATATTAATTTCATAGTGTGAACCGCTTCAGTGATTTTAATGGGAGTTTTGAGAGTGCTTGAACTCTAGACGTGCTCAGTGAAATGTTCTTTGCTCTCTTTCAGTACAATGAAAGTGTTATGATAAGTAGCCTAACTTACCATGTTTTTATTCACATTAACTTTCAATGTTAAATTCACATTAAATATAAAGTCAGTCGTATTAAAAATATGTTATGGCATGACACCCATATCTGTTACTTAAGCAAACAGACAGGATTTTATGTATAGTTAATAGACTAGCCTACATTATTAGGCTACTTTGACCATCGCCCACTATAGATCAAGTAACATAATCTATAAAGGTGAGAATCGAGATATTTCATGATATAGTTATTGCGTTTGGGCATGTTTCGAATAAAAAGGGGGAAAAAAACATGAGTGCTATTGTGGCTGCTGTGTGTCACATGATGACACATGATGACACCCCCCCAAAAATAATGAGTGCATGACGCCCCTGACTGGAGTTCACCAATTTTATTTGACAGTTGATCTCTCATCCTTCAGAGATTTCGGTTACAAAAGTTATAGTAGTGATTCTCATCCTGCTGGTCATCCTCTATCATCATATTTCTAATAATTTATGAGAGAAGTTATGATGCATTGATTATGTATAATTTTGACAAGATCATTTTGACAAGTTGAACAGGCACTTAAATAACAGAAGTAATGTTTTGACAGCTCCCTTATCTGCAAGATAAAGCCACAATGTGAGTTTCGAGCTTCCTGAGAAAGCCTCTATAGTGTGGCTTTGCAGTTCTGAGAGGTTTCTTCTTGAGGCTTCTGGAGATTTGGCAAGTGTGACAAGATGCAAAAAGAATAAGCCAAAAATCTGTCATTTGATATATTTGACCTCCAGTATGACAGCAGGTTGAGAAAAGAAAACGCTGAACAGTGTGTTTGATGAACAGACTTTGAATTTTGGATTATTTGAATAGCAAATAATAAAGTCAGTCATTAATTCGCACATCCAAAATAAACGTAGCAATCTGAAGCAGTTCTCAGAAAGAGGAAGTAGTATGACACATACTTAGATATGGAGATATAAAGACTTAAAATAATCACTGTGGTCAAGCTAACAACTGTGGCCAGTGACTTCAACACCCACAGTCAAACACTAACACCACATACTAAAGATACTTCACAAGTCCTTCAAATTCTTCAAATTAATTAATTAATTACTGTATCTTCTTTTCTGTTATCTTTTACTCGCCTTCATGTCATCACCATCATCTCACTTACTTTCTTCTATGAAAGATATTTCTGATATTTTGACAATAGAAGTCAAAATTGTCAGGTAAAACTTTTTAGTTAACAAGATTCTTCAAAATATCTTCTTTTGTGTTTCGCCGAAGAAACAAAGTCAGATGAGGGTGAGAAAATGATGAAAGAATGCTTTTTTTTACTATTAGGTTTTAACCCTAAAATATGAGTGGGAAATCTGTTTAAAGTCATGTCCACTCAACATGAGATAAATACTCAAATCAGATAAATACAGTAGACTAATAAAAGCTGCTTATTTAACATGAAGAGGGTCACCTCACTGTGGGAGATCAGATGACTGAATATTAGCCGAACATTACATATCTCATCAGATGATGAAAATAACTTTATAATAGCGTTCGGTCACTCAAAGCAAATTATTTCTCAAGTTCATTGTCTCCAAAAACCAGTGTTTTGGTACAAAGTTCACCATATATGAAACATACTAAAGTAATGTGGTCACAAGGACCTTAAGTGTGATGTTGTCCCGCTTCTCTTGCTCGCTACTTGCCTCCACAATCTCATTCCTTGTTATCTGTGAAGCACATGAGCCTTCAGCGAGCCAGCATGCTAATTGCAGAAAATGCCAGTTACAACACCTCCTCAATGTGGTGAGAGCTGCAAAAAGTGATGGACCACGGTTCATAACGATTGTGATTTTGTTTCTTCGAACCCTGAACCTGTAGACTACAGGAGTGTGAAACCCTTATCATGTGAGCACAACCGTATCATGCATGACAAACTAACTGCCGAGTATGTAGACTTAAATGCGCCATTGCGCACATAACGGTGAGGAGAGTCTGAACTGTTGTTCAAAGGACTGAGAATCACTTTGTACTGACAAACAGAAAGAATGAAAGGGAGAAAGGAGAAAAAAGGTCCGATTCCCAGCCTGAGTTCGGTGTGTGTGTGTGTGTGTTGTGTGAGGGGGAGTCGGAGGGGGGAGGTCAGGAAGCACATTTGTATGCATTTCCTCTCATAACAGTAAGTGCCTGACAGCTTCCCCTTCACATGCTTCTGCTTCTCTTTCCCGCCTCCAGTGCATTTTTCCCCTGGGGAGTTCCTCTAGAGGACAGAGACAGAGGGGATGAATGTCCATTTGTCACCATCTGCCCCTGCACTGCGATTCATGTGACCCACGCACCCCAAAATCTCCCCACTCACGCTCCATGTTATATGAATCAATATGAAGTCTCACAGTAGGGGTTGTATTGACAATAGATATGTTTACCCAACACAAATTTGGCTCTGTTTCCTTTCTCAACAGCTTATATTTAAATGTTAAACAATGTTAGAAGATGCATTTGTGCTCTTTCATAAACTCTGTTCCTGCTAAACTACACTGATAGTAACAAAATATGCAATATTTAAGCATTGCTTTCAAAACCTCACTGAGCGTCACTTACTGTAACAAAAAGAAAGTTTTGAAGGTCATCAGCAGAAATATAATAAGCAGCAAAACCTGCATGAAAAAACGAAAATGAGAAAAGCATTGAATAATGAGAAGAAAAGTGGAATAACAATTAGCGTAAGAGGAACACAGGAATTTTAAGAAGATCAATTCGAAGAGGATACATTTGGAGAAGTTACATTTCGCAGAAGCAAAGGAATTTTTGAGAAGATGTTGGTGAAGAAGCAGAAAAAGAAGACAGAGCGAGAGAGGGAGAGACAGATGAAAAAGTGAAAAATCTCACAGCGTGTTTTGTGAGGAGACAGGCGCAGAGGTAACGATCACAAGAGAAAGGTGGGAATCGTGGAGAGGAGAGCAAGGGGTGATGGGATACCCAGAGGGCCTCATTATTTTCTTGCTGTTAATTTTACTCAAACTGTTTCACACCTTTCCGTTGTTGATTGGAGAGACGCCTCTGTTGTCATGGGTGGCTGAATCAAGCTCCGTCTCCATGCCATCACACCATCATGAGGCAGAGATGAAAAGAAAGGTAACAGAAGCCTACAGAACGTGTGGTGCCTGCATTTGCCAAGTCAGTTAGAGGGGTGAAAACCACATATAGTGCATGTTGAGTGTCAATTAAAGTACGCACTTCTATCACAAAGAGTCTTCCAGAAAAAGGATTTCTATCACAGCAGTAATGGGTGACAACTGGCCCTTTCTGCTGAAGAAAATCCCAAAATGTGATTTTTGCAAATGTTCTTTTTGCTCTTTGTAGGTTAAAACCTGGTTCATATCAAAGTGAGTTATCATTTCCTTCTTGTCCCATTCAAGTAAATAAAAATGAAACAGAATAAATTACAATGTATTATACACTACCATTCAAATGTTTGGGCCTCTAAGACTTTTTAATGTTTTTGAAAGGAGCCTCTTATGCTCACCAAGGCCACACTTATTTGATAAAAAAGAAATATTATTATGAACTTATTATTACAATTTTTAATAACGTTATATTAATATATATATATATATATACACATTTTTATTTTTTTATGCCATTTATTCCTGTGATGGCACAGCTGAATTCTGCATCATTACTCCAGTCTTCAGTGTCCCATGTTCCTTCATAAATCATTCTAATTTGTTGATTTGGTGCTCAAGAAACATTTCTTATTATCAATGTTGAAAACAGTCTACTTAATATTTTTGTGGAGACCATTATACTTTTTTCAGGATACTTTAACAAACTGAAAGTTCAAAAGAAAAAATGTTGTCTTAAAAAAAATATTACTGGCCTCTGAACAGTAGTGCAAATATAAATATTATTATTATATAGGCTAAAATTGTTTTGAATGCTGCACGTTAACGTGGCCCTAAAGACTGCCATGCTGCTCTCATTTATTAATAATCAAGTGTTTATGGGTGGAGTAGGGGTTTTAAAGTGTTCCAGAGACTTTTCCATGTCAGTTGAGTTAAACCACATCACATTTTCCTTAACTCAATGAATCTAAGAGTATCATCTGTATGTGTTGGGTTTAATTTTCCAAGACAGCAGCAGCAACAACATTTATTCTTCAAATAAGCAAATGTTTCATCACCTTTATTTCATCACCAATGTCAGACATCCACCATGTCCTGCCTTAATCCTGGTATTGTGAATCCTTAATCCTCTTGCCATCATATAGCAGATGAAACAGCACTGTCACTGGTTCCTAACTATAACTAACTACATATAATTTTATCTTCACATAATTATTACACAGATTCATCTCTCTCAAACGTGCTTGCAAGTGTATGCTGTGTATTCAGCAGTGTGAAAATTAGTCAGTAAGCATGCTCTTGTTAGCGATGTGGCTAACACTTTTATGACACAGGGGGTCCTTTCATGTGACGTGCCCAGGAAAGTGTTTGAGTGGCTGGGGGGAAGAAAGCCAGGCTCTTCACACTGATGCCCTCTGTCTAAGCTTCTGGGCAGCCAGTCAACGCCAGGGAGGCCTGCTGGAGGTGCATTGCTCTGTGCAAGTGTTTTTAGGAGGTGGGCTACAGAGCCAAAGTGGCCGCCCAGGGCGATTGAGGCCTTGTGCCCATAAGCATGGCGCCAGAGGCAGGGTGGGCCGTAGGGAAGCTGCCAATCTGGAAGAGGTGATATCAGCAAGGAAATGATGGGAGACGACAATTGGGCCAAAGATTTTTGAGCATTCAAACATTAAATGTTTGAAAAAGGTGATTCTTATGTACTGAGTAGGTTTAGGTTTTTACAGTATATCCATTTAGTATTTAAGGTTATATCACATACTTTTGCCTTTTTTATTTAGCTCTATCAGGCAAACTGTATAAATAAATGTTAACATGTTGACATGGTAAATGAAAAGTATATGCAATTATATTAAGAATAGAGCCATTACATATTAGATAACAAAAAATTATTTCATAAGACTACAGTTGACAAAGTAAATAATTTTTTAATAAATTTATTGATTTTTTATTTATTTGTAATATTAAGCATCACAACTGTTTTCACCCAAATCAGCAGTAATTAAAAATATATTTTTTCTAAGGATCGTGGCTTGAAGACTGGGTGGGGGGGGGGAAAGCTGATTTTTTCACTGAAGCTGAACATTCAACTTTGCTATCCACTAAAATAAATAACATTTAGTTTTATTTCAAATAAAATTTTACCCATAACTATATTTTTATATTAATATTATTTTTATATACATTTTAATATATAATTCATTTGTAATTTATTATTAGCATCACCTTTTTCACCTTATCTCACCCATAAAATGCAACTCTGCTACAAAAATTGGTTGCATTTGCATGAAAAGAGAGCAAACATCTCAAGAATGCCGAGTTTAAGGTAATACCATTGAAACAGTCTGTTGTTTATTTGGCTTCAGTATGGAAAGATTTCCTTAAAGAGGAAGTGAAAATATGCACAGCCCCAGCCACGTCTTCAACACATTAAGAGCTAGAGGGCAGAGAAAAAGCAAAATAGAAAAGAAAAAACCCTTTGTAAGTCAAAGGCCTCCCATTCTTGTCTTGTGATGTCTGTCTTCATGCTTCTCTTGCAATACAAAGAAGCGGGTTGTTTGCCACAGCCCAAGATGAATGGCAGCAAGAGGACAACAGTCAATGACAACCCCTGTGCCAGCTGTTGAACATGGCATATACTCTATAAATACACAATAATTTATGATGCATGTTTTCAGCAAAGCATCTTCTGACCAAAACCTCTATGGAGAATTTATGAGCGTATTTTTTATCACTTTGCAAGGCCACAGTAGGTTTTGGCATTGGTTTTAATGAAAGTTGTTGACATACGGCTAACGATATGGTCATACTAGACAGTAAGCATGCAAAATTATGACCAATTTTGGCAAAACGATACATTTCATGCTCAAGGGCTTCTGTGTTTATGAAGTAATGCATTACAAATAATTAGAAGAATTTAAAATGTTAACATATTTTATCTACTCCACTATCCTGCAACATTGTCAACACAATCATGCAGATTAGAAGTTTACTTTTGTAGTGAGCCAAGAGTTCAATCCCACATGGCAGACACATCTTAACATTCACAGAACAAAAGTAATTAAGTAGTATAAAAGTCTCAATTTCAACCATATTAAATAAATGTCATTGTTGCTTTCTTTGCCCTCCCTTTCCTCTTTTCTATCCCAAGACCTGGAAATCTGCGGCATTGACTCTCATCAGGTGTCCTTCCTGTATCAATCTCTGATCTTGAAGTCTGGTTAAGGGGGAGTGAGGAAAAAAAGAGAGGGAGAGAAGGATAGGAGAACAGCGATAACGCCAAGACAGGATGGTCTCTGTGCAATCCGATAGCCTCGCCAAAAACATCCTGACATCAGCCCCCTCCTCCTTTTCTCCGTTTCTTTCTTCCTTTCCTTTTATCTTCGCTTATGATTAGAAACTCAGTGTCTTTGAGCATTGAAAGTTGAAAATAGTGCAAAAAAGCTGCGTAGAAAAGGAAAATTCTGTCATTATAGACTCACTATATTTTTCGTGGATGAGAAAAAAAAATTGAAAAATCTATATAATGGCAGTTAATAGTCACTGCGTGTGCCAAGCTCCCCCCTAAATAAAATACATTTGTGTGAGGAAAAGATTAAAATATAAGGCATTATCTTATTTTATTTTCTTCCCCTCAGCCATAACTCTCAAATCAAATATATTTTAGACATTAATGAGATCAAATATCACTTCTCAGAAGTTATCTGACTACTTTTATGGTATGTTTTATGCTTTTTGTTATTTTTAGAGCTTGACATATATGAATCGTCATTGTATGGAAAGAGCTGCATGAAGTCCCTTGAAAAATGTGTGTTGAGCATAAAAAAAATGATTTGAATTCAGTGAATAATGACAAAAATGTCCTTTCTGGATGAACTATTCCTTTATGCAAACATAAACTCACCAATAAGACAGTTATTTTTCATAAACACAAACCTTTGAAATTCATACAGAAGCAAATTCAATATGATGCCTCGTTAACCTCAAAACTTGTTGGTTTTTCAAAATAAATAGAAACCGAGAACAGAGAAGTTTCTGGTTTGAGAAGTACCTTGACTCATTCTTTCAGCGTTTGGTATGAGAGCCCACATGCATGTGAGCCTCTGGTTTCCTCAAGGGGGAGAACTTACTCAACCCTCAAGTACTGAATGACTAATGTCACTGTGCCCCCTCCGTCTGCTCCGGCTGACACGCCCATTACTTTCCTCACCAGCGTTTTTCTCTCTTTCTCCTCCACTTCTCCTCGGGCCCTCACACTATCTTCAATAATTGATCAACCCACCCAAAGTCCAGACAGCAGCCATTAACTGCAGCAGCATGGCCTCACTCAGTCATATCAACTGTTAGCCAAGTCCTTTTCCCAAAATCACATCTTTTTTCTTTTTTTCTCCAGACCAGACTGAGGAACTACAAATGTCTGTTTCTATGACAAAGTGTCATCCTGTGAAAGGATGTGAGGACTCTGGTTGACTGTTCAGATACAGAAGACAAAGAGAAAAACCTCAAACTAGTCAATGTTACTTTCTGTCAAACTGCTTTCCAGGTTTTCTACTTTTTTTTTTCTCCATAAGAGGACAAATGTAAATGTCAAACATAAAGAACATTTATTGATCTTGCAGTAGAACAAGCGTCTATGTAACTGGCACCAATACGATCAATATAACTACAGTATCTGTTATGCATAATATCTGCCTGCTTTTATGTGTTCCTGACTTGATTCTGTTTCACGGCCAAAGAAATGAAGATACAAATGTTTTTCTAATTGTTCAAATTTGAATGCATTAACAGATTTTAAGATTTTAATGCCTAAACTAGGCAAAGCTGGTTTGCTGTAGTTCTTATCTTGTCTGGTTTTGGGCACTTTTCTGCTGGTTAGCAAGCTTAGGAAGATTAAGAGACCTGCAAAACCAGCTTAAAACAGCTAAAACCTGGTTTAAGCAGTTATTTTCTGAGCAGAGATGATTAATAAAAAGATTCTTTAATTGAATTACATTTTATATTATTATGAACGCAACTAAAGCTACAAATGATGAACAGGATCTCAGACATCTGAGAGCCAAGTTGAAGAGGAAAACTACTAGCTAAGGCAGGAAGGCCCCTCGAGGGCCATCTTCTACCTCTTTGTTGACTCCACCTAAAGCCCTGAAGCATGTGGCATCATTCCAACATTGCCATCTCTGGGTGTTTGTGTTCTCCACCCACTCTGCCCCTGCTGAAGTAATATTCCACAGCCATAAGCGAGAGGTGGCGGTATGTGAGGACACCAACAATTAGCATGCGCACACCACCTACTTGGTCTATTTTAGTTTGAAATAACCCATCAAACTTCTGTGAAGGAAGCTGTCTAGAGGTGGTTTTTGGCTCCTTCTGGTCAGCGTGACTCACCTGTCTGTTGCGCTCATCCATAATCCGTGTGATCTGAATCTTTTTCCTCCCCATTGTCCCCGTCTTTTTGTCTCTCTCTTTCTCCAATGAACTTTATACTTTTGTCCCTGTTTTTGCTTGCTTTTTCTTCAAACCAGGCTTTCTTCTCTTGACTTCCTCCACTCAATTCAAAGATTCCAGTAGCTGTACCTGCGAAAGGCAGAGAGAGAAAGGCATTAAGTCAGATGAAAAATGGCAAAACCGCAGCTTTAAAAAACAGGGAAAGGCAGAGTCTGAGCCACATGGGACAGCAAATAAAGACAAAAGAATCTGCAGACGATCCGAGGCAGCGCTGTTTTCTGCCATCAATATCATGCAAATCAGATTCTCGCGCTTCAGCTGCAACTATGAGGGTAGACAGCACTGTCATGCTCTCTCTACAGTCACAGAGAATTTGACAGTGTTTTGGAACTGCCACTAACTTAACAGCTCTAATCATTTGCAGTGTAACGTTTACTGTTGCCTGAACGACAAGCTGCGCCACTTTCCTAAACAACGCTGGTGTAACATTTCACAGAATTGTCACTAGCGCTCTGAACGAACACATTGGAATTTCCCTTTTAGCTGAAAATGTATGTGAACTCAACGAACTGGCTGAGCTACGGTGCACCAAAAGATAATACTTTACTATCCATAAGAACTGAAAAAGAACCTGAATGGAAACATAGGCCAACCTGATTTAGCCCTCATCAAACCCGCTCTAGAATATGATCCCGTTGTCACGTCACGGCTTTGCTCGGCTCTCCGTCTCTCAGGGAAAAAGGTGTGCAGGGCCTTTATCGGGCCTTCCTGCTGAGCTCTTTCTGCTTTTGAAAGGCTGCCCTCACCTGAGAAGCTAACCCAGGCTTTCTATAAAGTGCTCACAGCTCAGATCCACACAGTGTGAGAGCTTGCGATCACAGAACACACGTGTGCATGTGCCGGTGTTTGTGTGCATGTGCGCACCTCTTTGGTGCTGTAAAGTAGGCCAATCCGATTCATCTCTGGGAGGAGTGGCAGAAGTGTTGTTGTGTTTTATTCTGACAGTAGAGGTGATAACATCCCTCGTTATGCAAATGAGTGTCCCATTATTTAAGCTCGCTGTAATGCAGTAAATCTGTCAGTGGTGTCACGTTAAAAGCCCTCCATTGCGTTCTCTTTATTCTCCGGCTCTTTTTCTTCTTTCTGAACCAGATTTCACCTGCCAGAGCGAGCGAGGAACATTGATGTAGATACACCTAAAGCATACGCTGCGCTTCTGACGTCTATCCGTGCTGCCATGCTGCTCTCATTTATTAATAATCAAGTGTTTATGGGTGGAGTAGGGGTTTTAAAGTGTTCCAGAGACTTTTCCATATCAGTTGAGTTAAACCACAAGCAAACTCTAATTTCATTGGCTCAGATTCATGTTCATTTCATACAGTGTGGCTAATTTCCCAAATTCCGCACAGATTTGCTGGATTCCTTTGGTGTTGTTGAAATAGAGTTGTTAAATATATAGTTTCTTTGCTACAAATGCTGATATTGAAATAATGTATTTTTTCCCCACTGTCTCTAATAATAACTGAGAATAAGATTTCACTCTATTAGCATACAAACAACAGCGCTCTGTACTTCACCAAGAGCTGGACCGTTAGCAAGCACGTCTTAGCGTGTAAGTGGTGAAATCCGAAGTGGCTTGATGATTGTTTAGAGGACCACTGTAAAAGACATAAAACAAGGAGCAAAACAACTCAACTACAAGCTAGTGATAACGACTGGATGCCTGTGTAAATATTTACCCATCGTGCAGCCAGCAGACGTGGCATCACGGAGTGTGGTTTCACTGCTCACATTTGAAAGCTGATTAAGTAGTTAACTCAATCAAAACAGGGTCTGTGGCTGCAACTCAAAGAGTAGCTTCCTCATTGATAACGACAGGTCTGTAATTCCTGATTCAACCATGCCAGAGTCTCAACATGGACCTGCTGTACCTTACGCGTTTACAGTGGCACCAAAAACCGAAATGAATGAAAGTTTGAATGTTATTGTATTAGATAACAACATATTAAACCTGTAGATATGTAAAGGAAACCTGAACTGACATTTTTTATTTATTTATTTATGCAATAACCTCACATTACCTGTGGACATGTTACCGTAATGATATATTTATTTATTTGTTTATTTATTTAAGAAAAGTAAATGAATGTGTTGGTTTGATATTTTATCTAAAGCATATAAAGATATCCTTTCAGGCACCAGGTAACCTTCCCCCACCCATAAGCACTGGGACAACCTGATTCAACCTCAGCACAATCTCTCACTCTCCGTTCACCCTGTACACCCTGGCCACCCCACCTCCCCCATCTCTCTCTTTCCGTCATCCGCTCCTTCACATGTACACATGCTCACACTCATCTGCTTTCAGATTACCACAGATGAGCACAATCCAATTTACACCAGTAAAGCCGAACTACAGCGCAGACAAGCTGTGGTTGATCAGCAGCCAGGGGCGCTTTAGATATAAAAACGGTCCGGTCACCGCCACACAAGCACTCATATGCAATGTCTGACTAAATGATTTCTTGATGCACAAGTGTGACTGACCCCTGCCGAAAACATGGGAACAAAGACTATGTGTGTGTTTGAGATCAAATGTGTGTGAGAGCGTTTTAGTCTTTAGTATGTGCAATTATGCCAGATAGAGAGAAAGAGTGAGGCGGAGAGGGACTACTAACAGGCTTTCTCTGCCATGATAAGCCAATTCACTAATCCATAGCCAAAGCATATGGGGACGGTGAGAGAGAGAGAGAGAGAGAGAGAGAGAGAGAGAGAGAGAGAGAGAGAGAGAGAGAGAGAGAGAGACGAGGGCTAGAAAGATCCCTCCTTCCAAAGTGTAACCTCTCATGACAGCTTTGCTTAGTGTGACAGACAGAAGAAAGCCTGGAAGAGAGGTCACCACCAAAGGGCTGAAGGGTCACGGAGGGATGCTACAGGACAGAGAGGGAAAGATAAGACAAGTTAACCCACAACCTTTCTCATTTGATATATTGGGCTCAAAGCAAGAGTACAAAGAGCAAATCAGAGCGAAAAGAGAAAACCAAAGGAGAACGAGAGAGATGTGAGCAGGTCTCTCTTGAGGAAAAGGAGGAGAAGCTGCCTTCCACCCTCCCATCTGTTAACCATGCCTCTCTTCCTCTGCCACAGAGCACAAGGGTGGTGGGGGAATGAGGAGAAATTGTGGGGGAAAAGAAGAGGTGGGGGTGCCAGCACTGGGATGTAATGAGGTGCTGTGTGTTTTTCTCTCTTTCGCTCTGTCTCTCTCTCCCTTTAAGAAATGGAACTGTGAGTGCAATGAGTACGTTCATAAACAAGCACAATTCTGGGTCGGCTCGGTCCCTAGTGTTCCACCGGAAAAGAAAAATATATATATTTCGCGCGCGATTGTATTGTCAAAGTTCTAATAAAGTGAATATGACTTCTTCTCCATGCTCAGCGATATAATTTTGTTAGAGGAACAAAGAAACAAAGCCATTTTATATTTCTCTAAGGGGTCTCGTGTTGAGAATGAAAAATGATTAAGATGCAAATACCATGAATTATATTTGTAAAAAAGTACAGAGACTGTATCTGATAATGAAACATTTGTTTTGATGAGATATACAACTCCGGCAGGTTTCACTTTTATTGAGATCTGGCGCGATCTGTATGGAACAGTGCAGTGGTGCTTGACTCCCACCACATTAAAGTCATCTGTACGTTATTATTACGATCAGACAGGAGCTGATCTTTTGAGAAATTTACCTCAGCACAATGTTGCCACCCTTCGTAAACGCTCTCGTTTCCACTTTCCCTCTTTTCTTTTCTTCGCAGCACATCTGCAAGACATTTGGTACTAGCGTGTGTTTGAAAAAAAGGGCAGTATCCTCTATCCTCGTGGGGAAATGTGGTCGCGAAGATTTGAAATAACATATTACGGGGCACAAAGTAAACCTTTTAGGAGGTGCATGATACATTAAATAAACCCTCACTCTTTTAAAATAAACTTTGTTTCCTTGAAGAGGCCAAAAAACATTTTTAATATGTCTTCTGAGCAATTCCAATACAAAGGCACGCTTTTGAAATTTTCATGTTGTAATCCTCAAAACTATATGTGACCCTGGACCACAAAACCAGTCTTAATTTGCTTGGATATAGTTTTAGCAATAGTCAAAAAAAAAAAAAAAAACTTTTATGGGTCAAAATTATCGATTTTTCTTTTATGCCAAAAATCATTAGGATATTAAGTAAAGAAAATGTTCCATGAAGATATTTTGTAAATGTCCTAC
Source organism: Sinocyclocheilus anophthalmus (assembly GCA_018155175.1). Classification (NCBI taxonomy): domain Eukaryota; kingdom Metazoa; phylum Chordata; class Actinopteri; order Cypriniformes; family Cyprinidae; genus Sinocyclocheilus; species Sinocyclocheilus anophthalmus. The sequence goes on from JADLZN010007802.1 coordinate 102,479, forward strand.
CGTAAATATATCAAAACTTAATTTTTGATTAGTAATATGCATTGCTAAGAACTTAATTTGGACAACTTTAAATGAGATTTTCTCAGTATTTTGATTGTTTTGCACCATCAGATTACAGATTTTCAAATAGTTGTATCTCGGCCAAATATCGGTCCTATCCTAACAAACCATACATCAATGGAAAGCTTATTTATTCTGCTTTCAGACGATGTATAAGTCTCAATTTCAAAGAATTGACCCTTATGACTGGTTGTGTGGTCCATGGTCACATATAAGTACTGTTATTTACTCCCAAGGTTTTTTTCTTTAACACACATATTTAAGGAGGTATGTGTCCTCCTGCTTGGTTTGTGCTTGACGAGAGGCAGGGAGCCCATAGCGAGAGAGTTAACGGTCTATTGTCTGTATAAAGTCATTATGGGCAGTGCTTCTTAAGTGTGGCAGCGTCTGCCTGAGGGACAAAGCTGACGAGTGCCCATAAATCTTAGCTGTGGAAAAGACACAGGATGGGTGACCTGAACCTGAGATCAGGATCAGTGTGGGAGGGACCCTGGCAATGAAGATCTTAATGAGTGCCAGTAAAAATGGTTGGCATACAGCATGCATTTTTACTGCGCATGTGGATTTAAAAATTTGAATGAATAAAAGTGGTCAGAAATAAAAGGTACAGACTTTTCTCAGCTACCACTATAAATAAGTCTCAACAGTAAGGACTGCCCGCTGACCAATGAAAATTTTACATTTGATGCATCATATGTAAAAAAATAAAATAACCTAATAAATGAATAAAAAAAGAAATAATAATTTCTAGTTTACTGCAAGTTTTTGTTAACAAATGTTGTGAATTTTCTTTATGTAACATTATTTTTGTGACAAAAATAAAACATTTAAAGGAATTGTTCAACTGTATGATAATTATTTCTAGTAAATAAAAATACAAATCAAAAAGTTATTCTTCTGTGGACCAAAAGGAAAAAAAAATATTATTTTGAGTCCTCATATGATGCAAATCATATGGTTTATTGCTTAACCAGTTTACATTTGAAATAGTTGGATGTTTAGTGCAGAAAAGCAGTTATAGTTATGCAACACATTTGATTTGGATTCCCCCTGATTTCCACCGAATGTATTTTGAATGAAATCAAAGCACATTAAAAGCTACTGTAACAATCTACACAGTCTCATTTCAGTAAGAGAGCATCAGTGTCTATCTGGGTTCCTCTATCCATCTATACCCCCTAGACCCCCCACTGTATGACTGGATAGAGACAGGAAACATACACGCATGCACACAGAATGGTGGAAGGATATGGCATCAGCAGCCACAGACAATCAAAGGTGTAAAGGTGCTTCCTTTCCTAAACTGTTCCAGCGTACACAAAATGGGAACCAAAACTCCAGCGCTTCCTTCTCCAGGCCAGAAAAGAAGAAAAAAGAAGAGAAGAATAGAGAGAAAAAGAGTTGAGGTCTTGAGCCACAGCTGACTGTAAACAAATGGCCTTCACTGATGCAAGATCTGACAAAAAGGTCTTGTGGTTTTTGCTTTTTAAGCACTTAAAGCCAAAACTTTAATGACAAAGCTTTACCAACATACTTACAGCAGATATGGCCAAAAAATCATGGCATCCACAGCATTAGATTTCATCACACAAAACAACCTCATTCTGAGATAGTAAAACTGATTTCACAGACCATCTTACTTTCCTAACCATTCAAGCAATGTGTTTCTTCTTAAACTCATTTCAACCCAGACGGAAAAAAGCAGAGATGAAGAGAGACATTTTCTAAAAGGTGAGGTTTTATTAGCAAAAGCGTAAAATTATAGATGAACTGCTTTTCTGTTTTTGCAGTGATAAGTGAATAGCTCTTTTCAGGTTCTTTGCTAGATTAGGGCATTAGGTGGAGGGATTTACTCATGTGATACAGGGCGCTCTTTCAGGACTCTGCTGCAATACCTTCCCTCTGTCTCTACAGGAATCAACAGCTAATTACTTAAATAGTTCTACATGTACCTTAAAATAAAACGCCTGCCTCTATGACTTCCCCAAAGATCACCTCTCTTTGTCAAAACAGCTATGAATCTTGGCACAGAATCATGTACGACTAAATGCTCTTGTCAGGTATGTGAGTTTACACTGCAAGCAGCATTATTTGGTACAAATCCAGTTTTAAATCACCATACAATAACACAAAAGTAATTTGTTGAACTCTCAATAGTTTAATATAAGATCTAATTTAATATAAGAATCTATTCATTCTCAAAGACAAAGACTTTGGCTACATCCAAATTCACATATTTAATATAATAGTAATTACTGAATTTAATGAAGCATTTTTAACCACTGAATTACATTCTGTATGTATGGATGTAAGTCATGCATCCACCATGTTGGCACTGACCTTTGACCGTATGGATTTGTTTAAATAAATGCAGTATACCCAAGTGGAAGAACTTAAACTTACTAAAGCCAAACTTACTATTTGTTTTATTAATTTAAATAAAAAATTAAATACACATTATTTTAAAAGAGGATAATTAAATTAAATTAAAACAATTCCAATTTGGCAACTCTTCAGCTCACATCACTCCCATCGCTGTTTGTAGTGTCCACTTGTTGCATACTTCAGAATCTCAGCTGATAAAGTATGTCACCTGCATATTATTTTCCTTTTGTGTAATGAATAGTGTAATTTGATTAATTGCTTTCTGAACACTTCGTAAAAGGGAAATATGGAGATTTGGTGCAAGGTCTGATGAAAAAGCGCCGTAGTGTTGGTCTTTCATATGGTGGCACCTGACCTAGCACAACGGTGGAAAATAGAATGAAAGGGTGTGAACAGCAGTTGCATACTTCAAGAAGTCAGTAAACAGAGAAGTGCGGCTCACTAAAGCCAGAACCGGGGAAGGTGAGAGCTGTCTTTCAATTAGCGATTGGTTACTGACCCAAGGAAAGCATGGCACAACATACTGTGTCAACTCTAACTGAAAGAAGTGTGCTGAAGCCAGCTGCTCAGCTGACAGACACATACTGAGTGAATGGTGTACTGACTGATCACTGTCCTGTCCTGTTCTGGATGGCCAGATGTTAGTAAAGAAGTAAGGCAAAAATTACAGCTCTAACAGTGGCTTGGTCTTGGTCAACAGGGCGATGGCCCTGTGGTGGACACGAAATAGAGATTGCGTGGGTTGCTTTGGTGCTTTGGGTGGTTTCATCGGTCATTATGCTGAAGACATTACCTCAAAGAATCTCTCAGACTTCCGGGTGAGTTCTTAGTATAGTGGAACAGAGTTAAAGAAAGAAAGGAGAACTGAAATAACGTCAAACTACGTTAGCATGTTCAAACAAAAAAAACGAAAAAACAGAAAGAGAAAGACTTGTTTGCATGACAGACATTTAATTTAATTAACAATGACTATGACTACTTTCACATCATATTTACTAACAGACTTGACTTTCATATTGTTCTGTTCATACATCATCTTACAGAAATGGATCAAATAAGTAAGGAATTAATAAGCAGATGCCAAATATGGCGACTTACGCAGCATAAAGTTACAACTGATAGCCATATGACATTATTTAAAAAAAAAAAAAACTCACAGTGGCTCTTACATTGTATTGCATGACAGACAACTAGTTGGTTAGATCAGGTTCAGCTGAAATCACTTTTCAAATTCTGAAAATGTAAATGAGTCACATAATTTATAGAAAGCAGTTTTCACTTTAATTCAAAGCTGAATTGTGTATGAACAGGCATGTTTATGCTAAAACCCTAATGACAAAAGTAGTTTACTGCTGTGAAGCATTGCATAGTTTATAAGATTTGGAAAACTAGCGTAGACACAGCAACCACTACTCAGCTGTACACTTCTAGAGTCAAATCAGGAAACAGAATTAGGTGTTTATTAAATCCACAAAAAACTAAATCAATTAAAAAAAAAATCTAAACTAAACTAACTTGTCACTGTCAACAGACAAGGCCTAATATCCTCACCCAAAAGGATTAATGACAGAGAACGATTCTGTTGTGCGACATTAGCCATGTTGTTGGGGGTGATAGTTAGGAGAGAAGACAAAGTCATGAGACCTCCCCACAACACCAGACAGCATGCTCGGATGATCCTCTGATTATTTCATCGCACATTTTTTTATCCCCTCTTCTCCCTCTGTACCACAGCATTCTAATCAGACTAATTAAAAGCTTTGTTCATTTGGAAATCTCCGATGACAATTTGTTTCACTCTACCCTACAGCGGTCCTGTGAAAAGAGAATTAAATTTGATCTTCTGACAGCAATTATTAAACGCTCCCTCCTGGCTTCAATTAAGCCCAGAGGCTAACGTGGCTCACCAGGCAAGAGCGAGGGCCAAGATACTTCCTTTGCCACTTTATCATCGGTCCCTCTCTTTCTTTTCTTTGGATTGTTTTTAAAATTCATGTACAGGATCTCACTGCAATGATTTAAAGATTGCTTATGGGAATATTTTTTGGTTCCTTCTTGCAGCAGCTTTACTAGATGCTGGTTGAAGGGGGAGAAAGGGGGTAAGGTGGAAAAGGGAAGTTGAGCAACCTCTCCCATCAATCGGCAGTGATTGCATGAAAGTTCTTTTTATGAGTGATGTTTCAGTAATGATGGTGAAACAGTCGGCGAGCAGATGTTTCTTTCATTTTTACTGTACTCATAAACAAGCAAAAAAAGGTTAAAGGTCCGAATGAAATTGCAATATCATCAAATGTGCCATCTCAAGTGTCATTTTCTTGTGTATTTATGTTAAACAAAGTGCTCTTTCAGGACTCATGCTGCAATACCTTCCTTCTGTCTCTACAGAAATCAACAGCTAATTACTTAAATGGATTTACATGTACCATAAAATAGCACGCCTGCCTCTATGAATTCCCCAAAGTTCACCTCTCTTTGTCAAAACAGCTAAAAGTCTAGTCAGGTTTGTGAGTTTACACATGCAAGCAGCATTATTTGGTTTGAATCCAGTTTCAAATCACAGGCACCATTTTCTACAACTTTAAGTCATCTGTTGATCTCTCTCTATATTGAGCTCTCTATATATCGCTATGTTCATTTCCAGTAATAAAAGAATCTCTTCAATCTCGAAGATTGTAGCTACATCAAAATTCATATGTTATTGAATATTTATTATAATAGCACGTACTGAATTTAATGAAGCACTTTAATAACAGTAGTGCGTACCAAAATACTTTCTGTACAGATGTATGTCATGCATCCGCAATTTTGGCATTGACTTTTGCCCTGCACATCCTTTGACCTATGATGTACTAACAGAAATTGTGAAAATAATTTACTCAGTATTGTTTAAACAAGTACAAGTGGAAGAACATTTTCAGTAGCTTTTTTCTATTATTATTATTTTTAAATGAAATTAAATATAACTATATTAAATCATTTAAATTTAAATCATTTGAATTGCGCAGCTCAGCTCTCATCAGGATAAATGAAGTATTCTGCAATATGCAGACATCTCAGTGTCTCCGTTATGGTTGGAAAGTCAACCAAGCAAATACACGCTTCTGAATGATCGGTTACCTGCTCTGTAAGCAAATGACATAACTGTGTCATTTTGAAACCTTGCCTCTGCGGTTCTCAAAGCAATATGTCCAAATGACTGTTCGCTGTGCTTACACTGACCAGAGAAATGAATCGATAGCTGCTCTAACATCACACATGCCATTTCTGACCCCCCTTGAGGTGACCTGAAGACATCTAAACTGATCAAAAAACACATTTAGATCTGTCAGGGAGAACATAATTTGAAGCTGAAACCCATTCAGCAAGCATGTCCTTCAAAATGTTGACCTGAGTCTTTTCCCCCCCCACATTTCTCTCTCTCTCATCGGTCCCAAAGCTCTGCGAGGAAACTGAGTAACCCAGATCGGGAGGAAGAGTGTGCGGAAGAGGAGATGAAGATTACGTGAGCACAGATCTCAGATCTCCTGCTGCAAACTGTTATGCCATTATTCCGCCCTCCCCCACCTTGATTTTCGAGTGATATCACAGTTCGGTTTAAGTCGATCCCCTTGATTGTTGGAAGAATGTCTACGCTGTTGACATTGCGGATCATTAAACTGTGATTGTTGCAGTTAGCATTTGTCTAAACATGAGTGTCAAAATGACTGTGTGACGCCTATCTCTCGTTCCTCCTCCTAACAGTTCCTTCTTGACTAACTCCTTCTATTTCTTGGCCTCACTTCCTTTTATGCAGGACTAGGGATGTCGAGTAAATCGGCTAGTTGGATGGTTGCATGAACGACTAGTCGGCTTAAGAAAGCTTGTGTAATTAGGCTGGTTTCGGGTGCACCGAACCTCCATAAGTCACACATTTCTTAGGGGGCCTTTACATAAGATGTGTTCAAAAACAGCTTGACGCACACTGGGGTTTTGAGACACGTTTTTAAAAGTAGAGCCATTTTTAACTTGACATGTCATCTAAAAAAATCCAATGATCATGGCGGGACGCTTAAAAACAGCTCTAGACGTGACTCAACGTCATAGGACACCCATCTGAACATGTATGACTGTAGCAACAGGGCTCTAAAGGAAATTAATTTCAAATAATAATAATAAATAAGAGGTTTTTACTGTGCAAATTGTGTAACTGTGAAATATAGCACACTGTCAGCATGCTAATAAAAGCATCCCAATAAAATAATAATACAATAACTATTTAAATCTGTATCCTGACTATGTACGATATATATATAATATATATATATATATTATATATATAGTATTATATATATCTATATATATATATATATCTAGATACAGACATACACACTTGTGTATCAAAATTCACGAAATTCGGATGTCCTCAAAAGCTTGGATCTTGGGGAAAAGGTGCCCCCGGCCAAGTTTCATATCACATAAATGTCAATTGTTACTATATGATAAACAATGTATAGGAAAGGAATATATATATATATATATTATATAATATATATATATATATCTACGAACTATATATTAAAATAACAATATTCAATATAATTAAATAATAAAAAAAAAAAACATATGTCTCAAAATTCTGATCTCTTTCTGGTAAGATACCTGCAAACCCCATTTTCGTGTCCTCATCAGCCTTGGACAGGGGACCAGGCCAGCCCCGGACCCCTTCTCGTCTTACGGTTCCAGCATGCCGCCACAGTCCCCCCCACCCCCCGTTTGTGTGGTAAAGAACACCAGGGTGCTGCACAAGGTTAATCCCAGTACCTGCTTCGTCCCGACCTCTCAAAGCATGCACGTCATAATTTGTCACAGAAACCACCAATTAAGATTCTTAAGGGACGACGGAGGTGAGGTGATGGAGAGAGAAGGGTAGACTGTGCATGCAGTTGAAAAGTGCATTTGATTAAAGAGTCAGTGCAGCTGTGAGATCACAACTCCCTAACTTTCAAAGAAAACCATCAAACATAGACACGGAGCTAGTGTTAATCAGAATACAGCGCTGCTGGTTACCCTTTATAAAGGAAAAAAGAAAACGGATGAAAAGTAAGAGAAATTTAGATTTTCATGACTTCTACTGTAGTACGCACACATTCGACTTGCCTTACTTTGTTACAACCCTCTGGATTACGCGTACCAAACTCCTCCCACTTTGTCCTGTCAGCTTATTTAAGCCAATATATTTATTTTCACTTAATATAGTATATATATATATAGATATAATATAATATATATAATATATATATATAGTATTAGATCTATATGCAAAGTTTCCTTTTAAGGGTAACTATTGTCCTTTTTTCGAGTTTCAGCCTCTAGTGACATTCAAGATGTCCTGCCATGCATCACTGCAATTAATCTCAGTCTCTCCCCTGTGTGTGCACAAAAAAATGTACCACAACTTGTACCTTTTTTTCATTCTTCTTTCAAATCCTCCATACAGGAGTATCCATGTGTAGTGTGTGATGTGTGCGCGTGTATTTCATTATTTGTTTATTTATTTATTTTCTCAGGCTTTACCTTGTTGTTCAGTAGCATGTCAGGGTTGCACACATTTGCATAGCTTCCTTTACTGCGTTTCTTGTGTCTTGCAGCTGTGACGGGCCTGTTTTTTATATGTGATCAGAAAGCAGTGACAGCGAAAGTTTTCCGATGCCGCACGCTGGATTAAACTGCTTCACTTTTCTGCTTCACACTTTTCAGTCATCTCGGTGAAGGAGAAAAACTATGCAAGCCAAATATAAAAAAAAGAAGAAAAATCTCTGCTCAGAAGAAGAATAAAAAATTGCGAGATACATATCGCGTGTTGTTTTTTCAGGCATTTATATAAAAAAATAATAACCCTTCTAATTGCTGTTATTCTGATGGTAATCACTCACTCTAGCTAAATAATGACCACTTCTCGATTCGACGATAAGAGCGGAAAAGAAAACAAATGAAAGCAAGTGCTTACAGCCGGTGTTGTATAAATCAGGTCTGTGTGTGTGTTTTCCAGAGGCTTATCTACACCATCTCGTTTTTAGGAGGGGGGTTTGGGAAAATGCAGCCTGCAGAAGGTTGCGAAGGGAGGGAAGCTTTTTCTCAAGGCTCCAGCCACTCGGCAGCACAGGGATCGGCCTGGCGATCTCCCTCGGCTCCCAATCCAGCTGCAGCGTTCACATAACCCCAGCTGTCCCCCTCGGCTTATGATAGCACAACTCGTCTCTGCCTCCCTCCTTTGCGTTTGCACCCATGGACTTTTCCACTCCCTTCTGCACTGCTGGGCACACATCGGCCCTTTTCCTCCCTTGTACGTTGTTTTTCTTTTTCTGCGTTGTATGTTATTTTGCAGATTTCTATTCCCCCCAACCCTGAGAAAAGTCTTATGGCTGTTTGACCCTGAGACGGGATGAGAATGCCCACCCCCTCCTTTGCCGAGCCTCCCTTTCCTCGTTCTGGCGCAGATGGTGGGGACTTTCTCCTGTCTCCACTTTCCTCCATCCTCCTATTCTATACTTGAGTCTCCCTGGGTCTGCTCCCAGCTCCGGCATTAGGCAGACGTTCCTGCTGCGCATTATCCCAAATAAACAACTCATTACACATGTAATTAACTGAGGGGTCTAGCCAAGCACCAGAAACTAATCCACACCAGCATTCCCAGTCCCTCTCTTTTCCGATTCCGCTGGAGGGGAGCTTGGAGAGAAAAAAAGTCGGCTGTGTTTAGGATAAGGAAGAAAGGGAGTGAAAGCGAAAAAAAATTTCAAATCAACTTCTCAAAAAAAACAAAACACCTTTTTTCTTGCCCTCTCTCTGTCATTCTCCATGAATTGTGCTTGGCTCTTCCTTGTTTTCTCAACCATCTCAGAAGTGGGTCAGCGACGGACTGCCTAGCAGAACGTGGAAAAAAAGGTCTGTGCTCGCCTTGGTGAAAACAGTTGTAGACTTTTTACGAGCGGCCTGCTTATCCAATTAAACTGTCATAAACACATTAATACAACGGCACATGCCCGTTCAGGGAGAGAGGGAAAGAGGCTAACTGCCTCTTTATTAGCATGAGGTTTCTTCACTTGCGCGCTGAAGCTTGACAAGAGCAGTTCCTCTTTCTCGCGAAAGATGATGATGAATCTAATAAGATTACACCTCCTATGTTAACAGGCCTGCAGAGTGTGGCGCTTTTAATCTGACCCTGGAAACAATAACCTGAGGATAACAGCAACCATGTCAATGTAATGAAATTATGTCCATTGTGTGTCCTCTGCTCTGGTGGGACCAATTCAATGTTGTTGTAAGAAACAACTGCAGTAATAAAATGAGTGTAAATGGTTGAGCATATATTTTAGAGATCAGTTTCTGTCATTTATAATGCATACACGTATAAGTAACACACCACTTTTCCACTCAGAAAATCCTGCTGTCAAACTCTTTCCTTCAACAGCACTTTAACTTCAGACTCTATGGTTTAAAGTAGTTCTAATCTAACTAAGGTGTCAGGCCTATGTTCAGGCCTCTCTGCGGTCTACAGGTGCTAACGTAGAGTCCAGAGTTCCAATACACAACCCCTCTAGAGAGACACCAGCAGGAAACTAGGGCGAGCTAGCAGGAATGTTTGCCGAGTCAAATTCAATCACGCCACATCATTAATTCACAATCTTAACAGTTAGCAACAGGGCTGGGGACATCGTAATGTGCTAAGTGCAGAGCTCTTTACACCGAGGTTTGTTTTAATCAATAGCATTAAGTGTTCAAAAGTTTGGGCTCAGTGAGATTTTTAAATGTTTCTGAAGGAGTCTCTTACACTCAGCTGTGCCGCAATCATTTGATCAAAATACAGTAAAAACCAAAATACTGTGACATATTATTACAATTTTAAATAAGTGTTCTAACGTATTTTACAATGTAATTTATTCCTGTGATGGCCAAGCTGAATTTTCAGCAGTCATTAATCTAGAAATCCTTTTTAACATTGTAAATGTCTTTACTGTAACCTTTGATAAATTGAATGCATCATTGCTGAATAAAAATATTAACTAATCTTATCCACTTTTTGAACGGTACTTTAGACATTTTAAAATAAAATAAATAAGCTGAACTTAAAGACCTATTTGCTTAGCAAAGTAACTTGAAATTTTCACTGAATTTTACACACACTAAAAGTAAAACAGTACACTATAAAATGTGCTAGTAAGCAATTTATCCTCAGGATAATTTATCTTAATGCATGTTATCTATTTAACACTTAAAAATGACTTGGTGCAATCTAGTGTAGTTAGGTTGATTGAGTCATATTAATAATATTTTTAATAATCATTCACATAAAACACTTTTTTAGGTTCCTGGCAATTTTTTTTAATTACAATACATTGTATGTGGTACTTCTACAGGAGGTTGGAAAATACTTTAATTGTCATAAACAGCTCAAGTTTTGTAATGAAGAAATAAAATTAGCACTTCACTTCTAAAAATATTCCATGATGTGGACATCGCCCTATTAGATTACACTACATGCCTACGCACAATTTTTTCTCTCTTTTCTTCGCACACTACCTTCTCTTTGCCAACCATGAAGACCATAAACCAAGCTCTGTCACAAGCTTTATAGTCATATGACTATTTTCCATTTAATAAGTTCCTGTGAATAAGTACAATATGAATATTGGGTGGTGGGGGGACAGCAGAGCCCACCAGAGTCTCGGCAGGTATCTCCCTTCCTTTCCTCATCTATTTATAACCCGTGAGCTGCTCTGATCCAAAAATAAGACAGTGACCAATTTTAACCTGAACAATACTGCAGGCTCACAATCGTAGTCCCTGGCACACATATGCACACACAGGCAGACCAAAAAAAATAAAAAAAAGTCAATCTCATGGCTGAGCTATTTCTGGCGGGACGGGACATTTAGGAAGTGTGGGCCATGGGCCAGCGAGCAGTTTATTGACACGCCTGCGTCACATGGACTCTTGTCACAGGAGCTCCCGCCATTGTCAGGGTTAAGCGCGGGCACACATACACACACACGCACAAGGTTATTTGTTTTTCCAGAGGGGCTGTAACAGAGCAGCTGCAGGTGAAAGGAGCCACCGCCGCACTTCACCATACAAAGCAGAGCACTCCACAGCCTGCCCTGCACTGGCCAGCAAACCCTGAAGTTTCAAATGAAGTGCTGCTCTTATTAATTATGTGTACAAGTCGGTGCCGCACATTTCCTTTCCTTCTTTCTTTCTCCCTCTCTCTCTCTCTCTCTCTCTCACTCACTCTTCTGTCTCCCTACTCATCGTCTCCACCGCACTCTTTCTCTCTCCCTCTCTCTCTTTCATTCTTTTTTTCAGTGAGCATCTGTAATAAAATTAATGACATCATTGGCTGTACTTCGGAGTAACTACTGGAAGAAAAGTCATACATCAAAGTAAACAGTGTACTGAGGAGAAGGAAAAAAAACTTTAAGAAGTATGAGGAAAAATCTCAGATAGCTTCTAGACTTATCTTGTTCCATTGTTAAGAAAAGAAAAGAAACAAATACATTTATGTCATATGTATTTTCTTTTCTTTTTTGTAATTTTTTTAATCTAACAATAGAAAAAAAACAAATATATTAAGATAATAAGATATAAAATGATAAGTACATGAAAGTTCTCTGTGTACTGTGCAAGAATTAAACTATTTTGTTATGGATAAACATATACAATTGCTTTATTCATTTATCAGATGCTTTTATCCAAAGCAACAAATGACAAATACAACAAGTGATTTATCATAAGGGGACAATAACACGAGAAGTGCCAGCAATGCAAAGTTTCAAACCGTGTCCAGAAAAGTACAAGCTGGAAGAAGGGGGGATATAATGAAAGCATAAACAAATATTTAATTATTTACTTTAAGATAATTCTCACGTAAGAGATGAGTTTGTCAAGTTTTCAAAACACTTTAATACTAAATAATATATATCTATATATAATATATATATATATTATACATGCACCTACATATAGAATAATATACCTACCATATATATATATATATATATATATATATATATATATATATATATATATATGTTCTTCTTTTTCCATGTTTTAATCACACAGCAAGAAAGAACAAATAAAATCCTAAAATATTATCCTATACAGTCTGAAATTAATTGCACCAGGCATTTAAGTAGAATAAAACCGAATTAAGATGGAGCAGACAGCCAATGGCTGGAACTGGCTCGTCTGATTGGTTGTTTTGGTGGTGGGTGACAGCCTGCTGAAGGACCCTGTGCAAACGCCACCACAAACATAAAGGCATTAAGTGTCACACTGCCAGGCTCACAGACACATCTCCTCTTCTGTTTTCACGATTTTTCTTTTTCTTTCTCTGCCTCGAATCTCGAATGTCCAGCGCGGCACGCTTTTTCCGAAGTTTCAGCCTCCGATGCTGACAGGCCGCTGTTGAGAACGGCACAGATGACTGCAGAGAGACACACGTGTGTAGCTTGGCAGGCCACCGCTCGTGAGAGCTGCTTTTGCGAGCGCCTGAGAGGCTGTCTTTGCAAGCTCGGCTGAATGAAACACCTCAACCTCAACCTCACACTAATGAAAAGAAACTCTTATTTCCTTCCATAGTTTTATGTTTAAGCATATTTGAATCACGTCTGGCAGTTGTCAGACGAAGTGGCCTGTGTTTACTACCGAACAAGCTAAAAAATAACACGTGAAACAGTATATGATGATAAAAATTACAGCGCTGCAACACTTTGAAAGTGTCAAGAGGACCTTTCGAGTCCATTGTGAGTGCAGAAATTGCTAAAAATACACGCCTTGCCACACGGCACTGTGCTACGGACAGCTCCGGCGACAGAGACGTCGGGGTTATGAATGTTATGTGAAGCTGGGGCATAGAGGCCCCTCTGTCCCCCCTCTCACTGGAGAACCTTACAGAATGACTGGGCTATGCTGCCCCACTGACAAAGATAAATTACATTTGCTGGAAAATATTTCAGCATTTTTCCCCTCCCCTACCCTCTCGACTCGTCTCCCATTTTTTATTTTATTATATTTTTTTTGTAAGATTTTCTTTTCGTTGCTTTTTTGGCCCTCGTCCACCAGTGTGCCATGGGTCCCTTTGCTGTGAAGCGAGACGCACACACTGTGCCACTGTGCTTTATCATGAAATGCACCCTCCGTCTCCAGTGTTTAAGCACGGAGTCGGCAAACGCATATCCAGATGGTTCAAGAAAAGTTGGATGCCATCAAGGCTTAGAAACTTGACCGGATGTATTTATTTATTTATTTTGCATTACAATCATAAAGTGTGAAATCTCTGAACTGGTTCTTAAACTGCATATTTTTAAATCGCCAACTCTAACAGAAGTGCAACATCCAATAAAACACATATACACTCTGTATACGAAATGCAGGACTGCATCAAATATGCATGACTAGATTAAATGAGCTCTTGAATGTAGGGATGAACATTTTCCTAAACTGTTTTAACTGTTCTATGGACTCTTATCTAGCTTAAAATGTGCTCTATTTGCCTAGGATACTGACCAAAGTGGAAGTGCTTGGATATTTAAGGAGAGGAAGGCCAGAAGAGGCTCCCTGCTGGACCACCCAAAGCTGAAGAGGAGTTACATGAAACAGGAGTCACCTTTACTCATCTGATTTTTGTTTTTTGGAACAGCACTTCTTTCATGTTCGCAGCGTGATATGTTGCACACATTCATTCGGCGTACACACGCACACTGACTTGTCTGTCATCGCAGCCTCCTTGTAGCAGCCTCTACCAGCTTTCTATCATCTGCTCGTGTACAAATACACAGCAAAATATATTTTTACTCATATCACGCAAATGCACATTCACAACTCTCAGAACTATTTCCGGCCACATACAAGCAGACTTCTACAGCATACATAATAATTCATGTGTGTTCGGTACATACCACGTAAGCCCAAAGCAGATCTTTAGACCCGCGCATAGTCTTTGCCGCTGCCAAATTACATTTTATGCCCGCAATTCTGTGGAGGTGGAGCAGCAAACTCTGGACGAATACAACAACTGACCAGGCCCGACTATGGTAGAAGAGGATGAGGCCAAATCACACACCTTAGATTATCACAGCGAGAAAGAAAGTTGCAGAGCGTCACAGCTAATTACAAAATAGAGACAGAAGCAAAGTTAAATTCATTATGCAAAAACCAGGACAAACTCGTGTGCGCTGGGTACGCTCATCTAATGCCAAACATCATAACTTTGAGGGTAAAAATGACTTATCTGAAGCTGTTTTATTTGCTTTATTAAACTATTTTTTAGCCTAGTAAATGAAGCTGAGAGAGTATGGAAAAAACGATATGAGAAAATGTTTGACTTCATTGACTTAAAATTAACTGTGCTGTGTAATAAAATGGGCCGATATTGCTGAAGAGTTACAAAGAAAAAAATTTTTTTTTTCTTTCTCTGTAAGCTCATGAAACTTACTGGGAGATAGTGGCAAATGTTTGGTTTAAACACGTATAATGACTTATTTTGATGTGTGTGGGGGGGGGGGGCCGGGGAGGGGGGGATTAAAACACATTTAAATGAATAACTATTACTTAAAATTAATTACTACATAATTTTCCGCATAATGCCTGCCTTTGCTTGAATATGAATAATCATTCATTACACTGCACGTGCTTTCTTTGACTGAAAAAGTGTGATTCACCTATCATTTTCCTTGGACAAATAACCTTTAAGACAGTACAACCCAGTGTAAATTTCTGCTTCAGAGGGGCACACAAACTGAGCCTATAAATGCCCCTGACAATCGTCTCAAGTAGCTCAGCCAATCAGAGTGACACGTGGAGAGCTGATCCGTCTTTGAGAGAAGTGTAAGGCCATGTTGTCACTGTTGGTTTTGTGAATCGACAGAAGCCTAATCCCTGGTGATTTCCTAGAGACGACAGGTCTGAGGAGGACCGCTTGTGTGTGCGTGTCTGTGCGTATATGTGCACGGCTATGAGAGGACCCTCTGAGTGTAATCATACGAGTTCACATGCGAGTGTGTTCATTTTCCTCTTGGGCAGATTAAGCAAACACTAAATCCCAGGAGAGCAACAGGTGAGACTCACACACACGTACATACACACATACAGGAGCTTCATTGATTGTATTTGCCTGTCCGACAGTATAGGCTGAAAGAGAGTGCACTTGAGGTAGAAGTGACAGAAAAACAATACATGACGCCCTTTTGCATAGAGAAATTGTACATCTGTTTGAAAATTTGCAGTGCTGCTTAAGCTGATAAAATAAAAACTATGACGTGTAACCTATTATATTCTTTCACGGTTAAGTACAGGAATGCTAGAAACAATTTGTTAAGACATAAAAAAGTGCCAAAAAGTAATTCTCCTGTTAATTAAACAATCACATTCTTTCATTTACATCTGTATCTGTCTTCACCTTTACTTGTAAAAGTACGCAGATTCTCATATTTTTGCAACCGCCAGCTTAATTAATCACTTCACAACGTAATTAGATTATAACAGCTTCTTACAATAACTCCTGAAAAACTGATATAAAAAATGTTGCTCACACAGACTCAACTCATTCCAAATGCTACATTTAAATACATATATAAAAAAAATAAATAAATGAATCACTTCATTGTCTTGATAAACACTTTAATCCATTATGGTAGCATGCCACTGTACATTTCTAACACTTGACCCTCAAAATAAATGTTCTCTCTAAATTTATTTAAATATCATATAGATCTATATCAGAAAATATCTCTAAAATATCATCTTTTATAGGCATATATGGAGATATAACATATTATATATATATAGGCTATAAACTCACAAGTTTGTATGTATATAAACTTGTTTAAAGCTAAAAATCTTACCTTTAAGCTTACTGAGAAAAACAAATTATTAGCTCCTAAAACTGAAAACTATGGACTTTTGGCTATAAAATATGGTCTCTTAGCTATAGTTTAGGTAGTAGAATATTTAGTGTCTAGTAACTGTTACAAGCCTACTATTGCTATTAACGATGCTGTGATTTTTGCTGTCTTATTTATATATTTATATATGAATTTACTAGCACAAAGTTGGTCTAATTCAATTTTAGGCTGTAGCACTTGATCTACCTGCATATAAAAACAGTGAATATTGTCAATGACGCGAATGAAAGTTGATCATATTTGAGCGCCTGTTAATTCAACACTGCATTTATCGGCTGATGACCCTCGGACCTCCACACATCACCGGCCAGCTCTTTTACTATATTCACAACAGCTGTAACGCTAACTGTAAATTCACATGACCGCTGTTAAGAGAGTCGGCTGATTCTGAGAGCTGATAAAACACTTTAAAAGACTCAAACAAACCACGAGCCAGCTCTTCTCTTAAAAAAAAATAAAATAAAAATCTCTATACATAAAGAAACACAAGTAGTGATTCTCCTGTCAGTAGTCACAGAAATAACGTGAGCTGTCATGCCAACTTTCTCGCGAAATAACGGAGATAAAAACTCATCGAATTATTGTTTATCAACAATCTCACATAATGTATCAACGAACAAATAACTACAACCGGTGATATCCATGAATTCAGATGTGGAACATTGACGTACCAAATGGGCGGTCTGAGTAGTGTCCAAAGGTGAGTTGTCCTGCCGTTGTGAAAACTGAGAGGTTGTTGGCGCAGGTGGACTTCACCGCTTCAAACTTAAAATCCAACAAAAATCACCACCTCCAGAAAAAAAAGTGTCGTTTTTTTAATGCGTGTTATTTTTATGTGTTATAAGCGTTTCAGATGGAGGTGGTGTGGTGTCTTCCTACGGTCGAGGAATGAGTAGCCTTATTGCGGCTGAGTTGTTGATGGCTATATATCTCTCTCTCTCTCTCTCTCTACGCACGGGTTTACTCTTGAAAGGGGGACGGGCCTACATCATTCCAGTGTTTTAATGAAAGAAGCGCAACACTAATGCATTTATATCTTCAACCAGATAAAGTCAAATCACACTGTGTATAGTGTCAACGTGTGCACATTACCAGTGGTACTTTTAGTTTTGCGACTTTTAAGGATTTTTAAAATAATTGTAATTGATTTAAACTGAACATTTTACTATAGGCCTATGTTATGTTATTTGTTGTTGTTGTACTATATACTGTAGACATATAGCTATGGTAACACCTTATTTTGGTGTCGGTGTTAGACATTACATGTAGGCTAGTAATAACAATAACTTATGCATGATTACATACAACTAAACCTAAACCAAACCCTGGTCCTAACCCTAACCATACAGTAGGTACATGTAGTTAATTGATATTACTTAGTAATACGCCTATAATTACACTGAAACAAGAACCTGCAACAAGGAGTTAGATCCAAACCTAGTTCAAGCATGATGCAATAAATACTGTAAAATATTTCAACAACCCATTCAAATGTAAAACTGAAGTTTATTTGCTGTCTTATTTTTTGAAGTATACTCAAAGGGAACACCTGCAGTGATATGTTTATTACATGCTTTCAATAACTTTGAATTTAATTAGCAATAAATAAAATCAAGCTGGAACATTGTAAAGATATTTTTATATGAAAACATAAAAAAAAATGTTTCCCCTATATAAAACATAATTTCTCCTAGCACTTTGATTCATAACCTTGCATAGATTAGTGCCCTCTCATAGCCCGATCTTCTCACTGTATATTTAAATGAGTTTCTTTATCACTGGAGATAAGTAGCCTACTTTAACACATGCTAAACATGAATAAATCACGCATCTAACTGAGGAATCAAGAGATGATAATTAGTGAAACATTGGTTGCTATTACCAAAGCTCTCCATGCCAAAGACCACCTCGTGAATGTTAAGAAATAATCATTGAATTCATGTTTAAGGGTTGATAAAGGAATAGAAACTATCATATTGCTGTTTTTTTCAGTTCCCCATCTTAAAGCAGTCATCTGAATTTCTTCATGCTGATATTTCGTTGTTCTATGAAGCTATTGCCTTAGAATTAACCTTACGCACCACTTGAGTCACTGACAGACAACCCAGTGGTAGAAGTAAAACATGAAATCAGTTAATGAATTAATAAAACCTGCTAATCTGCCTGACAGACTGTAACTGGACCCAGTGGTATCAGCTTCCGTGAGATCCCACTTCTGGGTCACAAGACACTGTAATCTTGAATTGCATTTTTTTTGTTGGTAATTTCAATACCTACATCAATACTGCTTCGGTTCCACCAGCTATATGAAACTACATGCTAATAGGCTTGCTGCGGTAGCTACCGGTGTTACCGGTATTACCCGGTGTTCTTCAGCCCCACACCGAATGCATTACTTGCCCACCGTGGCACCGTCCCCCCACTGTCGTTTTGCTTTTTTTATAGAAATAAAAACTATTTAGTTCAGTTGGACAACGGACGCTACAACTGTAAACTCAAAGCGTCTTCTCCGCTCCATAAAGCTCACACTGCAGAGCCGCAGCAGGATTCAGATTTTACTGATCACGTGAAGAGAGTGAGGTGAGAGAGACACTTTCAGTGGGTTGTGGCTAGAAGGGATACAACTACGGCCGGAAGTTAACAATAAATTAAATGTTCTACCTATTAGATTGTGTTTTATTAACGTCTACTACACCTATCCCAACTCTAAACCTATCCCTTACAATAATGAAAATACTGTAATTATTGTTATCAGCGTGACAAAAATATGCCACGTCCGCAAAATTGACATGAATACTGAGGAAACGATGGTGGACAGAGGACTTGTTTTTCAAGCAAAATGTAAAAGTAAACTAATAGACCGCTTCTTAAACCAGAGAATGTGAACATGTTGGTTTTCTTGGCAAACAACATGCAAGCACTGTCACCAACAGCCAGTTTATTTCTAATTTTCTTTTTTCTTTTTCATTTTGAAAAGCCTGTTGTTGTTTACTTGATGTTTTTTTTCTTCATTTAATTCCACAGTGTTTGCTAAACTGTGTTTGCTAAACAGTGTTTGCAAAATTTTCTAATTTATTAGTAAATATATAGGTGTAATACAGCATGTGGTGTATGCCATGCCTTGTCTTATTTATTATTGTTAATAAACGTTATATAAGCTAGTTTCTCATTGTAGTGTTTTATTGTTATTGTGCTTTTCATTAAGAGTAATAATTAATCCATCTTTCAAGCATTCGTTTTAGTCTTAGAAATTGAAAAGTGTAAAATGTAAGCACAACAGACAATTTTCTTCTTGTAAAATGTGACAAGTTTTATTAGATTCTTCTTCTTCTAGAGAATCTAGATCAGATTCTCTGATTCACCATATATTTAGACGGACAGTTCCTTACATTTGGCCAGTCAGCTATATGAGTCAATGGAAATGCTTTTAGTCTCAGGATCAGTAGGCCACAATATCAATTGTATTAACTTGTATGTCTATAAAGCATGTATATTATGCTATACCTACCGTGTTCACAATTCCTTCAGTTCTTCCAGCTCCAGCACACAGTTTTACCAGGAAGACCCTCTTAGGTTTCAGAGTGCAGTTTTGTTTGTGTATTTGGCACCTGGTGGAGAAACAGAGAGAGAGAGAGAAATTCTTTCTGTGTTAATAGCTATATCTAGGTACAGTGTTCAAGATACACTGCATGGCTGGGGGAACTACAAAAGGAATAAATAAATATATAAACAATGCTACTGAGTTTCCTCTTGCATATTCATGTGGTAGGTAAACTGGATAAAGAACAGGAAGAGGAACAGAAACAACAGTAACTACAGCAACTATACCAACTATATCATTGATGGTGATCTGGCTGACTTCGATCTGCAGAAGCATCTGCAGTTTTAATCCATTTGCCCTAGTGAATATCCATTTTTGCATTTCTTTAATTTATTTATATATTTCAAAACTGTATAATAATATATATATATATCACACACAGTTTATTATGTATATATAAACATTTTATTATACATTTTTTTTAAATATATTTATTTTACACATTTTACATATATTTGGTTTGATTTCGGATTGGCAAATTTCACTACATTAGTTCAGTCTACTAAACATTGTGCAGTAGAGCTGACTAATGAATTTGTTTACGGTAAAGGCACTTTACTGTAATATTTCAAAAGAGGGTTTCTGTCAACGGAAGCATAAAACACAGTAAAGATTAGTTAGTTTTCCTGACCTAATTTACAAACAGACAGACACATACTGTATACATGTGTATACACAAATGAATTATTCTCCCTCTTGTTTTCTTTGGCTGTCGATCGCTACAAGACTGTCGGTCCAAACTGAACCTGCTTGCCATCACTCAGGATCAACAATCCGATTTCCAGTAAGTTCAAAGCCACAAGGAAAGTGTCCAGTAGTGGTTATGTCATTTCGTATACACATACAAGAGGCTTTTCAGAGAAAGGTAATTTTGAGGTTTCGGCCTCATCTGTTCATGTTGTAATGAGCAGATGTAAGGAGATGGAAGATAAATACACAATGTTAGTGGCTGTCAACAATCCCGCCTACGTTGTTTTCTTTTCGGGAGCCCGGTAGTTACCCACGTGTGTCTTATTACCTTCAGTCAGACATTAGTAGCGTTCGGGAGGATAGAGGGACAAGGCCTCTATTTCGTTTTATTTTAAGAGCATGATAAACATCAACACATTTTATGTGGCAAACAGGAACAAGCAAGGCTGTTAGTGCATGAGTGTGTGCGTAAGTATACGTGTGTAATCTGTTGCTGATCACACTCATGTGAAAACACAATCTGGCTGTCAGAGCTGATAACATTGTCAAGTGCTCAAACACCAGCGCTGAGCTTTCACAGTGCATGAGAGCTCCGGGATGAGCCTGTCTCCCAAGTCTGGCCAGATCATAGATTCTTCTTTTCCTCTCTTCATTTTGTCAGTTTATCTCACTCCTCCTCTCCGGGTCTTCGATCTCTCTCGTGTCTATAACTCTCTCTCGCGATGCCGAGACCACTTTAATTTCATCCCCGTTTCCTAGTATTTCCTGACAGTTCCTCTCCTAAATTTTTCGATTCAGACAGAGAGACAGACCGCACGGGAGGCCAGAAGGAGAAATCCCCACCTTACCTAACTGGCAAGGAGTATTTATATGCTCAAATGCAGCACAAAGTTACATAAGATTCTCAAAGTGGGTGTAAAAATGGCTTTAGGAGGCTATGAAATGGCTTTTTTTATGTCTCAATGTATTGTAAGTTCCTTTTTGGTCTGTTTTTACATTTTGGAATCACTTATATTTTAAAATTGGACATTTAAATAACAACTAATAATACTAATCATATTATAGATACTTAATAAAGATAATAATAATAATAATAATTATATTATTATGACCGATGTATAAGAAAAACTTTGCCCCGCCTTTGTTTCTGTATTCATAGTTTTTGTGTCCTATAGTCAAACGGCAGTATTCAGGGCAGGCTATATTATGGTATATTTTATATAATATATTATATACTTTTTTGAGAAATTGTTAACATTCAATCAATCAATCAATCAATCAACCAATCAATCAATCAATCAATCAATCAATCAATCAATCAATCAGGAGTTTTGTATACCAGTAAAATAATCTTATAAAGTGAAAATTAAAGCTGGATGTTTTTCAAGATATTAAAAAGGCACTGGGGTATTTGAGACCCCAAAAGAGACATGATGGTTGAATTAAAACTAACATGACATGGAACATCTGAAAGCATAATAATTTTAAGCTACAGTATAATCCTACAGTAGCTGCACACAAATGTATAAGACATGTCTCTGCATGCTCACCTTTAATCATACAGTGTCATTCATTCATTTCATAAAGATCCTGCAGGCTAACTGAATTTGTGCCACCCTTTTGATTATTTTTGGCCAATTTGGAGCAGATATTAAGCAAATGAACACTTGATTCACTTCATCACACCAGCCATTTAAGATCATTTAAGATCAGGATTAATAGTTCTCAATGGAGGCTGAGATCTCATCTTACATTAGCTCTGACCCTTCAAAAAGTCCTTATCTACAGCAAGCCATTCTTATATGGCTGCAACTTTCAATGGATCTCAAAGTAATAAAAAAGTGCAACTTTAACTTTCCAAGCATACATTTAACTTAGAATTTCTGAAAGCGCATAGCTGATGAAATCATCATGGTTTGAGTCCTCTCTTCATTGAATTTAAATAGCACCTGAGCACGCTAACACATATTGTGGTTGGAAGGAAACCGGTAGCGAAGTGTTGACTCGTGTGGGGACAAATTTGGTAATTTGCATGTTCTGTTGGGCAAACAGCGCGTGAACGCTACACTTTTGATTCATTATAGATGAACCACAAGCAGCACAACACAGTTAAGCCTTTGTGCAGGATGCTGCTGCTCTGGTTTCAGTATTAAAGCTGTGTGCTGGAAAAAGCCACCCCAGTTCCAGTTACCCTGCACTCTACTGAAGTCTTTATCTCCCCTGTCAATACACCTGTACTCTGTCCCACTTGCTAATGGAGGCCTAAATAGGAGTTAGTGTCAAATGACAGTAAAAGTTGAAAACTATATTTGTTTTTGCATGTATCAGCACATGTATAAGCACAGCTTTAGGGACAGTTTCTTTGAACAGCCTTGTGAGTGAAATGTGCAACTGCAATACATTTCTCTGCCAGCAGGGGTGCACTAAGGCTTTCTCACGGATGAGAAAGTGACGTGACGTGACATTAGTGCTCTGCATTTATCCCATCCACACACACACAGCAGTGAACACACACACCATGAGCACACACCTGGAGCAGTGGGCAGCCATTTTTTGCTGCGGCACTCCACGAACGCTGCGGGTTCGGTGCCTTGCTCAAGGGCACCTTAGTCGTGGTATTGAAGGTGGGAGACAGCGCTGTATATTCCTGCCGGTACGAGACTCGAACCCGCAACCTTGTGTTACGAGTCCGACTCTCTAACCATTAGGCCACGACTTCCCCCCTGTCAACGAGTCAACCCTGTCCATCACAACTAATAATAACTGTAAGTTAAATGGTGGCAGCAACAAGCATATGTTTACCAGCATGACTGGAAGTAACATGAATTTAAATAAATAAAATAAATACTAAGTTGCAAATCTCTCAATTCACCAATAAAAACACGGGCACCTACTCTCTGTCCCATACTGAGACCAGCTTAAATGGTCAGTCTCTTTATTTCAGAATTTAAAATTCTAAAGTCTGCTGCTTTGCTAAATTATTCTGTTGATTGGATCACTTTTACATCTTTTTATATTTCACCCTTCAACTCAAAGTTCCCTTTGTCTGTCTAATGTTAAAGCTGGAAAAATAAATATATTTAAAAAAAATCATACTCTAATGATTTGTTTCTCCCTTAAATGGTGGAAACTAATTCACTCATAACCTCTGCGAAACTTGCACAGTTATTTCATTGTTTCAGCATGTTTTTTTCTTCTTCTCACAACGGCGGCACTAAAAAAGATGTCAACATCACATTTTTCTGTCCCCAGACTTAAGAGTGCCAACCGGTGTTTCCTGAGCTTGGCCAGAAGTTGGGTCCTAACAGATGGTGGGCATTATGGACAGGCAATGGAAATTCTACCTATATTTTCTTATGTTTATTCCAAACTGCTCATAATAGTTGCTTTACCAGACAGTGTAGATTATCTGTGCGGGGGGTGGTTACCTACATGTATAAGTATGTCTGTTGTGTTTTATTTCAGAAAATATTTGTGCCACAAACTCTTATTAGACATCTGCAGTTCTTTCAAATGCGTTCTTTTAGTCTCTTGCATGCCTTCACTCGTTGTCTGTGTCATTCTCTCATTTATTCTGTCTCTTTCCAACAGTGTTGAAACTGCCCAGCTACACTTGTGCACACTTCAGATGCTAAAGAAATCAAACTCACTTTTACACTTTTAACTCTCTTGCTTTCTCTTCTCAGACTGTAGTAGATAAAAAAGGACCACTGTCTTTTTGACCTGAGACATGAACTGTGAAGCCCCTGCATAGACTGGATCTTAGGCCCACAGTGGAAAAGTTGTGCTGTTATAATGGCCTTGCCCATAAATTACACAAACCAAAATTTTACAAGGCACCTTCAAGGAATAAGCTCACCTAAAACTGAAAACTCATTATTTCACCCTCATGTCCGAACACACTGAAATGTAGACTACTGTTCAAAAGTTTGAGGTTGTAAGATTTTTAAAAAATGTTTTTGAGTGTCAACAAGGCAGAGCGCTTTATTTGATATAAAACCAAAAGACAGTAAACAAGAGGGAAGGAGGGCTATTAGTTACCTTTGATGGTAAGAAAAGCGGACGCCTGAATGTCACAAGGCAGCCATTACGTCGAGTATTCAGATGTACAACAGTAGTCGAGGTCCGTCAGAAATCTATTCTAAATAGGGGATTTGCTGCTCTACAAGTGAAAACCTTTCCAAACACACCAAAGAATTCTGAGCAGGTGTAAGCGAAAAGGTCTCAAGGAAGGGCTACGCCCATTCATTACCTTGTAATGAAAATAAACACAATTGGATCATTCCATTATGTTTCTCCTTCCACAGAGGATAAGAAGAGAGTCAGTCAAGACAACCGGGGTGTTAAAAGAAAAAAAATCATGACACACGAATTTTCATTTTGGGTGAGACAACGTCCTTAAAGGATATGTAAGAATAGGGACGATTTTAAATGTTTCATCACTGTGAGTCACTTTAGAGGAGTCATATGATAAAATGTTTGGATCTCAAGTTTCCTTCTATTCCAGAACGCCACTCATTTACTGTTAGACAAAAGAACCGTCCCAAGGATTTTTCTTGAAGAAATCGGAATCCACCTCACACCCACTCACAGAATGCATGCTCACACTGGAGATACACAGAAGATAAGAGCGCTGGCGAAGTCTTTGAGAGCAGTGATTGGACTATGTACTCAAACACGCGCAGTGCTGCTCTGCTGAACGGAGGCGCCCTAAATCTTGTGCTCTGCAATAGACCCAGATCAATTCTTATTCAACAAGATGAGAACGGAGGCAGGCAACAGGAGTTAAAGCTGAGATTCAAAGGCACGTGAAGCACTACAGTGTTATGTAGATCTCCGCCGGACGAGCAACCATACCGAAATTGCAAGATCCTAGAGAAGGCACGAAAGAGCGGAGCGCTGTGCCGATGCCACCCTCTCCAAGGGGCAAAGAGGAGTAAGATGAGCGAAAAGCAAGAAAGAGAATAAAGAAAGAAAGGAGCAACGACAGACGGCCAAGGCTCCAGCTCCAGTGTGAGACACTGGAAATAGATTATGAGAAAGAGAGAGAAGAAAGAGAAAAAAGAAAAAGTAAGCCGTCACTGCAAGCAATTATAGTAGGACAAAGACAATTCTCCCTTTTTTCAACGCTAGAGAAATGAAAATGTTTCCGTGTTTAAAATGTTACCATTTTCTGAGAATTTGTTTAAAATATGAAATACTCCTCTGACAGACAGTAATATGGAAGCATGTAACCTAAGAATATAGCATCTGGATCTGCAATATGCAACATAAGCATGGCAACTACTGCAACGCCTGCGTGCCAACTGTGATTAATATAAATAAATGTGGGGGGGTTCATTTCTCAACAGCGTATATGTTTTGAAGTTAATGTAGACTTAATAGCGACATTCGTGCACAAACAGGTCCGTCTTTGTCGCACCCTTAAAGCAATTCATAGCCAAAGTCAGATCGCTTATGCTTTTAGATGAGCTGATAAATACGAGGACACGCAAACAAGGCTGACTGCCATATTTGTGTAATTTCCGGTTAATTTGGGGCTATTATAGATTTTGCAAAGAACACAGGAGCCTGCAGGAGCTTGGGAGAAGAGGACTAGTGCAGGAAAACACACACACACACACACACACACACACACACACACACACACACAAAACACACACAAAATCACACAACACAAACACAGTCAAACCGACGCTGACATAGCCACTGTAGCGGAACATAGACAGAGAAGGGTTCAAAAAGAAAAGGGTGCCTTCTCTACAAAGTGCACCACCTTTGCTGTGAGAAAACAACTCTCTTTCCCAACCACAATTCAGATCAAAGATTTGTATTTATTTATTTTGGTAGCGAGAAAGTTTTTCAAATGACAAACATGGGAGCTTTGGTAAACTGGGTCAGAGCTGCCTTGCCTGAGTCTCCATGGGGTGGGTTGGTGGGGGGTGCAGATTGTCACACCCTGAACACCCAGGAAGAGAGGGATTAGATGGCAGAAAGCTTGTAAGTGATGCTTTCTTAAAGATATGCTGCCTCAGAAATATTGTTCTCAGAATGCAAATAAACTAGAGGAGAGAGAGTAGAGGAGAGGAGAAGGACTATTATTCTCAAAGGACTAACCTGATGCCAAAACTAACCGTATATTGTTGAGTCTTAAAAAATATTGTAAATATTATAAGTAAATAAAAATGAGAAAATATGAGAAATTAATTACAAATATATGTACATTTCATTCTCAAAGTACCAATGCACAAAACTAACCTGAAATCTTGTTGAGACTCTATTGCAGCTATGTGGGGGTGTTGTGTGTGTGTGATATATATACCTATATATATATAATATATATTATATAGCTATTATGGAGCTGAACTCAAAGATCTAAGACTTTTTCTATGTACACTAAAGGTCTATTTCTCTCAAATATTGTTCAAAAATCTGTCTAAATATGTGTTAGTGAGAACTTCTCCTTTGCCGATATAATCCATCCACCTCACAGGTGTGACACATCAAGATGCTGATTAGACAGCATGAATATTGCACAGGTATGCCTTAGGCTGGCCACAATAAAATGCCAATCTAAAATGTCGGTTGGAGTCACTCGCATATTGGGAGGATCAAGGGGGATGTGTGCGAAAACCAGTCAGTATCTAGTGTGACCACCATTTGCCTCATGCATCTCCTTCGCGAAGAGTTGATCAGGTTGTTGATTGTGGCCCGTGGAATGTTGGTCCACTCCTCTTCAATGGCTGTGCGAAGTTTCTGAATATTGGCAGGAACTGGAACACACTGCCGTATACGCCGATCCAGAGCATCCCAAAACATGCTCAATGGGTGACATGTCCGGTGAGTATGCTTGCCATGCAAGAACTGGGATGTTTTCATCTTCCAGGAATTGTGTACAGATCCTTTCAAAATGGGGCCGTGCATTATCATGCTGCAAAATGAGGTGATGATCGTGGATGAATGGCACAACAATGGGCATCAGGATCTAGTCAGGTATCTCTGTGCATTCAAAATGCCATCAATAAACTGCACCTGTGTTCGTTGTCCATAACAAACGCCCGCCCAGACCATAACCCCACCGCCACCATGGGCAACATTGACATCAGCAAACCGCTCAACCACACAACGCCATACACGCTGTCTGCCATCTGCCCTGTACAATGAAAACTGGGAGAACACCTCTCCAAAGTGCCAGACGCCATTGAATGTGAGCATTTGCCCACTCAAGTTGGTTACGACGACGAACTGCAGTAAGGTCGAGACCCCGATGAGGACGACAAGCATGCAGATGAGCTTCCCTGAGATCGGTTTTGGACAGTTGTGAAGAAAATTCTTTGGTTATGCCAACCGATGTTGCAGCAGCTGTGGGTGGCGGTTCTCGACGATCTTGGAGGTGAAGAGGAGGAGTGGAGGGTCCTGCGGTGGTGTGTGAGTTATAAGTGGTCTGCAGTTGTGAGGAAGGTTGGATGTACTGACCAAATCTATGAAACGCTTTGGAGACGGCTTAGGCTCCCTCAAAACTTGCGACATCTGTGGCATTGTGCTGTGTGATAAAACTGCGCATTTTAGAGTGGCCTTTTATTGTGGCCAGCCTAAGGCACTTCTGTGCAATAATCATGCTGTCTAATCCGCATCTTGATATGCCACACATGTGAGGTGGACGGATTATCTCTGCAAAGGAGAAGTGCCCACTAACACAGACTTCGAAAGATTTGTGAACAATATTTGAGAGAAATAGGCCTTTTGTGTACATAGGAAAAGTCTTAGATCTTTGAGTTCAGCGCATGAAAAATGGGGTAAAAAAAAAAAGTGTTGCGTTTATAATTTTGTTAAGTGTATATATAGACATATAGAGATATATATATTATATAAGATAATATATATTATTGATATACACACACTTAGAAAAGAGTATCATCTATCTATATCGATCGATCTATCTTTCTTTAGATTTTCTATATGTCTCAGAATTACGAAAGGTATTTCTCAGTTGTCCTTCTTTTTATACACTCCCCACAGATTCCCTGAGTTCTCATGTGCAAATTTTTCAAACCATTCAGACCGCTTCTGCTAGTGTAAGCTCACCAATTCCCCTGTTATTTCAAACTTAAACTAGCAATGTCAAAATTGTAGGCCTGAGTGATACAAACTGATATTGATTCTGTCATGGCAGCTAGCTAGAAGTGAGAAGAATCTACACTGTGCTGAGGCTCGTAGGTTTCCCCCATGCTTCACTTCAAATTAAGTAAATAATTGTTGGATTCAATTACTTTAAACAGGAGTAATAATTAAGTCTGACATTGAGGAATTAGAACAACATAAAAGCACCAAATAATCTCAGAATTACAGAGTCCTTGTGTCTGTGATCAGTTGTAGATTGCCTATACAAATTAGTACAAATCATTACGTGGGTTATAAGTAAATAGTTGTTTTGTCCCTTCAGCTTCACAGTTCACACTTTTTTAACTGAAAACCCCTCACAGAAGAACAAATAAAACATCTGTCTCTACAACATACTATGCTCGACCACTATGCAGTTCTCAATTTTTCCATAGACATACTTTTTCGGCTCATCACAAGTGGGGAAGGAGGAAGGGAAGAGCTTGGAAAGGAAAAACTCACCGGTGCCGTTCATGTGCTTCCCCAGGAAGTCACACCCTGCAGCTCCAGCTGTGGGCCAGGTTAATCAAACGGTTACAACAAAATGTCAAATTCATAAAAAAATAAAATAGAAATGAAACAAAAGAAATGCCCTGCATTAATAAAGCCAGACCAGCTGGCTTTCAGAAGAAACCCGATGTGGGTTGTGTTGTCCCGCAAACGCTCTTGGATCTGAAAAGATTATTATGCATACACACACAAATGAGACACTAAACACACACCCCTATGAAAAAGTGGCCCATAAGATTTATGGCACAAGTATTTGGCAGGGCCTGATCTCCACCTGTTCCCGTCTCTCCAGGCTCAGATGTAAATTTAGGCTTGAGAGATATCAGTCCCCTCGGACCTTTGTCATTGCTGGAATTGCAGTCCCAACTGTCATCAAAAACATCAAGCAAAATGGAACAAGCCATATCTATCTATCTATCTATCTATCTATCTATCTATCTATCTATCTATCTATCTATCTATCTATCTATCTATCTATCTATCTATCTATCTATATATCCTTGATTTTAATTATAAAAGCATTGTGAGAGTGTTGGATAAAAGCAATGATTCAAGTCATTGATCGCCATTATTTCTGTACGGTTATAATTCATATCACACACATTATAAGGCCAGCAACACAACGTGTAATTTCAAGAAATATTTATACCAATTCGATTATGAATGATATTTTAACCTGGAATAGCGCAACTATAGGGAAGACAAGCATTTACCGCTTCAAAAGTGTATTCCCAGGGGCTCACGGAATTCCATTCTCTCAGTGACATCACATTTGTATTGACCCTGTTTACAACATCCTGTGGATTTCTGGCCTTTAATGGGAATGGGTTTTGGTTAGAAGGAATGAGTTCATCATACATAGCTAATGAAGATTTCATTGAAATGGGACACAAAAATATAACAAAAAAAAACTGTAAAAGTGTATGCTTACTGTAAAAACACTGCAGCAGGATGTATAGCCGAGGTCAGTCACAAGGGAGGAGGAAAAAAGCATAATTATCCCTTACTGTACAGAGCACTCAGCAACAAAAGCATAATTTGTTTGTAATTGCATTTATTATTGGCCTTCCCCACTTATCTTAACTTAGTTATGATTCCATGCCTCATTCAGCATCCAGAGCGACAACCTGGAAAACTGGATTTCTGAATCAGCACACTTTTCTAGTTTTGTCCTTCTTTGCTGTCTCTCTCCTCTCCACTAAATTACTCACAGACAGTTCCTTCCTATATTTATTAAACACATTTTAGGCTGCAATGTCTCTGCTGGCCAGCGTACACACTGTTAGAGCACTCAATGCTGGACACAAGCTGCGTATTCCAGCGGCAGCAACGGCAGCAGCAGCATGCAGGAGTCTGGCTGTCTGTACGGCTCTAGAGGAAAGAGGACCAGTGTGGCAATGCACAGCAGCAGAGACACACGCCCCAACCATCAACCACAGGAGCCAGCCCGGCTCCCCCCATGAGGCACGCTGACTGGACCCAAGTGTGTGTGTGAGGGAGAAAGAAAGAGAGAATAAGAGCAGGAATTGTTAGATTTTTTTTATGTGTATATTTTAGTGTGGGAAGTATGTCTGTACTTTACACCGTGTGTTTTGTTATCTTAAAGGTGACAGAAAACTAACAGGAAGCCCAAATCAGCATCTTTCCTGAGGCTGTGTGCTTTGTTTTCTTTAAAGGGGTCATATGATGCGATTTCAATTTTTCCTTTCTCTTTGGAGTGTTACAAGTTCTTGTTGCATAAAGAAGATCTGTAAATTTGCCAAGACTAAAGTCTCAAATCCAAAGAGATAGTCCAGACTATTAAAAGTTAGAGTCAGCCACAACCTACCTAAAACGGCTCTCCCCCCGTTCTAACACGCCCAACTACCTACGGCTGTCTGTGTGTGAAGTTTTGCATAATGCCGCCCAAATGTTCACACAAAGAAAGAAAGCGTAACTTTTATTCTCGCTGTAGTTTTGTTGTTACCACCGCCATGTCGTGAAGACACTGTGTGCTTCGTTGTAAAAGCAAAACTACTTTGTTTGGCCTTCCAAAAGAGGACCATATCTGCGGGGGGTGGTTCAGCCATGGGCTGTCCGTATGGTTGCTGAGGAATTCTCAACTTTGCGTGGGGATCGCGGATGGCTTTCACTTGTGGACGATGCGGAGCTCCAGCCCAGGAGTCGTCACATTGTTACATCCGGAATCTCTTCATCGAAATAGACCGGACGTGCAATTCTCAAGCCCGCGCCTCTGCTCACTCTAACCCTCCTGCCATTCCTCACTTTATCCCCCGGCCTCTGTTCACTGTAGGCCACCGTGTGTGACGCTGTTTCTTGTGAAAGCGAAACTACTTTGTTTAGACTTCCAAAAGAGGACACGACTAGAAATCAAGTGGTTAAGTTGTATTTACAACACTGTTCGAGAACACTTCAACCCAAATATTCAGATGGGTGCAGCACATTTTATAGAGGACTATTTCGTGGTAGAGTAAGATACAATGCTGTGGCTGTTCTGACTACAAAGACTGTAAGTACGTTCGGTTATATTAAAGGTTTTTATCTTTCATATTTTAATGTGAGTTTTTGGGAAGTTGTAGAGTAGTGCGTGTTTTGATGTTGTAAGGTTCTTTCCGATCACAAATTGAAGACATGGTTTATGTTTCGTGGTGCGAGTGCAACGCAACGCGTAAAAAAAGCAGGATAAGTCATTATATATCCAAATTATGTCCCCACTGGATGACGAAGGCAGTCGTTTATAAGGGTTGTAATGTTTTGGAATAGTCGTCCGGCTGACAAGGATCACAATACGGTTGTGTGGCGTAACAGGCCATCTTCACGCTGAGGTATCTGGCCAATCACAACGCAAGGGATAGCTGGCACTCACAGCAACCTAGCTTTTTCAGAGAGCTTGCAAAAATCGAAGGTTTAGATAGGCGAGGCATAGAGGCGAAAACAAATACAAGTACAGTGTGTGGAAAATAAGTGTTTTTTTTAACCCTTATAATGCCATAAACCAATTTCATACACCAAATACACACACACTACAAATATATTATTATATAAACTATAATAATAAAAAAATATAATACAGAACGAAATTAAACATCAATTTGAAATTATTTATAAAAAAAAAAAAATAAATTACTCTATAAATATGTAAAATTAAAATCATTTATTTCAGCATCATTAACCATACTTATATTACTGCAAGCACGGTTACATTGAAATTTTGTCATCATTTACTCCTCATCATGTTGTTCAAAAACACATTATATGTAATGTTTCTTTTTTTTCCATACAGTGGAAATCAATTGCCACAGGTTACCAACATTATTAAAAATATCTTATTTTGGGTTACAGAAAAAAATAAAAACAAAGTCATACAGGTTTGGAACAACATGAGAGTAAATGAAGACAGAACTTTAGATTTTTAACAGAGAAGGATTACACACAATGTTAATTTATAGTTTAATTTTTTAAAAAGTTCCTTAGGATATTTCATTATTTTGAATATCTCAATCAAAATAAGCCATAACATATGTTATGTACTTCTCAGCTAACTCTCAGCAACTGTGTTTTTGTGTTGGAAATTCCACTGGTGGTCTCTATATCAACGGTACTGAGTGGCGTGGGCAGGTTCATGTCAGCCCTCTCCTTAACACAAGGTCGCTCTGTGTGTGTCCTACCCAGGAGACTGAGGGGAGCCCACGTTTAACGTGCATATCCATCCATTCATAAGCACGCACACATATGTGCACAGTAAGCATGCTAAGCACTTCACATGATTTCACGTTTCACGCCAAACTCCATTCTAGAAAGTTCTGATGAATTTTGAGCCTGAATAGATCTGATGAAGTACAGAGAAAGAAAGGGAGGAGGGATTGGGGGGTTGGAGAAGGCAAGAGCTCTAGGAGAGAGAGGTAGAATTCTGCACACCTCTTTCCAAAAACAATATTTTGATTGAAAGGTTAGCCATCTGGATCTTCTGAACACAGGATTACGGCTGGTGCCTCAGCATATTTTTTTCCCTATTACCACTCTGGTTGCCACAGACACAGCCACTAGCTTGCATGGATACCCTCTTTGATGACAACCACCCTGCTGCTACTGCATGAACAGCTCTCCAATCTACTAAGGGGAAACAATGGGTTATCTGAGTACGCTTTAAAATAGACTACTTTGGATACTACTACTACTTTATGGAAAAGTATTCAAGAACAGTTTTACTTCACTGCCTTGCATTACAGAACCTTGCTGGGTTCGACACTGCCTCAATTGCAGAATATGCTATTCTACCACATACGAAACTAGATCGGTCAGTTGCATCCTTCTGAATGTTCCAGTAACAATTTATTTTAAGGACCTGTTCTCACTACTAACTATGGCAGTTGCTTATTAGCATGCATGTTACTAGTGCATTGTCTGTTTATTAGTACTTATTAATGCCTTATTCTGCATGACCATATTCTAGATCTCTTAACCTGACCAAATACCTAAACTTAACATACCTTACTAACTATTAATAGGCAGCAAATTAGGAGTTTTAGGAGGGTGCTCAAATTTGTTGCTCTTAATAATTAGATTTAACTGAACAATTACAGTTCTCCACCAGCTTCACATTAAAAAATATGTTTTAAATAGCAATCGCAAATGGTTGGACAGAACAGAAAACAGTCATGTGTAAAATGTGTTTTGGCAGTTGCAGGTTATTTGTTATTATTTTAACTCAGCTTGATTTTAATTAAACTATATACTCTGTTGTTTGTATTATTGTATGTATTATCTCTTTTATTTACCTTCCTATATAATGTATGTAATTTCTTTTTATTCACTTTTATAATAAAAAAAAAAATGAGTGTCTACACAGGCTTTTAACATTTAATAAAAAAAACAGCATATGAAAATATAGTTTGTTCCAATTCGCACACGATCTGCAAACACATTTCAGTCTCCTCAGTGCTTACAGACCTCGAACCTGAATGCTCTGGCAGGTGTCCATGGCAACCTGAAAGCACACTCAACCCCACTCATTCTCTGTCTCCTTCACTCAGTCTCAGAGTTTCTCCGAGCATGCCTTGAGCACTGTGAAAGTGGCAGCTTTTATCTTCTAATTAGATGGAAGGAACTCACCTCAAGGTAAGAGCAAGTGAGGCAAGACCCCACATGGCTCTTTCATCCAAGTTATCACTGTACTGTATATCTGATTCATAAGCCTTGATTTATTCTAAAGACTAAATTTAATAAGTCAGGTCCCATAATGGGACTTTATTTGACATAGATCATTCATATCAAATGGAGAACATCTCAGTTTCCATAAATACAATGAAACAGAACAATGAGCAAACAACTTTTTTTGGGAGGGTGACGGAAAGACCCCAAGTGTGTTTGATGGAAACAAACACATCTCACCCAAGGCAAGTAGCTCAATGAAAAATAGCTTTCATGTGCCCTACGTTGGGCGCCATATATATAGATGGATCGCTTACATATGTACATCCCTCTGTTTTTCTTCAGCGCACTCTCTCTCTTAGCAGCTCTGTCTCCACTCGCCGAAAAGCGTGTGACAAGTAGCACAGATGGAGTGTGTGGAGCGAGGTCTTCTCGGGTCCGTTTCATGGTGCATTTGGCTGCGCCTTGCAGCTGATGATTTAGGTGTTATAATAGATGTTCCCATAATAGCTCTTAATCCAACGGACACTTCCAGAGCAGCATCCTTCACAAAGCTCTCTCATTCCATCTAGAGTGAGTCAATCACCAGCCTCAGGCATCATTTTTAAAGTGACAACTAGTGCAATCAAACGGCCTTCTCATTATCACTGATTTAAAGGACTTGCCAAACATATTAGCAGCTAAGTAAAGAGTAAAATTGGCAAACTGTTTGATAACGTGAACCACGTTCACTAAAGCTCTTGTGGGTAAATTGGGCTGGATTTTTTAAAGAGCTCCTCAATTAATGTTCATGCTTTGAATTTAAGAGATTGTCACTTGAAACATCTGTAAAAATGGGTTTTAACCTGAGGGATGTTTCTACTGCCATCTCTCTGTCCCTGACTAAGTTTTGGTGGCAGATTGTTTGGGGTGAAAGCCAAGGAAAACCCATACAAAGATGAAGTCCAGATCTCTTCTTTTTGCACAAATTTAGCTCTTGTAATCATGTAGACAAAACAATAGCTCCGACGAATGCGATGTTGATGCGATCTATGATGGTGGGTACACTTAGTAATTTGTCAATTTGGTCCCTGTTGTTGACTGCAAATGTATGACTACTAAATTATTTTCTTCACATTAAAGATGTACTTGGATTAAAAATGTTTCAAAAGAAAAAGTTGAATAAATGGGCCTTTTTAGCATTGAGCAAGACACAACAACATAAACCAGAGGACTGTCATAATGCTAACCCCAAGATCAGAGAGGCACAATAAAGAAAATCCACTAACGCAAAAATTGTAACGAAATGACGCAAAGTGCATGTTTACCATCACACAGAATTGGACTACTGATTTTTGTGATCCTTCTCTGGTGACATTTCTAAATGAAAGACATTCCAATACCCCCAACTTTCTTGGACAGCGTTTCAGGAAAATAAAAGAGAAGGCCCAACGTTTAGTGGTGTTCAGCAACTTAAATCCATTTGTATGGCCACGAATAAAAATTACACAATTTTGAGCAACATCTTATGCTGTAAAATGGAAAATTCTGTAAGATTTAGCTCAAACTTGGCGATGGATTTCCTGAATGTGCTCCATTGCTTGGATTTGGAAACTGATATTACAAGTAATACATGGGTGCAAAGAGAGAAAAAAACAAAGAAATGGTTTCAAAATGTTGTTGGCAAATGGTGTTATTTTATGAACACTATTTC
The DNA here is from genome assembly GCA_018155175.1 of Sinocyclocheilus anophthalmus. Lineage (NCBI taxonomy): Eukaryota > Metazoa > Chordata > Actinopteri > Cypriniformes > Cyprinidae > Sinocyclocheilus > Sinocyclocheilus anophthalmus. Next base: position 138,666 of record JADLZN010007802.1, read on the forward strand.
TAAGGTCACATATCATAGAAATTCTGCTTTATGTTGGTAAAATAAGCAAACGTTGAGTTGTTTGGTGTGATATTACTGCCTTTGACAGGTACAGTATAATTACAAGGGCAAACCATGACATATTTTCAGGGAAAGCAGGCAGGTGATGTCCCAATTAGGGTGAAATGACCAGCAAAGTGACAGCTCGAAAATGCATCTCATCCTTGGCATACGTCCTCAGAGTGGGCTTCGTTATGTCGCCTATACAAGACAGAATTGAATGGCAATGTCATAAGGCACTCCAAAAAGTCTCTAGCTTGTTAGAATGCGGATAATAATGTTGTTACATGCCTTGGTTTCTGAGGGTCATTTTCTGATGCAACTCCAAGACTTCTGTGAATCTAAATATAATGGGATCAGCAATGGTCCAAATTATGGTACCATTTAAGGTCACATTCTTGGCATCCAACTTGGCACCCTAGTTAAGCTGAATACATGTTAGATGATAATGTTAAAGAGGAGGCCAACGTGAGGACACTATCCTCAGGAGGTCCTTCAGGAGAAGGCTTAGTAATCAGGGGATTTAAGCTTCGAACACTGGTCATTCTATTGCAAATAAAATAAAATAAAAAATAAAACATGGTCCTTTTTCAGGTCATTACATTTATCACAATGAAAAATATTTTTTCCAAAGCATTAAAAAAAAACTTTCCACCAAAAAAAATTAAGTTATACATAAAATATTGTCTATAATAATAACAAAATAATAATAATAATGAAAAATAAAAAGTAATATACTACTTTTATAAATTACTAATTATAAATGACTCTCATTAACAATTACATTATATGTTATTTCATGATGGAGCAGTGACTTTGGATAGGCTTCTTTTTTTCTCATGATCAATGTGAGCACTTAAAAGGGAGGTGTAGCTGGCTGACAGTCATCACTTTTTCTCAAACCTACAAATGTATTTAAGTACTGCATAACAATGCTTTCCGGAAACAAGTCACAAAGACAAAGTGGCTTTCGTTCCACTTATGCTCTAGAAGGCACCATGACATGTCTTATTTTCTCTAGTATGTTCCACAAGATGCTTCTTGGAACATTGTGTGGCTTTAATTAGATGTTCATTAGAAGGTATCTTGTATTTCCTCAATTAGTCCCTGTCATGGCAGCAGCGGCACTGCTGTAATCTCCGTGATTAAACTCTACTCTTGTTAGTCTGGGCGCGACGTGCTAGCTTTCTCCGACGGACGCTGTCCTGGAGCCCTGTCACAAAGTGTAATGATTCCTTAGCATGCCCCTCCAAGGCTTCCCAACATCCTGCCAGCCTAACAGCAAAGAGCACTCATTTTAAATGTCTTCCCCATTCAACCCTTTGCCATTTTCAATTATACCTTTCCACCCTTCCATTTGTGTAATTTTCTGGTGTGACGCTGTTTTAGTGGTAGTGCAAAGTGACAAATGAAGCCATCAGGATGGAAGCTCAGAGGTGTAAGACATGACAAAGAGCATGGCTATATGGTTGGCTGCCCCTTTAACTTGCCTAAACTGATGAACAATAATGATGATGATGTGTCTGTTTACTATAACTTTGAACATGTTGAAATTACTGGTTTTTTTTCTTCTTTTTTTCTTTTCCAAATAACATGTTGTGCGCTCATGTTGCCATGGCTATAGAAGAAACGACTAGAGTGTGTTCTTCTGATTATACAATGACAAATAAAAAATGAAATTTTTAATAAATTAAAAAGCTAAACTGTCACAACTTGTTAAATTCAAGTGTGAAGCCACATTTAAAAAAAAACTTATTTAATCACCTGTTTACCTGTACAAATCCTCTTCAAGGTATTGCTGACAAAAGAAGAAAACAAAAAAAAAATAAAATAAAAATATTTCAAAATACATAATCACATCTCCATTTTGTTGGCAATAAGTCCACTTGCTTAGCTGTAAGAGTGGCTCTTGTAAAAGCACAGCAGTGGTGAAAGAGGTCAGGGCAGACAGATATGGGGTGCAATTACTGCCTCTGAGAGCCATAAGCATTAAAGTCTATTAGGTTAAAGTGTCGACCACTTCGCTACCAAAAAGAGCTCAAATAGCTAAAAATGCATGTTGCAAGGGTTGGCTACTGTTCTGAGAATATGATGGACAATGACCTGAAAGGCTGGGTGAATAGGTTCGAGGGAAGTTTATGACACATTTTGAACAACAAAGAGTGATACATTTATACATTCTGTCTGAAAGGCTTCAGCAATGAAAGTTTCAGACTGACAATTCTCAAACAAGCAAATTATGAAATGGGTAAATGTCAGCTATTTTGATGTAGGCACAGCCCCAAAAATACCCATACAGCCGTTTAAGATCTTGCGCAGTAATAAACATGAATATGCTATTATATTAAATAGAGTAGCTTTTACAACTGCTAATGCAGGAGTAATGAAGACCTGTTGATCTAAATGAAATGTGAAAAACAGATATACATTTTTTTCTAATTTAATTTTTAAAATGGTCTTTTTTCTTTATTTTCTTTATAGTACACTCCAGGCTATTGTGTGGCACTCAAACTTGTGTTAATTTTAATTACGTTTTACTAATTTAAATTTTAAAATTTGCTTTTTAGATTAAAATGTATTTAGCTTTATTTATTTTTGCTCCAGTTTTAGCTATTTTTACCTTTATTTTACATATTTTATTTCAGTTCAGCATTTCTAATTTTCATTTAACTTTTTGAAGTTTAAGTTTTTCATCTAATATGTGTATTTTATTTTATTACAGCTTTATGTCAATTAACAAAAAAAAAAAGTTTAATGCATCCAACAAGTATTGTTGTTGTGGAATAAATAAATAACGGAAATTACTAGATTGCTCATAGTAAAGTATATAAAACCGCTGATGCCATCTACATGACTCAAATATTTCATTGTTTTTTAAATATTCAGTATTGCCAAAATGTATCCTACTCCAAGTACATACAAACACACACATATTTATCATCACAATCTCACAAATCTTGCATAATGCACACTCAGTTACATGACCGTTCAAAGGTCTGCGTAGGTCTCGGTGATTTTCTCTAAGGTCTCCCTGATTGCAAGGTTGAAGTGCTCTCCGCGTCCCGGTAGGATAACGGAAATGAGACATCAATTGGACTCTGCAGCATGTACTCAGCACCAATGATTCATTCGCAACATTCAGGAGGCATTAGAGGCACTCATTTCCTACCCTAACTCCCCCCAGTCCACCACTCCCCCACAGCCCACGCTGCCTTGCTGTGATTAGGTAATGCTGCTCGTTATGAATGTGATGCCCCATTTCCACTGGCAAATCAAACAGCTCTGGATCAATGGGCCTTAACTTTCGGATTCATTAGACATCTAAGAGAGGTCTTAAAGTGAAACATCTGCTTTCGGTTTCATCACAAAAACCTGTTCCAAGCCATCAGCTCTGCACACGATAGGCTGCCAGGCCACACGAGATGAACCTGAGTTTGATGACATCGGCCGAGGTCACTTCTCCGCGGGTCTAATGAAGGCTTAAATGAGCTGCTATACTGATGAGTAAGGAACGACTCAACGCATGCAATGTTCATATCGTCTGGCTCTAGCAAGCGCAATGCTGACCTGTGTATTAACTTAGCAAGATTAAAATTTGTTCGGGGCCTTTTTTCCCTTATTCCATTCTGCTCCCTTCCTGCTTCTACCCTGTTCATTTGATTTTATTCTTGCCAGCATACTTGCTACGTGTAGACGTGACAGCTTAATAATGTAAGCTGAGGTCTTTCCCTTCAAAAACATCCTGGGTTTTGTAAGCCATCTGTTAGACATCCTTTAAGCCAACACTTTGTGTTATACTTAACGTCACTCTTCCAGGGCACTCTTATAATGGGGTAATAAATAGTGCCGAGATCCGTACTGATGTTCATCTCAGACCCTGACTTTTTGGGTTTAAAATATTAGTGGCATAGTATGTTTTACACCACCTGTTTGGAATCTACTCTTGAGATTCATTAAACAACGGCAGGTTGTCAGATCAATTTGCAAATAACAAATAACTCAAGACTCTTATTAAAAATGCACATTCAAAACTCTGCATGCATGTTAAAACATATTATTTGATGGCATCATTCAGAAGTAACTGTCTTGTTTATTATGGTTGGCTCACATAGCGGCACGATGCAATCATGAAGTGTTTCTCTCATGATAATGAACAGCACTATCAAGCGTGGCAGAGTTTGCTGTGCTCATGGACACCTTTCAATAAATCAGTCAATTTACTGTTGCCGTGAGGAGAAGGCCATGCACATACGGATGGCATATTTTACATTGACAGGTTATTTTGTATGTTAAAAAAATATAAATTGATTTATTTTAGAATACAAAAAGAATCCTTTATGATATTAAGGCATAGTGTATATTTATGTTTATGGTGCTGCAGAGATTTCCAGGACATCACTTGCAACAGACCCACAAACAAAAATGCAACACTACCTCATCAGATTCCTCACTGTGCCTGCAAGACTCAGAGAGAGATATTCTGGTCACAAGAGTTATTTTAAGAGTTTCCAAATCGATCTAGTATATGCTCATGTGCAGCTATTCTGTAGTAGATCCCTAAAGTTAAAAATTGCATTTAAAATATGTTTTAGAAAAATAGTTATTCTAAAAAATAGTGCACAGAGGAAATAAATATATTGTCTAACTGTTAAAGGTCCATTACTGATAAACATTTAAAATGATTACACATGATAAAGTGCAATTATACTAAAACTACTGACAAATTGCAAAAAGCATTAATTTGGCACTCCTTTGTCACAGATAAGCTGAGCAGTTATTGATTTAAATTAATTACTCTAAAAAGACTCCACAGGAAATTAATAAGTGCACCAAAATTAAACTGTAAATTTGTTGCTTTTAGTGATTTATGTAATTCAGGAACTGCATAAAAACAAGTGGCATTATTATTCAAATATACATACACTTGATAAACTAAACAGAATTTAGTTTTCTTTATTTACAGTACTTTTAATATGAAGCAATTACAATAGGTATCCGTAATTTTCTGTTTTATGTGTTTTGCAGGAGCAGAAAAATAGACATCAAGCTGTTTTATTCATTAATCTAAAATATATTGCAATGTATGTATTAAATAGTGATATAAATTGTACATTGTGGTTTATGTACCTATATATAATTATATTATTATTATAATAAAGTTGTTCATATGTTTCCTTTAAAGCCAGTTCAAATTGCTGAAATCCTAAGTAGAGCAAAACAAAATTCAAAAGGACTCCAAACCCATACCTAGGTGCAGAAGGTATTTAAGATATCCACTATATCTCATTAGCCCTTTGTTTTATTAATTTTAATTTCTCCCGACAACCATAGCGTAACATCCTCCACTAATCTCAGAGTATGTAAAGATAATCCTGCAAACACTTGTCACTGGCAATTTACATGCTCGACTTTTCTAACTAAAGATAGATGTCAAAAAAGGAAGAGAGGGTGGCACAGAGGGAAACTGAGTCAAATTTTTTTTCATTTCAATTACCTAATGGTAAGTAGGCTGTTTACAGTTTTTGCCAGCTTGTTATCATATTTGGAAAGTTTGCTGAATTAAAAATCGCAGTGTTTTAGACAAGTGCTACATGTTTGCTCTACTCTGTCTTCATATAGAGCGAGAAGACCAGAACAGACCCTAGCAATTCTTTCTCTAGAGACTCTTTTGTATCACCTCCTCTGATGTATCTTTGACAAATACTAAAGCATCTCTTTACACAGTCTCTGAAAAACATTTCTTCTACAGGAGCAATATGACAAGGTGTAACATTCCATACCATCATGTCAACAAACCAACTGGCTTCCATCACAGCAGTGAGCACCATTCCCAAGACAAAACAACCGGCCTAGAGTCTCCAGGGGCAAGTCGGAATCAGCCCAGATGTGATATTCCTGTCCCCTGACCATGTCCATGCTACAGGGATCAATGACTGACATCTCTGCAGAGGGTTTCACCAGCCTTGAGGTTGAGTGAGTGTAGTATGTCGCTCGAAGGCATGCCATTGGCCATGGCCAAGTATTTCAAGTAAGGAGGGCCCACGAGAGACTTTTGTTAAAATACCAATGAGAAGCTGACAAAACGAGTACATCAGTATGACACAGTCACTCTTGTCACACAGTCAGATGTCTTCAGATAGCACTAGCAAGTGTTTATTTTGTGTTAGCAAAAAAGAGGATAGTTAAGCCTTTAGTAAATAATACATAAAAAAAAGTTAACTAATATTTTAGCATGTTTTAGGGTAATATTTAATAATGTTTTCTAAGATATTTGTATGTTTTTGAAACAAGTATCTTATATTTACCAAAGCTGCATTTATTTGACCAAAAATTCAATAAAACAACAATATTGTGAAATGTTATTACAAATTAAAACAGCTGTTTTCTATGTGAATATATATTCAAATCTAGTACAATTTTAATTATATTTAAAATGTAATTTAATGTAATTTTATATTTTAATATATTTTTAAATTTATTTAATGTAATTTTATATTTTACTTATAAATGTGGGGTTTAATGTATTTTTATATTTTAATATATTTCAAAGTAATTATGCCTTTGATTGCAAAGCGATTTCAGCAGCCTTGACTCCCTCTCCAGTGTCACATGATCTTCATCATCATTTGTGCTCAGACACATTCCATTGATACCAGTGTTGAAAACAGTTGTCTGCTAAATGTTTTTGTGGAAACCGTTGTGTCAACTCTGTTCCGTGTTTTGTGTTTGTTTTGCTCCGATGTTTTCTTTTTGCCCTTATTGGTCCTTCCCATCTTCATTTAGTTTCAATTGTTTCCCAGATGTGTTCCATTATTTCCCCGGACTGAAACCTTTTTTTTTTATTGTCTTGTCCGGAATTGTAATAATGTTCTACCATTCTAACGGGTTTTCCCTTGTTCCCTGGATTTGATTAACACCTATATTATTTTGATTCCACTCCTCGTCTCCGAGCTCCCAGAGTAGCGCAACCGTGAAGGAATTCCGGACCCGTGACAGTTAAGTGGTGCCCCTTTCTCCCCCGTTTTTGTTTTTCTTTTTGAAAAGGTGTTTGATTTCCTGTTTGTTTCTCCCCCGCTAACACTGAGGAACGCGATGTTCATCGCCGTGGGTTCAAGGCGAGCCACAACCCGATCACTACGCGAGGGCATTCCGTGCCGCTCCGCCCATCAGCCAGCTCCCTCGATGGTGAGACCCTGGTGATGCTGTTTTCCGCTCGGGATCACATACCATCGCCCCCCGTGGAGCTTCCCCAGAACCACCAACAATCGATGGAAAGGATGCGGTCATTCCCAGTGTCGGATAGCCTCCGATCCCGACCGGAACCCCCCGCCGTCCATTCCACAGTCAAGCCCACCGTCCTCCAAAGTCAAGTCTGCCGGCCCAGCGGCATTTCTCAAGCCCAGCTGGCCGCTCTGAAGTCAATACCTCGCCCAGCCGTAGCATTCCCAATCCCCGCCGGCCGCGGCTCCTCAAGATTGCTGAACCATAGCCTTTCACCCCGAACCTAAAGGCAAGGCGTCGGCTCCAGCCCCTGAGTCTTCTCCAGTGTCGGCTCCAGCCCCAAAGCTCGCTCCAGTGTGGGCTCCAGCCCCCGAATCCAGCCCAAAGAGGGCTCCTGTTCCTGAGTTTAGCCCACAGAGGGCTCCATTCCCCGAGTTTAGCCCACGGAGGGCTCCTGTCCACGAGTTTAGCCCAGAGAAGGCTCCAATCTCCGAGTTAACCCAGTGAGGGCTCCAGTCTTCGAGTTTAGCCCAGAGAAGGCTCCAGTCCCTGAGTTTAGCCCAGAGAGGGCACCAGTCCCCGATTTTAGCTCAAGGAGGGCTCCAGTCCCCATGTCCTGCCCAAAGAGGGCTTCTAAAGACGATATTCTCCCCAATTATTTTTTTTGCGGGGGGGGTAGTATGGGTCCTCTGAAGTGGCCAGGTCGAGTGGCGAGGCCACGGAGGCCGTCCGGCCATGGAGTCCTGAGTTCCAAGCTGTAGTGGCCAGGCCGAGTTGCAAGGCCACGGAGGCTGTCCAGCCATTGCCTTCTGAGTTCCCTGCCCTGCCATGGCCTCCTAAACTGTCTGATCCGCTATGACCGTCTGAGCTCCCTGCTCCACCATGGCCTCCTGAGTTCCCTACTCCGCCATGGCATCCTGGACTGTCTGATCCGCCATGGCTCCCTGAGCTCCCTGCTCCACCATGGCCTCCTAGTCTGCCTGCTCCGCCATGGCCCCCCGATCTGTCTGCTCCGCCATGGCTCCCCGAGCTCCTTGCTCCGCCATGGCTCCCCGAGCTCCCTGCTCTGCCATGGCCCCTGAGCTCCCTGTGCCGCCCATGGCACCCTGGATCTGCCCTGGAGGTACTCCCTGTGTCCCAGTCCTGCACACCCCCCCGGTGGAATTGTTACGGCACGGGACACGCCTTCCGGGGAGTAATGTCAGACTCTGTTCCGTGTTTTGTGTGTGTTTTGCTTCCTATGTTTCCTTTTGCCCTTATTTGGTCCTTCCCATTCCTGTCATTTAGTTAATTTATTCCAAGGTGTGTCCCATTAGTCCCCCTGTACTTAAACCTTGTGTTTCGGAATTTCTCTTGTCCGGAATTGTATATGTCTACCCTTGCTACGTGTGTTTTCCTTGTTCCCTGGATTTGATTAAAACCTATATGTTTGAATTCCACTCCTCGTCTCCGAGCTCCTAACAGTAGCGCACCGTGACACTGTGATAATTTTTTTCAGGATTCTTAGATGAATAAAAAGTTCAAAAGAACAGCAGTTATTTTTTGATCAATTTCAAAAACAGCTACCGCGATACCATTGTTAGAACTAAAAGCATCAGCTCACCTTAGTATCAACTTATTTAAAAAACTCATTAAGTGACCCCAAACCTATATATCTATATATAATATGCAGAGTAACGCAGACTAATTAATATGGGCAATAATTAACAATAAACTTAGAAAGACTAGCTGTAATTATTTACTAATTTATTAATTCCTCAGAATCATTATTTTTGGCAAATCGGGAGTAGGTAATCAAACTTACTATTTTTCTGCGTCCTTTTTTATCTAATTCATTAAAAACCAGGTTGGTCGGGTGAGAATAACGAATATACAAATCTAAATAACAATATCCAGTAAAATTACAAAGATATCATCTCAACATGCATGATACAGTATTTTATCTGGACTCATGGCAATTGTTTAATGCCCCTTGGCCATCCATTAACAAGTGTCAACAATATCACCCAAACACAGTTTGTCCATTATTGTCTTCATGTCAAAGTTTTGCCTTCTCTATGCGCTCGTAAGGTTTGAGCGAACACTTCCTGCTGTATTTTTGTGCATTGATAAAGGTAGCAATTAACATGTTGCTTCCCCACACTGCACAGTGGGGCTTGTATTCAGAGCTTTGCATCGCTAATTACAGCCCATGCCTTGATTTCCACCTGTGTCCTTTGCACAGTGGTGACCCTCCAATCAGCTGCTGCTTCTTTCACCCCTCTCCTAATTTTATCTATACGTCGAGCTTACCTACATGCGTCGTTAATGTATCCCATGCTGCACAAGGCCTCGGAAACACTATTGCGCTTTGAGCTTAGATGTTTCTGAATATCTGCAGGAAGAGACACTGGAAGCTTCACAGAGGTTGAGGAGAAAATCACAGCACGGCCCAGGGCGATAAGTGCAGAGCGTGCACAGAATGCTTGCTCCTTGCTCTCTTCAAATCCCCCCCAGTAAGAGTAGCGGTGCCCTGCGGGGTAAGGATGGATCTGGAAGAGGGAAAGTGTAAAGAGAGGGCAAAAGCTGAGGAGACTCGCTCTACTTCGGTTTTTCATTCAACTCACACTCTTCCAGGGCCGGACTGGGACGCAATTTCAGGCCGGAATCTCACATTCATCCAGGCCGGTGCCTTTTGGGGTACAACAGCTTGTCACTGAATCAGTACCCTTGAAAGAACATATTTGTACCTTTTTTACTCCTAATATGAACATATTAGTACCTTAGAGTAATTCGTACACATAAGGTATTAATATTTATCTATTAGGGGTAAAAGGTAAAAAGACGTCCTTTTTAAGGGTAGGTACTGCTCCAGTGACAAGCTGTTGTTCCCCTAAAAGGTACCATTTTGGCCTCTTTTTTCTGTATATAGCCTATACACCCACTACAAATTCTGAAACCACAGATAACTCTATTATTTAAATGGCCATCACATAAAAAGGTCTAAATCCTTGGTCTGGGGCCATAACAAATTATTAAAAGTTGTCTCTTGAACTGGACCTTCACTTCCCTTTTTACTTTTCTTAATTTTCCCCAATATCTCTGTCTCTCCTTTTTTTATTGCACTTGTCACTTCTTGACCAGCAGGTCTACTGTTATGAACAGAACTGTGTCTACCTTGTTGCAAAACGACCACCTCATTTCAATTGGTTATCACAGATAACATTTTATTTATCTTAAAATGACTTAAATACCCGATATTTAACAAACCTATATTTCATACAAATATATCAAAACAATTTTCTAAAGTGCATAAAAGTACAAATTTTATAAAAAAAAAAAATCCTAATACTGAACACACTATTGCATTATTAGGCTGTGATATTTTTGTGTTGCTGTCTGAGCAAGCTCCCTCCCTTCCTATACAATAAGTCCATGAGAATATCTGTCTGCTAAATTTATTAATGTAACTTTCCAATCGATAATGATGTCCTTTAGAACAGTATTCTGAATGGTGATAATAATGGGGTGCTACTGATAGCCAAACAGATACTAGCAGTTTAATATTCAACTAGGTTAATAAAGACAAAACTCCAGATGAAACTGACCTGCTCCCGAAGACCTGAACAGGCATTTTTGCTACATTTCGCTGTTTCTTCTGGCCACTTCCTCTCCTTCATTGAGTCCCGCACATCGATTCTGTTTGAAACTGTCGTTTGAAGTGCTGACAATATGAGCCGATTTGTATAGCACAGCACTGCCAGTCAAGACTAACTGATTTATGATTTATTATTGATTTATTATCGAACGGAAAAATTATCACTTTGGTACATTGAGACGGCAAAAATATAAATACTTAATAAAACAAATACTAAAAAACATGGCAGCGGGCCAAATCAGCCGCCAGGCCACCGGAAATTCGCCCGGTGCTCCCGATGGCCAGTCCGGGCCTGCACTCTTCCCCAGCACCGCTGACCCGACAGAACCCTCTAGCTATGCTGCCATTCCACGGTTCCTCTTGAGTTCTACAACCTGCTCTGATTACATTTCCTGCGACTTATTTGAAAGGAAATAAGGTGAAAATTATTTCTATAACCAAGTGTTAATGTGTTCATCACGCTGCCATATGAGACATAAAACAGGTAAAGTGAAAAGCAGCTTTGAGATCTATGACAGGAGGGCTGTTATGTTTGTGCGAACACACTCGGCAGACTGATGTGTACACGTGTAATCTATGCCTTGCTGCTAATGAGGACATATTTGTTTTTAATGAGTATGTGGGCACAAAGATGGAGACAAGGACAGCAGCTTTTGAATAGCAAAACAACAGGGGATAAAATGGAGCTCGACGTAGACTAAAGGCCCAGTGGGATTCACACATGTGTGTAAACCTACTGACACACACTCTTTGCTCAAAGAAAGAGGGTTTTTTGCAACTAAACACAGAGGAAAACTCAATGCGAACTTGCCTGCGGATGTTCACACGAGATGCAGTTGTGTTCTCCCACTGCCAAATAAGACCCCACTGGAGTGTCTCGAACGCATTGAAATACACACTCTCGACCTCAGCTATCTCCTGGAAAAAAATGTAGTGTTCAGTAACTTATTCTTTGATAAACAAGTCAAAGTGTAACAATACTTCCTCTCGGAGCCTGTTTGGTACATCCGAGGAGTTGCGATCACAGGCCAAAACCTGTTTCCATCAGTCAACATACAGCTGCACCTGGAGGGTTCAAAGACCCTGCTGCTACATCCACGCTCTGGCCTTATGTTAACGCCTTGACTTGCTCCATCTAACGCACCTTTGAGAGCACGCACCTGGTACAGACTGCATTTTACGCTTAAATAATCAGTTCATTTGTACTGATTTAGGACCGAACTGAGGCCAGATGTCCTGATCAAGTTTTTGAGGACATGGTCTCACTTGCTTTAACTCTGGGTGCACTACTTTTTGCAAAATTTGAGATATATAGGACATGTAAGTAAATGAAAGTACATAGAAAATAGTTTATTTAGCCCGCATGTATGAAATGCATAATAAGCAACACATTCTATAATTTTGTGTCTAAAGTAGCAATGAGCTGTTTGTGAAGAAAAGCGACTGTATGCATTATTTTTTATAAAGTTTGAGCTTTCAAATTATTTAAATATTACTTTTACATTTACGCATTTGGCAGACACTTTTATCCAAGGGGACTTACATTGCATTCAAGGTATACATTTTATTTATTTATCAGTTCTTGCTTTCCCTGGGAATTGAACCCATGGACTTGGTGTTTCTAGCACCATACTCTACTGTTTTAGCTACAGGTGTATTATTATTATTACTTATTATTACAGGTGTATTAAGGCATATTATTACAGAATTTAAACAACAAATGTCACTTTAATGCAGCATGAAAGATCACTGCAGCCACTTTCAGAACAGCAGAATGAAGCATGAGTGAACCGATTATCTTTTCTACTTTACTACTAGTTATCTCACAAAAAAAATGCATGCAAAGGGAAAATGGGTGAATGCATGTATAAGCATGTCTCGGCATGCAGATGGAAAAAGCTCTCCCATAATACCTTTTAACACTGTCTATGTTAATAGTGCATACTGTAAACTTTGCGAGAGCTATCTATGACATAGTTCTCACTTTTGCCACTGTTGTGCCCATCATATGATTCAAAGTCTTGTTGTGTTACTCATGCTTTATATTGAATTATCAACACATCTATCCCACTGCAAGATCATTATAATCTTAAATGACAGAAAAAAGTCTGGATGTTACAGACTTCGCACAGAGAACTGTTGTTGGGCCTAACAGGAAAAGGTCAAACTGAAAATATGTTGTGGCTATTTGCCAATACCTTTCCTTGCGGTTTGGGTTTAGAGGGCCTCCGTGCCTCTGGGCTAAATTTACACACTGTACAATTAATTATGGCTTGTTTACTTGTGGAAAGAGGAGTGGTCCTGCTGCAGAATCTCAGTACATCCCAGCAGTGTTTTAGTTTAGGGTATGGATTTAATGGGACAGTGATGTGTATTAGATGCTGTATTATTATACAGACCATTGGTTCTGACCTTGCTTTGCTAGACAAGCTATATTATGTGTCCAATATGACCTTGCACACAAAGCAAGTAAGGTTACAGGTCTAGACTAGGCCATGTAGCAGTTATTGTACACTGTCTAACAAATGGAGGGAACAGAGAGATAAAAGAATGCAGTGGTGACCAAAGATTCAGAAAGAGAGAAAGTTCTCAGTGTAAATCGGTCTGGGAAAAGGGGGCTTTGGTCTTGGTTGTCATCAAAGCCTTTCACAGTCTTGTCTGAAAGTCTCTTGAGGATGCTGAATCTATGGCAGAAGTTCACTCACACTTTATACAGATTTCTTTTCACTGGGTTGGGACTTGAGAGGTTCAGAAAGCATGATTTATACAGCAACTTTATCTGCAATCCAAGAAGGAACATATCAGAAGGAAAGTATGCATACTGCCAAAGAAAGCAAATAGCTTTTCTTATGCGATCTTTCTTAGGCAGAGCTGGCTCAGTGTGTTAACTGTGACATTTCCGCCACTGCTACGTACATTTTTGAGACCAAAATTAAATAAAAACATAACTGTAGAAATTATACAAAACCCAACCGCACAGTGCTAATGTTACGATTTTTAAACTGTTTTTGCAATCAAATTCATGTTTTTTTCTTTTTTCTTACATTTGTACAAATACAGTTTTGTCTTTGGTTGCATAAACCATGTAAAAAACAAACCTACAATTTACGTTACGTCAAAGACATGATGAATAATCATTTAGATATGTGTGGTGTTGGGTGGGGGGGTCAGAAATAACAGATAATGATAATTTACATGTCATTATTTTAAACTATAAATTCCAATTTCTAATTGCCATATTAAAGGGGTTGCTAAAAAGAACATTATTTTGTGTATTTGTTGTAATGAAATGTGTTTATGCGGTTTTAGGTTAACAAAACACATTATTTTCCATATAATGCACATTATTGTTTCTCCTCTATTGCCAGCCTCCGCCTTTCTGAAATGCGTTGATTTTTACAAACGCTCATCGGTCTGAAAAGCGCCGGTGTCTCTGATTTGGTCAGCTATCTCCAGTGCGTTGTGAATTGGCCGACAATGCCTCAAGCGTGTGACGGAACTTATTAACGCCACCTAACTATAAATTGGGGGTTGATTCTTTGTATTTGCATCGGCTGGAGCGACGAGACAAGAACATAAAACTCATTACAAACGAGGCATTTGTTGCCTCCAGTGGGGACATAATAACGTGTTATAATGACATATACTGTCTTTTTAAAATTACGCGTTGCGTTGTGTATCTGCACTGCGTTAAACATAACAGCCTTGTCTGCATTTGTGATTGTGAGACAACAAACAACAAGCCGTCTCTACACTGCCTCAAAACTCGCAAATTAGTTAATAGAAAACCGACTTGCCGGCTGTGGTCAGAAGCCCTACTGTACATTGCGAATTTTGAACTGCACACTTATAGACACGAGCCTTTGTGTCCCAGACTTTGTGCAATAGTAGGCTACTGGTTTAGGAAAACAGTCCTCATCGCTTCCATAAAATGCCGCCCCACAATTCTGAATATTTGGGTTGAAGTTTTCTGGACGGTGTTTTACATACAACTTAACCACTGATTTTCTAGTTGTGTCCTCTTTTGGCAGACCAAACAAAGTAGTTTCACTTTCACAACAAAACATACAGCGCCTTCACGACATGGCAGCGGCGGCAACAACAATACTACAGCGAGAATAAAAGTTACGTCTTCTTTCTTTGCATGAACATTTGGGCGGCGTTATGCAAATCTTCCCACATTGTGACATAGACGTGGGGTGTGTTAGAACGAGACGTTTTAGGAGGGTGTGGTTGACTTTTAACTTTTATAAAGAATATTTCTTTAGTCTTTGCAACTTTACAGATCTTCTTTATTGAGCTTGTAACACACCAAAGAGAAAGGACAAATTGAAATAGCATCATATGACCCCTTCAAGTTAAAAGAACTAAAAAATATATAATGTTAATTGTTTGAGAAAAAAAATCCTTTTTTTGTTGCTGTTTTTTAAAATTGTTTTGTTTTGTTTGAGCAGGCCTTGGGACTTTCTGAAGAACACTAAAGAAAGCCACTAGGCTCATGTCGTCTCAACAAAATAGGCCCAAAAGGATTACATTTTGAAAATAATGCTAACACTGCATGTTTTGCACTAGTTAACAGCAGTTTTGATGAATTAAGGCGGATTACAAGACAAGCTTGTGATCTAAACGCAAAGTAAAGCTGTGAACATTGATGTCTTGTAATGCCATGTTTGAGTATG
This sequence comes from Sinocyclocheilus anophthalmus, assembly GCA_018155175.1. Lineage (NCBI taxonomy): Eukaryota > Metazoa > Chordata > Actinopteri > Cypriniformes > Cyprinidae > Sinocyclocheilus > Sinocyclocheilus anophthalmus. Next base: position 154,242 of record JADLZN010007802.1, read on the forward strand.
CCATAATTTAATGGATTCTTTACATCAGAATAACATCAAAGCATCAGATTAATTAATTAATCTACTTAATTTTCAGTTCATCCAGCTGCACATAAATGCTAATCATTAGATAGGATGCTGCTTACTTGTATAGGACTTGGGGAGCCAGTGAAAGCAATGGACTTTTTAGATTGACTGGAGCCAGAGAAAGACTGGAGATATTTGCAACCAGAATACAGGCCGAGGAGAGGCAGAGGAGGGTGTGAGGGGAGGCCCGAGGGGGGAGGGTTGGCACCATGATCCAAACTCATTTTGAAACATCAGAACTTCTTTTCTTAAGTCAGCATTTCAAATCAGAGCGTGTCTGTACTCATTTAATGCACCGTTTTGCAAAGTGATAAATTTATGAATTCGACATACATTCGTTTGGCTCTAGATAGGGAGTGCAGCGCAAGGAAGAGAGAATCGAGGAGGATTTAAGAGCATTTCGCAGTCTCAAACATCTAAACCCACGGGGATCCACGGCACAATTAGACCAGGGTGAAAGGGGAGGAAAAGAGAAGAGGATCTTAAGAGGAACAGCCTCATTTCTCGTTTACAGTAACGCGGTTATCTGTCGCGGGTGATCCGTTTAAACGGTTCGTTTGCGGGGATAAAAGCCGTATGGAGGAAATAAACTTAGTTCTGGCTTAATCTCCAAATCCTTGGTGGTCATGGAAGATGATCCCAATTTGCTTCTGAGCAGCACTGTCAGATCTCACAATAATAAATAATTTAAGACTTTAAGCACCAATTATGTTTGATTAACGTTGAAGCATTTGGACTGTGCTCCATGGCTGGCTGATACGTGAGTTTTCTTGATCAGTTGTTGCACCTGATGAAGTCTGTAGCCCACGCGGCGGGAGACAGACTTTAATCCTTTTTCCGTTTTCCTGTATCGCTGAACAATCGTGACATTAGGTGATTAGTAAATATACCTCATTTTCTTATATTAAAGTGCTCATTAGAATTTCTTGGTTACACCTTTTTAAAATGTAGGTCAATGACATCAAAACTTTTCATGTTAGTTCACCCATAAATGAAAAACCATTTACTCGCCCTCATGTTGCTCCAAACCTCTTGACTTTTTTTTCGTTCAACGGAACACAAAATGAGACATTTTGAAGACTGTGCTGGTCTTTTATGCAAATACAATGCATGAGGACTGAAGCTTTCAGCTTCAAACAGGAAACAGAAGCACCATAAAATTATCATAAATGTGGTCCACATTACTAAAACTATAAACTATATTCAAAGTCTTCTGAAGCTATATTTGTGAGGAACAGACCAAAACGAACAACATGAGGGGGTGAGTAAATAATGAAAGAACTTTAATTTTCGGTTGAACTAACAGAGACAAAAAAAAAAAAGTTACATTGTCGTTAATGTCGAAAGTAATTTTATTAAACATATAGTAAAATATGAATGGAAGCACTACATTCAATGTAAAACAGCCGATTCTGATAACACAATGAATTATATATAAATGCAACAAATATGTTTAGTTTTTTTTACTTTGTGACATCTAAAACCACTCTAAGATTACTCTAACGAATATCCTCTCATTGATTACTGCTTCAGTAACAACCAAAAACATTCCAAACAATCAGTTTTGGCCAGGATATTTGGCTATCTTGTATTTTACAACCCATTTTGGGACTTATTCACCTTGTCAAACTCAACAGGTTTTCCCAGGTGACCCTATTATGTCCTGGCGAGAGAATAGCCAACCTGTCCCTCATGGGTTTTTGATTATGTCCTGTGGGGCACTGATATTATAAAACTGCCATCGCCATGGATATCTGACATCAGTAAGATCTAATCAAAATAAATGGATGGAGGGCCAATGGCATTTTAGCTTCTGTTTTTGTTTGCACATGAACAGATCAGGTAAACTCTAAACAAAAATTGCATATGGCTCATGCTACGATTTTCATTAGCCATATGAGATCTGTGATGCCTAGAGTGACAGCGTTGTGCAATCAAGAGCTCTTCACTTAACATTTCATGACATTTTATTCACAGCCCTCTGCTCAGCAGAACAAACAAACAGGAACACATGGAGATAAAGCCGCCCGGCAACAGCACATTGTGGTTTTATTTGTTTTTCCAGCATGTGTTTGTCTTCTCCGCAGCTTTGTGTTGATCTGTTGTTTATGTCCAAATGTGCCTCAGATGACGGTGTTGAAGCTAGTTTTCCTCAATGTTAGGATGAAGTGCACAATTCAGTAGTGCTTATTCACCATTTCACATGAATTAATACATCCATGGTAAAAATGTGTAATTATTAGCTTTGGCATTTCAATCTAATCCTGATTGATGGCTCGAAAATGAAGCTTGATTGCTTGTTGATGACTAATTCTGTGTACTGTAAAGCGTTTTCAGGGCTAACCTGCTTTTTTGGACAAATCTGTTTTTATTTCAAGCTTGGAACCATAAAGAAAGTCTTTCTGATAGCTCTTATTTGACCTAGTTAATCTGGTGTGAGAGTATAATTTCAACAAAATGCATGTCTGTTAGAATCAAGACATCAATGTCGAAGCACTATTTCTAGTGCAAAACTACAGAAAAGAAATTAAATCAAAATGCTTGACTTCTTCTGGCAGGCAGTAATGTTTACCTTGAAGAGCCCCTGTTGCTCTTGAATGTGCAGTATAATCCAGTCCCCACTGTAAATCAGTGCTCAATACCTGTATTCAAGCAAGAACACATCACATGGTACCTCCATGGTTAGTCGTATGCATGCCAGAGCTGCGGGAGACAGCTACTATCTTGCATTGGTTTCTAGAGAGGCCAGACTCTACATTTAGCATTTCAGTATGAGCACCAGCATGCTATTGGTACACTTAGCTGAACCCTGAACCAATCAAACACCTGTTTACCTGTGAGTAATTTGAAGCAGGCATCGAGTTTAGCATGTAACAATTGTCTGTTTTATTCAATCTGATAAAATTATTGTTGTGTATTCATAATCAGATCTGGATCACAAAAGTAAACGTGAGTGCCATGAAGTATATGGTAAATATTTACCTGATGTGCAGTGGGAAAATCATTTTGACAATAATCTGGAAAAGTTTCTTTTTCAGCGTGCTTTCATTTTCTTTCCTGTATAACATAGTCTTTTAATTCAATCAAAATAAAAACTGAAAACCTGTGTTTTTTGATTAAATAACTAATTTAGTTACTCTTCAAAGCAAGCCTCTGCTTCAATACAGCAATTCCACGTTTGTAAAATGAGCATATCCTTTTAATCCAAGAGCCGAGTCGTGTCACTTCAAAGAACACAAACCACATGCACATTTTCTAGAGGACAGAAAGAACTAGGCTGTATGAGTCTCCAGAGACGTTTAAGTCACCGTGACTCTCTCTCAATTCACAGCAGCCAATCTGAGAAAAGAAAAATGCTCTCTGACGTTTTTCGCCGCCTTCGAGATGTCTCCAAAGTTAACGTAGCATATAATTCCACCACACCCCTTTTTCTCTCTCTCTCCCTGTGGCTGTGCGGAGAAAATAAGCATATTATCAAATTCTGCTCTCAAACGGCATAATTTCTTGGTTGCGTGAAATGGCTGTCTCTTCAGGGAATCCTTGGCCTAATGCTGACTGGCAGCCTCTCTAGCTTGGTGGCACAGACAAGACCCGAGCCAATGGGCTGGCAATACGGAAACTGTCATCTGCCTGCTGCCCTCTACGATGTACATCGAACCCAAATGCTGTTAACATTTCCACCGATTAAGGGCAGAAGGCCGACTTTTCTTACCAAAATGGGCTTTGAGGATAAACAATGTGCCTTTCAAACAGGGTTCCCTTTCAGACGTCCTTTGAAGGACACAAGATTCTGGTGAGGCATAGGGGAAATTATAGGGTATGTTGTTGGGCTACTTGGCAATTCAGGAACCTCATTGGCTTGTCCACGAAACAGAGACAAAACTCAAGGGGAAAGGGAAAAAAGTCCCAGAGTCCTCTCAATTCCCTTGAAAAAGCTGGGTGCTAGGAACTACGCTTGAAACACACAATCCTTTGTACGATGCCATAATACGTACCTCCTATTTCCTATCCTGAAACCTGTGACGTGCGTCCCTTCACATTTTGCTTCTACTAGTCTACTTGAAGTACTTATTTGTCATTTCCTCTAATAACTGAGGGAGTCTCAATACAGTCCTCCTGACAGCAGAGCAGGTTAGAGCTAAAATGATCGGGGGGGCAAAGCAAACACATTAACTCACATTACAGAGGAGGAGGGACCTAGAACAAACTGTCATTGTCCTCCATTACTATATTCAAAATTAGCCCCCAGAGTCCGTTGTAAGTAAAGGGTATTAGCTATATCAGGAGACAATTAATTTTTGCTACAAAAAATAGCTACTGTTTTTAAATAGCACAATTTTCTACTGTGTTACGATGGTCCTTCTATTTTTAAGGGCAGTTTGAACAGGATTGCGCATCTCTCATATTGTTGCTGCTTTTGGCGAGCTGCTCAAACTAGACGACCGTTCAAAACACTCTGATTACTTCATGACTGATAAACAACAAGGTTGTTCCAATAGGTTCAGAATCAATTTTCTGAAACCCCACTTTGATGACATGAAAAGTTATCCCTAAAACAAACAAGTTGTGTTGTCTATTTTGGTCACGGTTTTATGGGCATGATATGGTTTGAGCTGTAAAAGGCATTGTGGTCCGACGGAGACAGCCTCCTCTCCATCATTATCATTAGGGCCATGGAGCAGGGCCTTTGGATAATGAGAAAGCAGAAGAGGGTGGTGGCAGAGGGTTTGGCGGCCACTGTACGGTAGCTTTGGCATCCACGCTCTGACAGCATTTTTTGGATGGTGGGTTGAGTATAATTTGACGTCCTTGTGTATAAGTACACCATATTGTTTGGGAATTAAGTGCAGTGTCTAGGCCTGTAATTACATGTTCACAATAACTGGTATTCACCGAGGCTGGAAATAGCTTGAAGGGTTCCGGTCTGTGCTTCGATGCCGGCGAACTTCATAGGAACGGGCTGTGTCTCCTCTCAAATGTCAAACAGTTCTTATTTTAGAAACAAAGGGTTGTATTTTACCGCTTACTGATCTGGCTGGGCAGAAGTTTATTGTTCACCGGCTTCCTGATTAACAGAGTCACAGTGTTCTATACTATAGACGCCACAGGAAGAGAGAGGAGATGAATAAGTGGGCCTCGTAATGCAGGGTCGTGCAAAATTCAGAAATGCGGAAATGGCTCCATTTAACTTTGTCAGTGCGAATTTGAATGGATTTGGCAACACCCTACAGGACTTTCAATTGGAATTTGAACTGGAATGACAGGAAGAAGAATTTACTGAATGTAATTTACAGAAATTCCACACAGGCTATGCATTCTGGCATTCCTCTATCTATCTATCTATATACAGTATATATATATATAGATACACACACACACACACAACTGAATAACACTTTTAATTAAGGGTACATTTAATTTATCAAAAGTGTCAGTAAAGATATGTGTTACAAAATATATCTACAATATAAAACAAAGAAGTCTGCAACAAACTTTGATTTAAATACTGTTATGAATTTTTCTTGAATTTTGAATTAATTTCAAATATTCTTGCTTGCATTCAAATTGCATTTCTGTTTGCAACTTCAGTTCAAATTCAAATCAAATTTAAGAATTGAACTTGAATTTAAAATATGTTCTCAATTCGGAATGGTGCACAATTCTGTCATAATACTGCATAAGACAACAGCACAATGTGCCAACTACAAGTCAAGTCGATCGATTGCAGAGCCATACTGAACACCAGCAGATAGCAAAGTGATAGAGGGAATGTGGATGCTCAGTGGCCATGCAGGTGCGTCATCCGTCTGCGTTGTCATTGACTTTGGTGTTTCTAATAGGCTCCCCAGGTGGTACTTTACATGAGACCTAATCAGTCAGTGAGGGCTCTACTTCTCTCAGCCCTGCCCGGCTGGAGGGGAGGGTTAGACAGCCCCGTCCAGACAAACGGCCTGCTGGGACCCTCCACACAACCCCCTCTCTTTACCAGCTGCCTACGGCTCTCAGTGACTGGCCATATTCAAGGACACAGCAGTGCGCCCAAGCAGCATTTAAATCTCACAGATCTGTGTTTGGTCTCCATCTGTTTTCTTGTTTTTGTCCCATTCTGAGCACATGAAGACTGTAAAAAGAAAAAGAAAATAGAAATAAAAAAAAAACTTGACTTACTCCAGAACCGCCGACAATGTTCAACCGTGTAGTCGGCCGACGTTCCCTGCTGTGAGCATGACCAATTGCTCTCTAATGAAAGTTAAAGTACTGAGGCCTGAGAACCCGCTGCGCTAGTCTGGCCATGCTATTCTATTTAATATTCCTTGTGTATCTCAACAACCCTTGCGTCCTCCTCCATCACCCCCACCTTGATACAAATTACAGGTGTCCTCCCACACAAGTCTACCTGGTGATGTCAAAACTTCACATTCAATAAATCAGACCTACAAATGCAGAAATAATAGCTCTCCCTATGGATCAATTCGTAACAATGCCACTAAGCAATGCAACAATGGCCACTAAACATCTTAAACAAAGAAACCGTCTTATACAAAGAGAGTCAACAAGTCCATTACCATCGCAAAAGCCTGCAGCTGATATTATATATATATAGATATATATATATATTATATATATACTAAATATCTTAAAATCCTTATAAAAATAATTACATAAAATATACTCAAGAACCAACACTACTGTCACGGTGCTACTGTGAGGAGCACAGAGCGAGGAAACTTTAATTGAATCAAGGGAACCAAGAAGACACACATAGCAGAAGAATCAACAAGTAGAAAAAACCGCAAAACACTCCTGAAAGGCTGGTTCTTTTAAAACACAGGATAAGAAGGGACTAAGGAGACAGCCCTGGCATCAATTAACAATTAATTACAACACAGCCTGGACACCAATACTAATAATGAGGAAAGGAACTGGAAGAACCAAATAAGGGCAAACAGGAACATACACGTGACAGATCGCCCACCTCCCGGACGGCGCGGGACAACTACATAAGATAATTTATCTGTAATTCAAGTGCATTTTGTCTTACTACATGGCAGATTTTTTCTCTTGTTTTAGGTAAGTTTTGAAAACACATTTAACAACAACAATAATAATAAATCTGCAATTGCAATAATACAAAATAAAAATATTTGATATAACATTTTTGTATATGTTACTTTGAAGTAAGTGTATTTTGTTTGAAGATATTTTACTGAAAAACAAGAAAAAAAAATATATATAAAACACGTCAAACCAAAGACTCACTCCCCTACTATGGTGTCACTATTACGAGGGGAAAATTTGAAGTTTATGAAACTCTTCATCCATATCAGCCTGTTACAGGCTGTCTTTCAGCCTCTAGGTCTCAGTACAAAAAGTAGGAAAACACAACACATGTTACTTAGTTCGGTAACCTAGATGGGATTTATTTAACAGGCACATACAACTAAAGTCCTATAAGAAAACATAAAACTGCTCACCAGAGAGGAAGGTTGGGGTATCTAAGAGCACTTGTGGTTTCCTCAGGCAACAGGAGAAGCCATGGAGTATCGATTGGTTGCAGCAAGCCTTCCAGCAAGACTCTCTCCATTCAGGAGATACTTATGTTCACACAAGTCAAGTTGTACTGTAAGGTTTTCATAAGTGTTTGCCCTGGAACATTATGCTTAGGAAAAAAGCTGCATGTGAATAACATAATTTGAAAGCAAGCAAACTAGGATGAATCATTTATAGCCACAAAGGCCACAGCAGTCATTACTACAGTGATTTGTGATGTTTGGTGGATAAAGGACACCACCATGTTCTTCAAAAAGGAATCTCTGAATTTTACAAAAATGGGCCTGAAGTGAGATATTTACACCATGGATGGCTAAGGGCAAACCAGACCAGAGCAGGGGCCTGTTCATTTGGGTTAGATTGTCAAGTGACCATATGACATATGACAGAGTGAGGTAACAACACCTGGGTAAACGTCATCCTCAGCTTGTTAGGACTAAGCAAACGAGCCACTTGGTGGAGCCACAAAGTGAAGAAAACTGCTGTAAACGGTTAGGCCCTTTATTTAGTCTGTTGTCCGCTAAGAAATAGGATGTTGCCTTGAGACAACATACAAGAATGAACTTCTTGTTAAATATTTCTTTCCATGCCTTTTGTGACTAAAGGAAAGTGATTCTCTCAGAGAAATTGGTTTTCTACTTAATCAGCCATTAACTAACCAAAATTATGCTGTGCTAGCTGAAATATTCAGGAACATTACATATATATATAAAAAAAGAAGACAAAAGCCACTTCTATTAAAATATTAGATTTAGGCAGTGAGAATTCTCAGGTAAATTGATCATGTTTTAAGATTTTTTTTTTAAATTTTACTGAAAAAAATTTTCTGTCATTTTTTGCAAAACTTAAACCTTAAATTAATTATATAAATGCATTTCAAAATAAACAAAACACTATTCAAATCGCTGTTAATCAAATCTAATTGTATATCGAATTCAATACTGAATTCTAAATTGAAACCAAACCAACCAGTGAATCATTAATCAAATTCATACGTTTTACTTATGCAAAGTGGCACATCTGCAAAGAAACAGCAGACTAATGCAATTTCTGAAGAATTTATGTTTTTAATGTCACTTTTAAAATCACAAAGGGCAGTGGTGAGAGTAATCACTGAGTCTGAGAAACTTCTCTATCGCCAGGACTTGCCCACCTTGGTCTTCACAAACACGTCTGGCTCGCAGGCAGCACCTGGAGGTGAGCGTGCTGAGAAGTCAGACGTCGGTGAAAGTTTTACACTAAACCTACTTTTCCAAGCCTATGGAACAGCCATCCTCAAACCTGTTTACAAGAAAACACCACATCACAGAACCTGCTGTGGGGTAATTTTGGAAGCGACCAAAGGCGTGCCATCAGCGCAGTGTTCCCAGACGCTCTGAAACACAGCCGTAATGAGAGGCGAAAAAGTTTTGCAATTCTCCTCCCTGCAGTGTGGCAAAAGCGCAGAGAACACGGCTTTAGTGTAACGTAGCGAAAAGCTGCATCTTCTCTTCCACTGTGAGAACAGAGGGCACGTAAAACAAACAACACACTAAAAATACTAAGTTTGCCTATACAAACATGCTGCTTAATGAGCCAACGGTTTAGAAAGAGAGACTCACTCGTAGAGCCCTGCGTAGTCTACCACACTGATGTCTAGAGGAGAGAAGAGATCAGAGGGAGAAAAAACACAGACGCACAATGAAAGCATGGAGAAAGAGAGGCAGAAGACGACTCAAACAGTGAGCAAGAAGAAGAGCAGGAGAGAGAGAGAGTATATTTCACACATCTCCGTAGGTGGGCTACGGGAGCTACCTGAGCGAGCACTGAGCAGAGAAACGAACACAGATGTTGAGGTGTTTCTACAGGGTTATGCTTGATAAACTGAGAGTTTGTATATTGGAGCACATCCTTGTACCGCTTGTACCGTCAGGCCGTCGTCTCACTCCTTGGGGCTGCGCTCTAATTGTGCCGTAGACCAGAAAATGGTTGGTAATGCTGTCTGGGGTGATTTGATGGTTAAGGACCTCTCTGTTCAGTATGGTCCAAGCCATTTCATCCAAAACATTTTTTTTTTTTTTGGCCATGTTTTCAGTGATGTTGTACTGTAGAAATCACAACAAATCTGCCACAGACAGCATTTTTGAATGTATTTAGATTGCATATCTGTTCATTGCATTAGATTTAGGGTAGTAGATATCATTTAATAATGCACATGCTGTATGGTATTCAAACATTTAGCTGGACATTTGACTGATAAATTATTTTGTCCACAAATGTTAGAATAAAAGGTAAGACAATTAATACAACTTATGAAACATATACACAACCTATTAATACATATTATATACATAATTATAATAAATAATGTACTGTACAATAATTAATAATACACAATACAGTGCAGATATACAGTAAATTACACTATGCTGTTAGTTCTGCAAAATACAATGTTTCTATAAAGCATTAAACATTTTTTTAATCATTATAATACAACGATAATTAAATTATTATAAGGTAACTGGCATAGTATTTCCACTCAAACTAGCACCGAAAATGCATGCCACTAACATATTCTTGCAGTGCATTTTGAATGATTCGAATTCGCTCATATACTATAAGCTCTGCTGTAACTACTGCCATGGCATGAACAAAAGACTCATTGAGAAAAATCCCCCATCTCTCATTCTGACATAAACAGACAGCAGTGTATATGCAGACATATACTGGACACACTCTGCCAGCTCTGCTGGCGAGACAGACCATATTCCTTAAGAGACTACTTCAGTTGTCTCTGGTACAGAACATCTAATATTGTACACCTGGCAAGCAAAAAATAGTTTTATTTTGTAGGTTGCAAAGAGACAATTTTCTCTCTCTTTTTTCTGCTTTAAGGTTAGTACTGCCAGATAATTTTGTTGTTTCAGCCTTTTTATCCATGTTTGACTTCTGCTGTGAATGTGTCTCCACCGCTATGCATGAAAAGGCTGAATGTGCAGTGTTTTAAGTCTAAAAACAAACCCAGGAATGTTTAATTTCTTACATTATAAAACTCTTTGGACACGGTCAGTTGAGCTAGAGATATAATAAGTTTACAGTGGTAGCGAATGGCAGCTTTAATGAGAGTAGGCAGCTGAGGAGATATTCTTAATCAAAGCTGATGAAGCTTTGGGGCACACGCACACCTTCATAATAGAAAGAAAAACTGGAATCATTTTTACAATAACCTATACGTACGGTGGCCGTAGAGTGCAAAGCAAATCACAATTCTGAAAACAAAATAACAAATTACAAACGCAAATGCAAGTCTAAAAAACAAAATAACAATTCAGAAAGCACAACAACAATTCAAAAAACATTATAACAAGTCAGAAAACACAACGACAAATCCGAAAACAAATGAACAAATCAGAAAACACAAAGACAAATCAGACAAACCGGAAAAGGTAGGTATAGTTTGAGACAGCGCCATTGGTTTGGGATTACTCACTGCTGACTGGACGAGACATCTGTCAATCAACGTATACAGGAAGAACCAGCCGAAGAACAGTAGAGTCATGGTAGAAAGTTCGGAGATGGTATTAAAGTAGCTCAGTTAAATGTATTGTATTAATTGCCCTTACTCTGGAATATGACTACAGGAATGACTACAGACCTGTGGCTCTAACGTCTGTGGTCATGAAGTCTTTTGAAAGACTGGTGCTGGCCCACCTGTAGGACATTACTGGACCCTTGCTGGATTTTCTTCAGTTTGCCTACAGAGCAAACAGGTCTGTGGACGATGCAGTAAACATGGGACTGCACTATGTTCTGCAACATCTAGACAGACCAGGGACTTATGTGAGGATCCTGTTCGTGGACTTCAGCTCGGCCTTTAACACTATCATCCCAAACCTCCTCCTGCCCAAACTAATTCAGCTCTCCATGCCCACCTCCGTCTGTGGATCATCAGCTTCCTGACAGACAGGCAGCAGCCAGTGAGGCTGGGAATATTCTCATCCAGCACCCGTACGATCAGCATTGGTGCTCCTCAGGGTTGTGTTCTCTTTCCACTGCTCTTCTCCCTGTACACCAACTACTGCACATCTAAAGACCCCTCTGTCAAGCTCCTGAAGTTTGCAGACGACACCACACTCATCGGCCTCATTTAGGACGGTGACGAGTCTGCTTACAGACAGGAGGTCGAGCAGCTGGCTGTCTGGTGCAGTCTCAACAACCTGGAGGTCAACACGCTCAAAACTGTGGAGATGACCGTGGATTTCAGGAGAAACCCCTCTGCACTCCCCCTACTCACCATCATTGACAGCACTGTGACTGCAGTGGAGTCATTCAGGTTCCTGGGCACCACAATCTCTCAGGACCTGAAGTGGGACACTCACATTGACTCCATTGTGAAAAAGGCCCAGCAGAGGTTGTACTTCCTTCGCCAGCTGAGGAAGTTCAACCTGCCACAGGAGCTGCTGAAACAGTTCTACTCCGCCATCATTGAATCTGTCCTCTGCACCTCAATAACTGTCTGGTTCAGCTCAGCTAACAAATCTAACCTCAGAAGACTACAGAGGGTAATCCATACTGCTGAGCGAATCATTGGTACAACCCTCCCTTTCTCTCCAAGAACTGTACTCATCCAGATTGAGCAAAAGGGCTGGCAGAATCACTGTGAACCCCTCACATCCAGCACACTCCCTCTTTGAACTGTTGCCATCTGGTCGACGCTACAGAGCACTGAGCACCAGAACGACCAGACACAGGAACAGTTTCTTCCCTCAGGCCATCCATCTCATGAACACTTGACAATAACTGTGGAACACACACTATTTATTCACTCATACACTTATTTATCTAACACACACACTCAGTCTACATTTCAATTTGCACATAATATACCTGTACATACAACTGTCTATTGTTATATACCTGGACATACAATTGTCGATTTGTATATTTTTTATTCCTTATTTACTTGTTCTATTTTTCAATTTATTATTATCTGTGTTTTTGTTCTGTCACTGTCATTCTGTTACACTGTGGAGCTTCTGTCATGAAAACAAATTCCTCGTATGTGTAAACATACCTGGCAATAAAACTCATTCTGATTCTGATTCTGATTCATTCTGATTCTAAAAATACGGGGTGTCTATTTACATTTAGTTAAAAGTGGACATAATACATCAGCTCTAGTGGTGCAGATGGATAAGTGCTTGGCCTTGGCTTTTTGACGTGATCGACCCGGGTTCGATCCCACCTTTTGCCAAACTTTTTTTTTCTCCCTTTTCAAATCTCGTATTAGCATTGGATTCTATTTACACTAAGTGAAAATTGCAGTATTTTTAGCAATATGCTATTTACACTAAGCGCAAATACCTATTTACACTGTTAAAATAACAGGATTTCTACTATAAAGTATACTACTTGTTGCAAATAGTGACAATTATCTGCATTTCAGTATTGTAGTACATTATAAAACAGTATGCAATAATAATGTATTGAGTGTAAATTATCATTTTAATTTTAATTATTAAATGGATACCACCTTATTGGTACAATAAAGCCCTCCCTACACCTACCCTAACCCTACCTGATACTTTTTCAACTTTTTGATTATTTTCTTCATTTTTGTTTAAAATAATTGCCTTTCCGATGTGATTAGATTTGAAAAGGGAGAAAAAAAGTTCGGCAAAGTCGGGACCTAACCCAGGTTATTGTGTCAGAATGTCAACGCCTAGCGCTTATCCGTCTGCACCACTGGAACTGATGTTTTACAGCCACTTTTAACCAAATCTAAATATACATTCCGTATTTTTTGATTGACAGATGTCTCGTCCAGTCAGCGGTGAGTAATCCCAAACCAATGGTGCTGTCTCAAACTATACCTACCTTTTCCGGTTTGTCTGATTTGTCGTTGTGCTTTCTGACTTGTTATTTTGTTTTCAAATTTGTCATTGTGTTTTCTTACTTGTTATAATGTTTTCTGAATTGTTGTTGTGGTTTCTGAATTGTTATTTTGTTTTTTTTAGACTTGCATTTGCGTTTGTAATTTGTTATTTTGTTTTCAGAATTGTGATTTGCTTTACACTTCTCGGCCACCGTATTAATGTCCTCTTGTCACAAATCATTAAAAGGAAATGAGCAGAAAATACTGCAACAATTGCACAAAGAAAAATAAAAAAACAGGACAACTTTCTTCTTTCTTTTATGGATTACGTTTCTGGTTACATCAAAGCAATTGTGAAAAAAATAAACAATTAACCATTGGACTGGGAATATGTTCATAAATAATGTATTTATTTTTTCCCTCCCTTTCTCTTAGAAAATAAGTTCTGAAATGAATAACCTTATATAGATCCAAAAGTTTTCATGCTGTGAATTGACACACGAGATATTAGCCTTTCCCCTAAAGGCCACCAGAAGAAAAGAAAAAGGAATAGCAATGACATTCGTGCCTACCAAAACAGACAGACAATTACTGCAGAGAGTAGACTACACCAAACACTGGAAATGTATAATTATGAAATCATTGGCAACCGCTTTCAGATATGAAATTAAAGAGAAACTTCAAAAACAAGATCCTAGCCACAAATTTTCTTTCTTGTGCCTTTTTTTTCATTTTAGTCATTGTCAAAAAATCTAATAAGAATATGGAATCATAATTATAAAGACAGATATATAATAAGTCCATTAAATACTACTACTACTACAACTAATAATAATAATTACTTTTTTTAGTCTAAGCAGTTTTTAAGGAATTTCAAACCACTGTTCCTCTGTTGTGGTGGTCAGTACTATTCAGAATGCATAATATTTTCTAGATGGCTGTAATAACTTCATACCTTTAGCCTAACCAATGGCGTAGTAGAGGTGGCTAAAGCAATATTACTTTATAGTAGAGAGACCTGGGTGGTCCATGAGCCTGTATGCAGTGCTGAGCACCGGTGGGTCCTCTTTTCTCCGGTTCAGCGAGAATGTAGAGCTCTTCTCCATCTATCTCTCACTCTCACTCTCTCTCTGATGAGTCAGCCCTTTCTCCCACTCCTTGGCTGCCCTGTTTGTTTTGGGATTGGTGGTTTTAGCCAAAAGAAGAAAAAAAAATTCAGCTACAGAAGTAACAGAAAAAAATAGGCAGAGGGTTAGAAATAAAGAGAAAATGTTGTTCAATATTTGGACGTCTTCTGACTGTCTGCTTAAATATTGGCCCATGGCTGTCGGGATGGAGTGAGAAACAAGGGTTTCAGTAAGACTGACAATGAGATCTCTGTGGCGACGAGGCAGACTGTTTATCTGTCTGTCTGCTGGTTTATCGGACTGTCAAATTATCCTTCTCTGCAAACATCTTCCCGCTCCGTGAACATAAATAACATATGCCGCGCGAGTCAATTGACTCTCTAACCGGAGGTTAACAGGGTTACTTAATGAGATGAGATGTTTCTTTAAATATAGGAGACAGCATGCAATTCCTTTGCATTATTCATAAAGGCGGAAAAAAATGTGTTTTCTGCACATACAGACAAGATAATGTCAAAAATATGTATGTGTGAACTGGGTGAAGTGAAATTGTGACATTTTACAGAACTGATGTAGGAAATGTATGAGCCATGGTGACAGAGATATATTACAGTTGAACAGACTTATAACTCTCGCACATCAAAGCTCTGAGTGGGGTTTGAACCGTTGCATTTCAAACAGAGAAAACCCGCCGTCCTGCCAAGACCAACAGGCTGGGCTGCTTTTAAATGCATTGACTCTCTTGAACATAAGGATACAAACTGATTCAAGTTTCAAATGTTCACTGAGGCTACTGTTTATAAACTAAATTACACAGGTTTGGACCCAAAATCACAGGACACTTCAGTTAAATAGTTCAATTCCAATAACTTCCAAAGACATTTACATAAAATGATTCATAAGCTCTTGAAGCATCACCAGAGAGTGTCAAATATGATTTCAGATCATCTACATCATAAACAAGCATTACACAGCATCCTCCTCCACCTTGCAAAATAAATCACAGCCTTATACAGTATGTGCCACATAGAAACACATCATAAATATTTCACATAGGCATCTGAAGGAATCGGCGACATAACATGTACTGAAAGGCCTTTACGGTGATTAAAAGATTTGGAGAAATGGTTTAGCCAGATAAATTATTTTTATACTCGCCGTAATGAAGTCGTAGTCAGCTCTGTGTGCGTTGGGTGGGGGCCAGGGCATAAAATTCCCTCCTTTTAGCCACAGAAATCGTTGCTAAGGAGTTGGTGTATTGACCAAACAACTCACTCCCTGCCATTCGGTTACGGACTGTGGGCTTGAATTGTCACAACCATGTTATTCATTGCCCCTGACAAGCTCTGTAAGAATATGTAAGTTCAAAACTTGACAAGTGTAAACAGACACCCTTCGTGCGCCCCGTTCCAGTCACTTGAAACGCAGAAAAAGACTTTCCACTGGGCTCATTTGTCTGCAGTTTCTCTCACTTTGGTTCACGGAGCGCGACGCACAGATGATCTGCTGTGTAACTGCGCACATGCAAGCTCAACTATCAGGTTCTCTACATTAATTACTTAATCTGCATAAGGCTCTTTGATGTTCTGACTGCTCTTATTAGAATATGAAAGCAGTTTCAGATGAGAAACAGCTCTGTTTTGTGTCTGGATTCAGTTCTTTGCTGTGTGTGAATCCTTTGTGACTCGCATGGGGTGTTTATATACCAAATGGCTTCATGGGTGCATAATCTGGACGGTATTACAGTATTATAATAACAGCTGGGTAAGAAGTTGCTTTCAAATGCATGTTAGTAATAATCTGTTAATGAGGGACTAAAATAAGGGTTTAATTCTACAGTTATACCTTAATAAAATGAAGAGGGAAACCCATTTTGACATGTTCCACTGTAAATTTCCATTCAGGGCCTGTTCAGATGACACATTGGGCTCTAATGTTTAGCTGGGCAGTGTCATGCGAGCTCTGCCTCCTCTTTCAGACAATTTTTTCCCCCACCTCATTGGAGGACACAAACAAAGAATTGCCTCAGACAGGAAATTTCCTTCATTTCAATTAAGCAAAAAAGGAGTTAGGTTTAGGAAGGAAAGAAGAGGAGGAAAAAGAGCTACAGTGAAATTCACAGCCACCCAGGATTATGGAAGACTTGCAAGGACCGCATGAGAGACCAACATCCAACCACTTCACACAGGTGTTACTGGATGTGTGGACACACCTCTGTGTGGTGTAAATACACTCGTGCCTGATCCCTCATCTGACTCCACTGCCAAAGACAAGAGTTTGAGTCATTCCTATGTGAGATTGGTCTTTTATCTCAAGATCTTTGAAATTACTTTTTATAACCTTGGTTTTTATTGATATATTATTAAATTTCTAATAGCAAGAATATACAGAAGTTGTATATGATCTCTGATTATTTAAGTTCTTTAAAATTCAATTTCAACTCCTTCAATTTCAGAAGGATTTAGATGGTATCTGTTGTTCATCACATAATATTTCTCCCAAAAATTATTTAATTATTTACTCACCTATGTTGTTCCAAAACTGTATGCCTAAAATTACACCCCATGGTGACCTCAGCTGTTGATCTCCAAAAAGCACTCCAAAAAGTATAGTCAACTCTTGTTGTATAATATAAATTCTTCTGAAGCAATCATGTCTTTATTCATTGCTACTCTTGTACTCAAAACTTTGCATCTAGTCTGTGTTTATGTAGTTCAAACAGTATTGCAAGCAACACCAAGGACATGGGTTCGATTCCCAGGGAATTCATGAACTAATAAAAAGTATATGTTGAATGCAAATAATGCTTTAGATAAAAGCACTGCAAAATGCATGCATGTACTGTAAATGTTTGTTTCCAGAAATAATAATAATAATAATAAAAAAAAACAATTAGCATCATGTTACTTTACTTTTTTTGTACTTTTTGGTCACTTTTTCTAGTCACTATAAACTGTCCTAGTATGACCAGATCTGCAAAGCTATTCTTTTCATATGGTTCTGGAATGACATGAAGGTGAGTACATTTTCATTTTCAAGTGCACTATTCCTTTAAGAGGACTTAATAAAATCGCCTTTCAAACTCATTTATTCTTTGACTGACTTGAAGTGATAGAATCACTCCTAAAAGCGCATATATATATGTCCGGTGTGTATGTGTGTTTTAGGGGAAGCTGGAAATATGAGGAGCTGAAAGCTTGTGCACATAGGTTATGTGTGTGTTTGTGTCAGTCTATCGTTCCTGTGTTTGGTTGCAGAGATGCAGACCTGCATCTATGTAAACGTGTACCGGTGTGTATGTGTGTGTACGTGTGTTGAAAAGCTATGCGTCTAGAGCGGAGCTCCAGCGCGCCTTTCACATGCCAAAGAAAACTGTGGTCGGAAGAGGCCGCTAATAGAGCATGATGCACGTCACCTGAAACTAAAATCATCGGCAACCGAGAAACCACAGAAGGCAGGCATCTCCCTGGCTCTGCTTTTAAAGTCTTCCAGAGCCTCCTGGGACCAGTCCCTTTGCCCAGACCCAGACCCTCATTTCCCTGCCGCCCCACCATGAGCCTCCATTAGCCTCCACTGCTTCCGCTCGCGTGTCAGGACTCCTCACGGTGGAGATGGACAACCGAGGTTAGAGCTGGACAAGCTGTTAACAAGTCTATAAATGTTCCTCAAGCTTCTGTCTTACGGTCTTCATCAGAAACTAGCTAAACGTAACCTCATGTCAATCTAAACCTGTATGACTTTCTTTCTTCTTTTTCTTTCTTCGAAGAAGATATTTTGAAGAACGTTGAAACGCCCAAACAACATTGGGCCTCATTGACTTTTATTGTATTGACAATCGATTCTATTGTATGACATTCTTTAAATTAACATATTTTGTGTTTTGCAAAATAAAGTCTTGGGCATGGAACAACAGTACGGTGAGTAAAACGATTTGTAAATTCATTTTTATTTAATGTCAAGATGAATGTGTATAATATCCTCTGAAGTGGGAAAAGGGTGCGTAGGATAGGAACGGTTTCTCCTTCCACTCATCTTAACACACAATCAGCTCTCGCTGACAGTGTTTTCAAAGGTAATTACACAGAAAAATATACATCACATCCAGTTTACTCCACTATATGCTGATGAAGCCAAATGTGACACTGATTTTGACAGGTTTTAACGATTTTTAATTTAAACTTTAAAATAAAAATAGTTAAATGATTGATATTCATGTTAATACAATGTTAAATAAATAAAATAAATTTAATCAAATCAAATGTCTTATAATTTAAGTATATTTTTAAAGTATATTTAGTTCATGATCATTATTCAGTATAATGTTCAATGGCTATAATGACCAATTTTATATTTTTATATTTTATATAAACATTTAACAGATATATCAGCACTGGTCTCATTTAAATACTAAATTATAGACAAAACTAATCTTCTGTTTTGCAGTGATATGCAAAATTATCAGTAACACTTTAAAATAAGGCCTTATTGGATAACATTAGCAATACATTTGATACAGTATTTACTAATCTTTGTCAATGTTAGTTAATAAAAATACAATAGCTCAGGCACATTTAATAATATTAACAACAACCTTTGATTGTAATTGTACATTGGTAAATGTTGACATTAACATTAACTAAGACTAATAAATGCTTTAGAAATATTTTTCAATGTTAAGGGATAATGTACATCCAACCGGTTGTTATCGCAGAATAACCCCCGACAGGTGTCTTGTATCACCCTGAAGGGGGTTACTCTGCGATAACAACCAGCTGGATGTACATTATCCCATTTATTACATGGCTACTTGCCACATAAGTAAATAATTAGACATGAAATATTGATTTGAGTTGAAATATTTTAACGCAAAGCTTCCGTGAACAGCAGTTGCGAGCAAGCGGCAAGTTCAAACTAGACGAATTTTTCAAAACAAACTAATTCTGCTCTTCATTCCACACAACTTCACCACTTTTGGAATTGAAATTTAAGAAGTTCTTTGGCTGCTAGTAAAAGCCAGTTGTTTTGTGCCAAATGTCCTTTAAGGAGCACTTAGAGTCCTCTCAAATGGCTTCATGTGTCCCCCCACTGTCTGCACCTTCTGGGCCATCTCAATGTCAGGGTCAATGTCTTCATAACACATCTCAAATAATGTGCCACACAAATATACTGGCACATCAGCCTTTATTAAACTGTAGCCCAGTTTCAACACTTTATAACATTATACATTAGGTATCATGACCTAACTACCGTTCAAAAGTTTGAGGTTGGTCAGAGTCTCAGAAGCTCACCAATCTATTTAATAAAAAAATCAATAACAACAGTAATATTGGAAAATATCATTAAAATTAAAAACAAATAAATTTAATTTAATTTAATTAAAATTACATTAAAAAGTTTGTCTAATTTTATATTTTTAGATGTAATTTATTCTTAGTGATGGAACAAGCTTGCATTTTCCAACAGCCCTTACACTTGTCTTTCCTTGTCATATGATCCTTCTGAAATTATTCTAATATGCTAATTTGCTTAAGAAACATTTTCTATTATTATCAAGGTAGAGAACAGTTGTGCTGCTTATTATAATAACATTGTTGTGAAAACTGATAATTTTTTTTTATGATCCTTTGATGAATCGGAACATCAAAAGAAAAGCAATTGTTGGAAACGTCACTCTTGTGATCAATTTACCAATCATTGGGTGGGCCCTTCATCAAATAGTATTAATTTTCTTTCAAAAAAACAAAAAAAAAAAATTAAATAGATAAGTTACTAACGCCACCCCACACTTTTGAATATTAGTGTATACAACTTTTCATAGATAGACTATATTTCATAACAACTAGTCAGATTCAAGGATTAACTAATTAACAGTTGTACAACTGTTAAAATAGTAAATAAATAAATAAATAAAAAACACTTTGCCCCCGATGTAGAACACCCCCCCCCCTTCCCAGGTAATTTTTACATTTAAGACCCTCCGATCTAAACATCTCCATTGTTTTGCATTTCTTTGCCAGTGTCCCAAGTTCTTCCTCCCTTTTCCCTTTCTTCCTCTTTCCACGTTCCTCCTCTCTCTTTCCTCTCCCCCCCTCCCTCCATGTTTCTCTCTCTTTCTTTCTCTCTCTCTCACTCTCTCTCACACGCACACACACATCACTTCTGTATGGTGACAGCTTGTGGGTGGGAGAGGAGACGACTAGTGTCAATGGTGTCTATTAAAAAGGACCACACAGGCCAATGGCCGGCCATGATGGATGATTATCTCAAAGTGTGACAGGTGCTGGGATGGTGGGGGAGTGCAACCTCTCTCTGTCAGCTCCTGTGTGTATGTGTGAGAGCGTGTGAGAGTTTGTCCCCTTCTTCTTTTCTGTTCTCTTCTGTCAGCAAACCACTTTTTGTCAGTGTATGAGGCTTTATCCCTCTCTCTTCCACTGTCTTCCAGCTTCTTGTGTGTGCATGTGTGTGTGAGGTTGCCTTAAGACCCCCCTCCTGCCTCCTCATCTCTACCCCTACTTCCATCCACACCAACAGACGTTTTCTCCATTGCTTTCATGTTCACAAGCTCTCTCGTTCTATCAGCTTGCCTTAGCTTGCTTTCTTCTTCTTTGTCTCTTTCTTCCTCTTCTTTCCTCTTCTTCCTTTAAGGTTTCGGTCATCCTGTTTCTCTAGATCCCCTCACCCCCCCCCTCACCCACCCACCTCCCTGTTGTCTGCTATCCTCCCTGCTAGCACGTCTCTGATTGAACTCGTGAAATTACTCTACTTGCTATGAGGCTGTGTAGGTGCTTTCTTTCCTTTCCTTCCGCCTGCCTCTGCTCGCTAATGTCCAATCTCCCGTCACCGTGGTGAGAGTGGCCTATCGGAACCATTACAAGCCATCCTGGATATCTATCTACTCCTGAGTCACCACACAAACACACACACACACACACAGACAGTGAACCGCACCATGCCCTCATACACAAATGCAATAATTGTTTTTCCCCCTTCCTCTTTTTAACTCTTTAAAAGTAGTCGAACCAAAGAACAGAACAAGAGACCCCTTTAAGTAGAGAAGGCCTTTTTTCACTTATATGGTGTAAGTAAATTTTCAAGAACAACAACTCAAACCAATAAAACTGACACGAACCAAACTAGATTGCACAGAACTAAATCAACACATGATCAAAAGTTATTTACACCCAATGTGGCTATACTATGATGTCTGTCAATGGTTTCTGTCAATTATTCAGTTGACTGACATAATATTCCTATGAGTTTGTTGTTGCACAGCAGACGTATTTTCTCTGTCCAACTAAAACATTAATTTTAATTACAAATATTATAAACAAATGTCATATATCAATTTGATTTATTAATCAATTTGATTCGTTATATATTTAAATTATTGTATTGGAATAAAGATATTTAATCAAATTACTTATAAACGGCCTGGTTTTTTTTGCAAATATGGAAAAGCAGTATAAGTGGAGCAATTTATATTGATTTATTATTGATAAATAGCTGCTCTAATTGTTCGTATTGTACATACTGTGCATATATTCAATATAATAAAAAATAATCAACTTCACACACACACACAAAAAAAGAAAGAAAAGAAACTGAAAAGAAAATGAGATCTGAGACCACTTTTATCTTACTATAATTAAGAAACTATTCTTTTATTAATATTTTTAATTCCTTTAAAAATCTTTTTTTTTTTTTTTTTGTCATTTGACTTTTTTTTTTTTTTTTTTTTATTTTTTTTTTTTTTTTTTTTTTTGTGTTTTGCATAATTTTTGATGTGGGTTTTTGGTTATTTTTTATTAGTTTATATTTTTAATGTCTATATTAGCTTTTTTAAATTTCTTTAAAATAAAACAAATCAATCACGTTTAAACTACAATGACAATGACAAAAATTTGGCCTTAGCACCTCCTGAAATAAATAAATTTGTTTTATTTTATTTTATATAAGTTGTTTTATTTTATTAAAAGAAACAAAATGGTTTATATACTACTACTATTACGTACTCACTACTTTATCTACTACTACTTACTACTATAATATAAATATTAAGTTTGTTTTGGATGGACTGAGACCATTTGGTTAAAATTGGGCCAAAGAATTAGATCACAGGAAAGACAAAAAAAACAAAGAAAACATAAAAAAGCCTGAATGACAAAGAAAACTGGTTGCTTTTTTTTTTCACTGTTGGTTTGGGGTTTGTTTATTTTTCCTGGTCATCTTCGGGGTCTCAGATTTGGACTAATAAACGTGAATTAGGAAGTGCAAATCATTAAAGCATTTTTAATTTTTTTTTTTTAAATTTTTTTTTTTTTTCTAACTGAATCGGTATTCAACACACCCCTGCCAGCTTGATGCCACAGTGATGACTTCTGAAATCAGTTGCCTGATTTTAAGTCTAAAATTAAAACATGCTGAACAAACCACTCTAACTGCTGCGCAAGCACATCCATGCAGCATAAACCTCAATACTGTCACAAGCGCTGTACAGTTCCCGAAACACCTTAAATCTGGTGTTGCATGACCACACTGTTATGGCCTGGCCAAAGACCACATAACCTCATTTCTCACGCTGAACTTCCTCATGGCGTTTTTATAACGTGATTGATTGTTAGTAGTCACCTGTTACCCATTCTCTGCTCTTATTGGTTAACCATGCCAAAAACCATATATTTATACTGTATTTTTAGTTCCTTGTTACGGTATGTTCTTCAGTTCCTGGCCGAGGTGTTCCATATGAACTCAGATGGCTTGTTTAAATGCTTTCATAGTTTGTGGAGTCATCTGTATATAGGGTTTTCTACAGGTGTCTGTCATCAATGGCCTTCTGCGTCTGGTTTTTCTTTCTGCCTGCTCTCTTGCTGATTTTCCTTTCCTCTTGGTTCTTCTGTCTGGGTTTCCTGTCCCCTGCCCCCCACAGCCCCCTGCAATTTGTATCATCCTCTAATAGAGCCAGCTGTCAAAGATGTGATCGCACTGGGGTGGTCTATATGGAAAAGCAGTCATATCCACGTTGCATACCATTCTTTCAGCAAAAATGCAATTGTGACAATACCTGTGACAAAAAGATGAGTATTGAAGTCCTTACAGTCTTTTGTCTTACATCTTTAATTGTGTGCAAGACGCTGAATGTACAACATTCCCAATCAGGATATAAATCCTGACATTTTATTCTGTTTTCCCTCCTTACTGTACTTTTGGCAGATTTAATATGACTGCAAGAATCTCATTATGTTTCTTCACTCCTCTGCGTTGGCAGAGTTATTATGTGCTGGTAAGATCGAATGAGGACAGCATGAAGAAATGCAAAGAAAGCATTCTGGAACGAACACTGAGCGGACGAGGGAGGAATGAGGGGTTCAGTCACGTAACTCTACCTATGGAATGTTGCTCTGGAAATTCATAGAAAAAGTCCTTCAGTGAAGCATAAGACTGGCCTATTTTGAAGTATGTCCAGCTGCAAAGATATAGTATGATTATTAAATAATGCTGAAAAATGTGCTCTTAAGGAAAAGACAATCTAATCCCTGGGCAATATAATCCTTCAGATTCCTTCATTAAAGACTGTTTTGGCATATACTAATATGCCTTAGTCACAACAATATATAAAAAAATAAACCAATAAATAACTAAAATAAAATATCTAACAAACTCAAGTGGAAGGCCAGTTAAATGGTTCAACTTAAAATAAAATAAAATAAAAAATATATTTTTTGCAGATGTAATAAATAAATTAATATATTGAAAATGTCTCACTGGGAAACCAGTCCAAATATTATAATATTTTAGATATTTCAAACTAGGTTTCTCAACCTCAAACTTTATAAGCTCATTCTCTATATAAAGCATCTTAAAATCAATTGCTGTGTGAATTTGAAGGCAAATGCATTGTCCTAGACTGTTTAAGTGCCTCTGTAGCAACTGCAACACTGCAACTGCAACTCCCTCCTGATCTGCATAGAGTATCATAGATAGCCCTGATTTTTCAAACTTTAAACTATGTCTGACATCATTTTGATTAAATAAGACCATCCTTGTCCTTGAAGAGATGATCTTAGTGGCATTTAAATTATTTTTTTTTTTTTTTTTTTTTTTTTTTGAATCGTTTGTTTTGTTTTGGTGCCTAATTCTGTTATTTCTTTCTGTTCTAATACAATGCTCCCAACACTATTTGAGAGTGTATACTGGAATCCAGTAGCGTATGCTAACGAACATGTTAATTTAAAGGGGTCTGGACTGCCCTTTTGTTCTTTCTTATTTTGTTACTGTTTTCTCTTCGCTGAGGTCCCACGTATAATTTTATTCAATCTGTTTACATAAAAAAAAGACAAGTTAGAAAGTAATTGGCTATTTTCTTGTCCTGTGGTTATTGACCCCCCTACTCAGAGCCCTTGACCCCCTCTCATCAGAACAATCTGTTTGAATAGGTGTGGCAGATTGTAGACTTAGAATTAAATGCCCACTGCTATGATTGGCTAAGAGTTGTGTATGTTTGACAGCCTACATACTGTACATAGGATGAACGCCTGCTGCTGAAGCTGCTGGTGATCTTATGTTAAAACCCTCTAAATACTCAGTAACATATCACAATTCCTGGTAATAAACCACTAGGTTACCACATAATAAAAACAGTTGCTCACACTTGTGTGGTGCTATACACCATGCTGTCAGATTCCATATTAGGTTTGAGAGTCGGCCATATCATCTCTCTGAAAAAAATCCCTGCAGGGGGGTGAAGGAATTGTGCCGTGTTTGTAAACAAATCAGTGGTAAAATGAAGTGAACAAAGAACCAAGTTCTTACTGATGCAGTCTGGATCTTCATTAAAAATCAAGTTCATCCACTCTTTCCTAATGTTAGGATCAAGAAGGAAGGCGACGCAAAGACTGTGTTTTTCCACAACTTGGCACTGAACAGCGTCTTGTCGTCTTCGGAGCATCTTTATATTTTGGTTTCGGTGTAGACCTGCGTTTGCCTCTCTCGTTATTTACACTACATGCGCGAATCAGTGGGTGGAGCTAAACAGGCAGTGATGTCGAAGCAGGCATTGATCTTCATCTGAGGAGGCGGAGTTTAGACACACTATTATGTCACAAATTGGCACATTCAACAACCTGTCGTTTTGGCAGTTTGGCTTCAATATAAGCTGTTTTTAGACTAATGAGAAAGTTTTGAGTTCTGAAACTGAAATGTTTTTAGTACAATGATCTGTCAAAAGATCAAGGGAATTTTGATTTCTCAGTTCATAACCCCTTTAAATGTGCTTGTTCGGGCCATCTTTTTCTCATCACCCTGCTTTGTTACACATTCACCATAGCCCATCATTTTAATCTGTCACTAAAGCTAAACCATGAAGACAGAATGTAAAATGTCTAGTCTACCCCTCCCCCATGGGCAGATGGTATCTCCCTGACCATATCATCTCTCCCAAAGGAAACTCATATCCAGGCACTATGAAATGACTCCAAAAGCATAACAAATGAAAGAAGATAAAAGGTTGGAAAAATTGAGAATAAATTACTGTAAAGGGGAAACTGCTTCACACCCTGTCCTCCACTGAGCACACTGGCCAGAATGAAAATCAACTTAAATTGATAAAACCTTTTTCCTCATTATTTTAAGAGAACAGATTTGAGGCAGGGAAATCGATTAATTGTATGGCCTCTTTTTAACTTCAAAGAGCACAAAAACCCGTAACACCATACTTAAAAAAAAGAAAAAAGAATAAGAAAAAAAAGACAAAATACAGCCTCACAATACCAAAATCTGGTTGAATGGCAAATTAGCTAAGCAAAATTATATGTCTTGCATGTTGCACAACTGCTGCATGAGATTATTTATAGTTTTTTACAACACTTAAGAACAATTTCATATGTAACGCCACTGAAATTTTTCAAACCCATTCAGGAGTTCTTCAATCTTAAGCCCTAAAGCAAACAAAGAGCAGATAGCCCTTATTTTAGAGCAACCCTTTCCCAGTATATGTAATGCATGGTGAAAATCCATTATGCCAAAACTCATTTCCTGCCTAGCAAAAACAAATAGCCCTTTAAAAAGAGGGAGGAGAAAATGGCAAATTTCTTTCTTTCCTTATTTTAGCAAAAAAGACAGACTCGGCTTCCTAGCAAGACCACCTGGGAGAAGTGTAATATTGAGAGAGAGGGTGGGTTTGGAAGGAGAAGAAGATTATGCTATTGATTACATGAAAAGTTAGATTTTTCCTCAGCAGGTACACATTTCTATATAGTGCATGTCTTTTATTAATGTTGAACGGCGAACTTAAGAGGTAATTATCCACTTACAGTATAAAAGAAAGGGACACACAATTATCTGCGCATATTCATATGGCAAGGTAAATCAATATCTATGGCTCTTAATTTATCCCTACCATAATGAGCACAGGCATCACTGCTATTAAGCTTGTATGTTCCAGCAACATAACAAAATAATTCAGCACTGTGGTCATAACAAGGGCACTGTTCTTGTTTACGCTGTACATAAATCTTACCATCCCCAAATAAACTTTTTGATAGTTCACCAAAGAACTAATGACCTTGAAAGAGGAGCAAATTAGCAAACATACAGAGCCATCTGTGTGCCCTGCAGGCAGTCAAATTATTTCATCTTTGCCAAGGTACCCTAATGAATCTCCTGCATTTTACATGTAAATCTTTGTCTAATCTCGCTCCTCGCTTCTGCCAAACGTCTGAAGCAAATAAATATATAAAACCCAATTACGATTTAATTAATAGAAATCTCGTGTTCTATGGAATTTGTACCTTGGCTGGGCAACTCTAAGCTCTGATGCAGACTCACATCTGAGCTTTATCAGCCCCTGCTGTTTAAACAAGCCCTCAGGGTCTGAGCGGAGCTTCACCAACCTCTCAAAAAACTAGCTCCCTCACTGCCCATTGCTTTCTAAGAAAGTTTCAGAACAATCTACATAATAATGGTGCATTCAAGTCAAGATTTGTTTGAAACTCTGAGGGAAACTGGATTTTTCTTTGAGCCCTGAGTTTCTGAGTTGGGCTGTGGAAAAGAGAAAACATGGCGGATGGATGCAGCATGTGTAGTCGATGGTAAAAATTTGCTGAAATTATTATTTTCTTCATTTACATTAAAACTACCTAAGTTACACATACAAAATATATATTGTATAAAAGGTACATCATTCAATGTATCAATCAACAGCAACACACAAACAGTTAATAAATAAACAAATGAACAAAAATATTTTCACCATTACAACTTCATAATTTGTCAATTTCTGTCATTTGATTTATAAAGTCTCAAAACTCAATCAGTGGCTTTTTTACTGTATCAGGACATATTTGCTAAACTAATGGCAAAAAATAAAAATAAAATAGTAATCAATACAAATATGTGTCCACACACATTGCATATAATAACCCAACTTTTAATTTCACGGAAAAGGCAAATGTCAACATTTCAGATGAAGACTTTGGCAGAATAAGGTCTCCTAAGCCGTCTTTCCATCATCTCTGACATTGTGTATGATTGTTACATTTTACCACCCAGTGGCCATCTCATGGAAATTTCTAACATACTGTATGTGTGTACATGTTTTTCTATCCCGGTGGGGACTTAAACCTGAATACACACCAACTCATGGGGACTTGTGTCACCGTGGGGACCCAAATTGAGGTCCCCGTGGGGAAAGAAGCTTATAAATCATATAGACTTAATTTTTTTGAAAATGTAAAAATGCAGAAAGTTTTCTGTGAGGGCTAGGCTTAGGTGTAGGATTGGTGTAGGGTGATAGAATATACGGTCTGTACAGTATACAAACCATTACGCCTATGGAGAGTCCCCACAAGGATAATAAACCAGACATCTGTCTTGGGGGTGGGCGGTGGAAAAAAGACAGACAGAGAGAGAGAGACAAGGAAAGAGAGAAAGGCTGTCACCCTGTCAGTATGGGGACTGGGGACAGACATGCATCATTAGGTTCACAATGACAAGGTGTTATTACAGTATTTTTCATGTCCTCACTCTGTCAGTGGAAACCTACACACAAGAAGACTCGAACCCAACTCACTCAGCATTACTTTAAAAGAAAATCTACTCAGACCTCAACACTGATTCTGACTGAAAGTGAAACAATATCATGTCTGTCATGAGAAAAATCACACTTGAAGCTATACAAACAGCACAGGTCTCTTTCCTTTTAACATCCTTTTGAAGTCCTCCACCTCCATATTGAACCATATAATGTCTATGCATTATGTTTATGAAAATGTTTTCACGTTTCTACTGGTTTATACTTTATGTACAGTGGGGGTCCGAAAATGTAAGACCACTAGAGAAAATACTTTTTTGGATAATTAAATCTTTTCCATTTTTTCCATTTTATAATTGAATACTTACTTTTAATAAAATGTTAATATTTTTTTTTACAAATTGTATTATTTGCATAACAACATAAATATTCACAACACTATAAAAATATGGGGTCAGTAAGCTTATTTTTTAAGAAATTAATACTTTTATTTAGCAAGGATGCATTAAATTGATCAAGCGACAGTAAAGGCTTTTTACATTGTTACAATTTTTTTTTTTCAAATAAATGTTGTTCTTATGAACATTAAAAAAGAGTTCGGATCACAGTTTTGAAAAAATATTAAGCAGCATGCACCTAATCAGCATATTAGAATCATTTCTGAGAGATCACGTGACACAGACGATTTTAATTGCAATAATGATTCACAATATACAGTATTTTTGATCAAATAAAATGCAGCCTTGTTGAGCATAAGTGACTTCTTTCAAAAAAGTTAACGTATTTATAATGCAGAATCTTTAATATGTCTTTCTTATTTTATGCCATAACTTTTCTCTCTTTTATGAATGTGTCAAAATCTAAAACTTTGTTTATTTCCAGTTTCTTTAAAAATAATCTAGATGTTGAATGTGGTCTCAGAGTTTTGGACATCACTGTCTAAACACGCTATAACAGTTCAGCAGCAGTCTGCAGATATGCCACAGACTCTTGTCCACAGGTATTCCTTTGTATTTTCTGAAGCCTTTTGGACAGCATCTCAGGAGAGTTCTTGTCAGACGTAATATAGTGAGTGAGAGCGATGGATAGTGAGAGACAGGTACAAGTTGAGGAAAGACCGCACACTCTCAACTGTCCCTTTCTCCTTGCAGTCTGTTAGTCAAGGATCAGATGACTGATAAAGACATATATCCCACAGCAGAAGGAGGAGACAATCACTGCTGACTAGCAGACCCGGTCAATTAGCCTCATGCCAGGATGATAAGAGTCCTGCAATGAGCCTTTCATATCAGCGGCGAGACTGTCCGTCCCCTGCGTGATAGAAAGACTTACACTCCAATGCCTTCATTTGATAACAAAGCTTTCCTCTGTCAAATGATGCATTACAGAGCTCAATCCATGCTCTTATCTTTTGCCCAAGACGTCACCGTCCTTTTACTTGCTCTGATCTTATAGTGAAAGATTGAGGCAATACAACCAGCTTTCTGGTCTCTTGCCCTGTTAACAAGACAATATGGCTGTCACATTTGAGATAATGTGTTGACTGTTGAGAAACTTATGTAAGCATCTCTCTTGGTTTCTTGGCGTTGAAAGCACAGTTAAATGTCTCATTAAGTGCTTCTTTCAGATGCATTCAATATTAAATTCTGCGTAATAATATATGTTAAATGGATTCCAACACAAGATGTGGATATTTGTGCTTAAGAAAACAACACGATTCCTTGAATATTTAGCAAAATGTCCCTGGTTCCATTGGCAAAACATTCTGTAATATTTTCTAATTAAACTATTTGAAGTATTATCATTTTTCTCTTGTACCACAGAGACAGATACTTAGCCTCTAAAAACACCTTCCACCCACTCCGAGTGTTCCCACTTTGTGGCAGTTATTAAAAGCTAATAGAATTGCAATGCTGCAATATGCTGATCCAATTACAGGATCTACATTAGCAATTAACTTCCAGCTAAAAATAACAATAATGCCAATTACATGCATAAATAATCATATAATCAGCATATTCTGTCACCAGACAATTATTGTGATTACCCCTCAGTTTATGGAATGCTTTGCCAGAGGGATGTGTACACAAAGCCATTCTCATTTCCCCTCGCTTTCTTATAAATTACCAATTTCATTTCGTGCAAGGAGCTCGCAAATGAAAAATCAACACTCTTAAACATCCTCTAAAATGAACATTCGTGGCTATAAGTACTGCTAATGGAATAGGACATTTACTGTACAGTTTACAATTTCAGGAAAGCTTAACCATAAGACACGGTGGCAGCTTTAATGGTCTCTTTCTTCGTCTTTTGAAAGCTGGACAGGGCCAGCCTGTTTTACTTTTCGGATCCAGACTAAGATCATTTGGATGAATAAAAAAATCTGCCTTATTGCAGTTGTGGAAATGGACTTTTAATGTCCTTCAGTTTTATGTTGCTGTCTGGGTCTAGAGTGTTGATTTTTGTTCGATGTCCAGTTCCCTGGGGTTGAGAGAAGGTTTCTGACTTCTTCTGCTGGCAGAGAAACAGAGCACAGTTTGCAGGGAAAGCCTGGCGCTGGTGGTCCGAGGCGGTATCTCGGAGTGAACGACTATTCGTATGTTAGGCTGACATGCAGGATGAGGACAGGATCGCTGTCGGCTGCAGGGCAGACTGACTAACAGTTATTTGGCAGAAGTAATTTGCTTGACACTTGTTCTGAAAATATACACCCACCACCCTTTTAAATGGATATTCTAAAAAACTAAAAATAATATATATATTATATATATATATATATTATTATATAAGTATATACATCCTGGTATGACATCGATGCCTTCGAGTAATGAGATGGTATCTGCTTCGATCTCTACCAGTGTGTTTCCCACGGAAGCAATGTGGTAACCCGTTTCCTTTGTTATGTGTTAGATGAAATCCCAGGCTTTGGTCATTTAAAATTATTAACCCAAGGCCTCTGTAATGCCCCCAATTATCTAATAGCACATTTTCAATGAGTATTAGTGAAACCACGGTTACGCAAAGCTTTGAACTGACTGTTCAACATGTCTCACCATCATTCATCGGTCAAGCTTCCAGGTATTTATCTACTGTAGAGGACATTATATTTTGCGTGCCATTACGCCACAATTAAATGTGCTATTATCTTAGCTAAAACTATTTCAAGTGAATCTAAAATATATAAATGTAAATATAGAAAATTGAAATGTTGCCTGCACCTAACTAATAATTTAAGTTTCACTGGAAATAAATAAAACTGAATCTAAGGAAAACTAGAACTGAATAAAATATAAATAAAAATGAAATAGTAACATAAAAAATGATAAATCCAATAAATTAAAATGTAAAGAATCTGAAAGCAAAACTTTTCAAAAAACATAAAAATAATAATAGAATATAAATAATACTAAAATAGCTGCATTTAAAAGAGAAGACTATTTTAAAAGGATGTACATTTAGATTTAGAATATTTAAAAATGAAATAAAATATAAAAAAATAAAAAGAGATAAAATAAAATATTAGGATGACATTTGTTACAAGTACTTTGAGTTATAAAAGGTGCTATGAAATTAAAATAAATAAATCATGTTACTTATTCCCTAGCAATCCAAAGTAAACTAAGGAACTGTCTCAAAAAAACAAACAAAAAAAACTACAGTTCACATTTGCGGAATTCGGTTAATGTGGCTGCTATTGGACAGAATGGCACTCAGTTTCATTATGAGGTCTGGAACTGAGCATTTGTGTGAGATGGATGAGAAGGGTGTATGTGGCACAAATTTGGACGAGAGCGATCTGAGCTGGTTCTACTGGGCAATAACAAAAATTGCAGCCGGCTTCAGGGAACGCTTTCCATATAGCAGCTAAAATTTCTGAAGACTGCCGGCCAGGGTCAGGTTGTATAATGGGCTAATAACAGGTATGTAGACCTCTTTATTTATCCATAATAATATTAGACTGGCTAAACTCTAATGAGCTCCTGCTGTCTATCTAAGTGAGTGACAACCGAGACAGCTGTAATTTATCTTTCTATTGGTACAGTATCTGCCATGTGTATTTGATTTTTGTCTATTGTTTTATAAAAGGAACACGAGGAACTGAACGGCTGCTTTCTGCAAATGCATATGTACAGTGGGCCACAGGTTTCAGTAGAGTTAAAAAGAAGAAATTATTCGCTTTAGTGTTCAAACAATAACAAAAAAATGTCTTCAGTGTCTGCAGGGCATTTCTTGTGACCACCACGACGAAGATCACTTCAGTCTCTTTATATGCAGCCAATTACAATGCACCAGTCCTGCTCAGCTGCCACAAGTGCTTTTTATAAAAATTAAACCTTCAGAAGTGCCCACAAGAATTGAAGGAATTTACCATCCACACAAAACCCGTAGATTTGTTGCAGTTCATATAATTTTGGTTTTGGCTCTGGAATAATGTGCAAGCGTGCACTTCAAATGAGATGCTTTCGTGCAAAGTGCAGCATGTTGTGTGTTGTGGACGGCAGTCTGGAGTAATTGAGGTCATTTGATATGCACCATTTGGGGGTCCAGTCCTCAGACATAATGTGCTGTTTTAACATGAATCAAATGAACCCTTGCCATACCTCCTTCAATGAGCTTAAATATACTGTATACTTGAGTCAGTGGCAGAATAAGTCAGCCTGATCTTTTTAGTATACATTTGTAACATTTACACGCATATTTCTGTACATACTGACAGCATCTAAAATGTATATTAAAAACTTTATAAATTATTTATATTACAAAAATGTACTAATACATTTTATTGCTAAATACATTTTTAATAGTTTTTTATTATAATATTTTTGAACCCTTAACCCAACCCTTTTCCTTGTCATTTTCAAATAAACAAATAAATAAAGGCTATGGTGAGGCAC
Organism: Sinocyclocheilus anophthalmus; assembly: GCA_018155175.1. Classification (NCBI taxonomy): domain Eukaryota; kingdom Metazoa; phylum Chordata; class Actinopteri; order Cypriniformes; family Cyprinidae; genus Sinocyclocheilus; species Sinocyclocheilus anophthalmus. The sequence continues at coordinate 187,761 of JADLZN010007802.1, forward strand.
TTATACTGTAAGTTAAGAAAATAAGGGAATATTCACATTCTAAATTTTTTTATTTTTCATTTAAAGCTAATCAACAATATACAAACATTAATTATCAATATACGTGCATATGAAAAAGTCTATGTGTGCTTTAAGCATACTTTACGTACAAATACCTGTTTACCAATGAGGTTGCCCCAGTTTCTTTCTAACTTACCAATATGACCCTTTCTTTTTGTCAGCATCCCAATATGTTGCAGGATTACATTACAGTTTGCATACACACATACTCATCCAAGTGGATAACACACTTTTTTTAAGAACGTGTCCATTACTATTAAAGAACCCATTATAGAAAACTAAATGTAGTCACAAAGCTCCTCAAATTACCATAAACACACAAACTCAGTCTTATTATCTTGTGCAAACACATTTGAATCATTCTCAAAGTAGACACCTAAAACAACTAACTTCTCAGCGACCACAGGACTGCACCCAGTCTGAAAACCAGTAAGACCCAGAGGAGCATCCACGACTTACTGGTATCCCAGACCATAGAAACCCTGGGGAGAGGCACTCCACCCGGGCATGGTCTTCATGTTTCTGGGTTACTGCATATCCTTTGTGAAGATGGTGGCAAACAGCCAGAATCTGGTTCCAAAGAGAAGCGCACAAGACGTGCTTTGGCACAAGTTGTGCTGGACACAGAATGTTCCCCTAAATGCTATTTATGTTTGCTCAGTCATATACGTCTGTAGATATACTGTGAGAGTGATGTATGTTCAGACTCGGACCAGAGCTTAGAAAATGAATTGCCTGCAGATGAATCATTGCCTGGCATATTTTATATACTGCTCAGTTACATAAAGACTAACTTGCGTGGAGCGTCAAATCAACAGAAATGAGTCTTCTTCAGATTAGCCTTGGTAAAAACTCTGAGGTCTAAGGTCTTGGCTCATTAACTGAGGAAACAAAATGTCAGGGGTGGTCAAATGATGTGATTAATTTGCCTGAGGAAGAAAATTGGTTGCAAATGAACAAAATATGTAATTTCCGACCTCTTGGACAGGGAGCGAGAACACACAATAAGGCACATCTAATTACTGTGCTGAGGTGAGGACCTCAACTCAAGCCCTCATCACAGTTTTGAATCCATGCCACACAAAGGGCTCGCCAGTAGTCAGATTAGACGGTGTCAACATTCCTTGAATTCTGTGTAAATGAATCAGTTGAAAAAAGTTATCAAAATGTTCAAGGCGGTTTCATAATGTGTCTTGAACGTGTTGTGACCTCAAAGCTAGGTAGAAAGGTTTGAAACCCTGCACTGCTGAAGTAAAAAGGCTTGTAGACTTTTTTATTTTTGACAAAAATCTGATATGATGCCACAAGCAGGATTGTTGAATGGAGTGACCTATTAAATTGTAGTAAACTGGCCACATATACGCAAACTACGCCTCGTAAAATAAAGTATATTGTCGAAATCGAGTCTGCAAAGGTTGGAGTGGTGTGAGGGTCTGGCACAAGTTGGCAGCACCGTCAACGTTTGGCCACAGCTATGCCACTTTCTAGTCGTCTGCTTTTATGTGGCAGCCCTGCAGCCGCCCACATTCCATAGTGTCCAAACACGTTAACCAAGCATGAATCACCAATCTGATGCCACCACCCAATCCAGTAAAATCTTTATAGTTTCACTTGCTGCCACACCAGCCACCTGTGCAGACAGCAGCGTGTGATTTCCAGTTGATATCAACATATTTAACATTCACATGCTACATTAACGTTTTACTTTTTGTCTTACCGCCCCACACAATTTGTAATCCAACCTAGTATGAAGTTTTTCTTTACATCACTGAATTAAAACAAACACCAAATATATATATAATTATATATTATATTAGAAAAAAAAAAGTGAAGAGGAAACACAAGAGAACAGATGATCATGTGTGCCGTGTAACACGTTCAGCGCCGACAGCGTAGGGCACGATTATGCTGTACTGCTGCATTGTGCAGAGGCGGTGCCATCCAAAGTGCGTACACACACCGTGAACACACACCTGGATCAGTGGGCAGCCATTTATGCTGCGGCCCCGGGGAGCAGTTGGGGTTCGGTGCCGTGCTCAAGGGCACCTCAGTCGTGTTATTGAAGGTGGGAGAGCGCACTGTACATTCACTCCCCCCACCAACAACCCCTGCCGGTACAAGACTCGAACCCAAAACCTTTGGGTTACAAGTCCGACTCTAACCATTAGGCCACAACTTCCCCCAAATTGATATTTTGTATATTATGATATATATCCTGTATATATATATTTTGAAGATTGCTGGTAATCAAACAGTTGTTGGTAGCCATTGACTTCCATAGTATTTATTTTTATGAATGTTGGTAACCAAACAGTTGCTGGTAACCATTAACTTCCGCCACATGGTGGGAAAAACACAGATTCAGTGGCTACCGGCAACTGTTTGGTTACCAGCATTCTTTAAAATATCTTATTTTGTGTTCAGCAGAGTAAGAAACTCATACAGGTTTGGAAAAAAATGAGGACAACACTTTCATTTTTGGGTGAACTATCCTTTTAAGACTTTTCTTGTGTTATTGTTAACATACTTAGTTGAATGTAATTTCTAAATAAGTTATAGTGTTCTATTTTTTGACTCTGGAAGCATTTTCACACATTTTTTTTTCACTCTTAATTAAGGGTATAACCAATGATGGCTACAGACAGGACCTGCTGGGTACTTAGGAAGGATCCTAATTGAATCTGACAATAATTTTCACATCACTCCCATGCTCTGTCTCCAATGCTATTAGTGACATTACTGCACTAATGGTTGCTATGGCAGCATGAGCAATGCTCATTAATGACCTCAGCTGTAGAAATATTCAGTACAATCATTTATTTTTCTTTATTTCCTGCTTCTTTTGGCTCTAAATTCTGACTTGATGATATACGAGCACTTACGACATGTATGCCATTAATGGACTGCTCTCAAGGTAGGTTGGGGGAAGTTATGATGTTTCCAGTTGTAATTAGCATTGGAAACCTGTCCAGGTGGGCATGAAAGAAAATCATTAGACAATTTGCGGTATTAAGAGTTTTTCTATCACATGAATTTAACAGTAAAATAATAATAATTATTATTATTGTAATACTTTTCTAATTTCTCTATGGATGTTTCTGCTTTACACAGTTTTGCCTTGATTACACTCTTAAATATAATTAATAGATCAAGTAAATAATGTGCAAAAAACAATCAAATATTTACTTAATTATAACAATAAAATGCAATTATCAACCTTTATTTAACCAGGCAAGTCATTTAAGAATGAATTCTTATGAATTCTCCAGCCAGGTGGAAAATGTACAGACATGCATATCATTATATACATACAAGTCATCAAAATATAAAACATTGGTTACCCTTTTGTTGCTTTGCAGCCTGAAATGAAGACAGACACAGTTTTTGTTTTATCCAGCTGTATTTACTCATTGCAACTTATAACATCCAAGTGAAAGATGTAACACCAACATGTCAGAAAAAAAAGAAAACAGATTCACTGATTTGGAAAAAGGATCACCTCCTTGTGTCAGCATTTTGTTGAACCACCTTTTGCTTTAAATACAGCCTTTAGTCTGTTGGGATATGACTCTTCTAACTTTGCACATCTAGACTTTGCAAAATTTGCCCACTCTTCTTTGCAGAACTGCTCAAGTTCAGTTCAATTTGATGGTGAGCTTTTGTGGACTGCAGTCTTCAAGTCATTCCACGGATTTTCAGTGGGGTTTAAGTCTGGGTTCAGACTAGGCCCTGCAAGGACATTCACCTTTTTCTCCTTCATCCACTGTGTGCTCAGTTTTGCTGTGTGCTTTGGCTCATTTTCATGTTGGAATGTAAACCTTCTTCCCATTGACCACTTTCTGGCAGAGGGCAGCAGATTTACCTTAAGAATTTGATGGTATTTTGCCCCATCAATTTTTCCTTCTATCCTGACAAATGCTCCAGTCCCTGCTGCAGAAAAACACCCCATAACAGATAGTCTGTCACTACTCCTGTCCATGGACTTCCGTTTTTTTCACCACCAGATGTCACCCTTTCCATTTCATTGACTCTTGCACAACATAAACTGTTGCATAGCACCCTGGACTACATATCCCATCATTCATTGCACGGATTGCACACAGCTGTTGACACTGATTTCACCCAGCTTTTTCATATCACTCCCTCACTATATAACACCCACTCAAACAACCATTCTCCGCTGAATATTGTTTAGCCTGTACCCCGTTCCGAGTCTCTGTGTTTCCTTGTTTTGCCTTGCCTTGCCTGTTCTCTCGGTTTCTGATCTTTGCTTGTTTTCCTGGATTTCTCCCTCTCGTCTTGCCCCTGTGTTTCTGTCTGCCGATCGTTGACCTACGCTAGTCCTAGGATTATTCTTGTGTTTTGCCCTCCATATACCTGTTTGCCTCATCGACCCAGCCAGTGTTTGACCACTTCTCTTGTGAAATAAAGCTTGCAAATGGATCCGCAAGTCTCACGTCTCGTCAGCCCCGTAACAATTCCACCTCAGCTTTACTGTTGGCAGTGACGGCAGTATTTCAGATACATGTATTTAAAATACGTATTTGAAATACAAAACACTATTTTGTCAAATTATTAAATTTTAGTCTCGTCTACTTCAGAATCATCAAGGTGCGTTTTGGCAAAGCTCAGTCGTGACTGCATGTGGCCTTTCTTGAGGAGTGGATTTTTTCTTGCAACCCTCACATACAAGCCACCATTGTGGAGAATTTGTGATTTTGTTGTCACATGCATACAATGACCACTCTTTGTCATAAATTCCTGTAGCTGCTTCAGAGTTGCTGTAGCTCTTGATCGCCTCTCTAAGTTTCCTCAGGTTTTACTTCCAGTTTGGAGTGACGTCCTGATCCAGGGAGGGTCTGTGTTGTACCAAATACCTTCCACTTCTTAATAGACATCACTGTGCTTCTAGGCATTGATAAAGCCTTTGGGTTTTTTTTCTCCTGACTTGTGCCTGTCCACAAATTTTATCCCGGAGATCTTTTGATTGGTGCCCATAGTTGATTGTTTGCTTCAGTTACGCTACCAAGGACTGAAAGTCTTCAGGAAAGCTATTTTCATGCTGAGCTAATCAAAATGATCACAGTTGAAAGTCAAATGGCTTTGTGTGCCATTGAGAAGGTGATTAGCTACACCTGATTGAGTTTACAAGTGTTACGCCCCATCTAGGGTAAAGGTGTATCATGAAAGAGAGCTATGGGAGCCGACAAGGCCAAAATAACTAACAAAAAACAACTAATTCTTATATAACTCTAACTGCCCTAGTTCACAAAAGAAAAGACAATACAATTACTTCACTATCAATAAACAATCAATAAAGGTTCCAACAAAAATGGCATCATTCTCCCTACCTCCCCAAAATATTATGTGCAATTGTTTACAGTTATGAGAGCTAAAAGGACCAAACATGGGCAAACCAGAAACAAAGTCAATGAACGTGCGGTAGTCGGTTTTACAAATAAGTTGGCTAAGCAAACTAACAAACAAACAATCTCTCACAGGCAAACACTCACTTGAGCAGAAAAAGATACACAGTCTTACTAACAAGGTCTGAAACTAGCAAACTCAGCAAGTGAGCACGAGGCTGCTGCAGGAAGTGATGAAGGAGGCTTTTATAGGCAGCTAGGAGTCAGCTGACCAGGCAGGGTGTGGCACCAATTAGACTGCAGGAACAAATTGGTCTTCTTCCTGGACAGAAGACACACAAACACCTCCCAAAGCAAAAGAAAACACAGAAATAGTACAATAGGGATGTAATACGGAGTCATTTTTTGGAGGGGAGTGATCCTTTTTCCAACTGTTTTTTTTCTGACATATTGGTGTTATCTCTTTCACTTGGATGTTATAAGTTGCACTGAGTAAATACAGCTGGATAAAACCAAAATGGTGTCCATCTTCATTATAGGGCTGCAAAGCAACAAAATGTGATTATTTTAAAGGGGGATGATTCTTTTCTATACCCACTGCAATTCACATGCTTGCACTGTCTGCTCATCTTCACTTTTATGTACTATTATAACTATTTTAGTACAAAGTATTTTTAATAGTTTTGTTTTAGTACAAAAATATTAACTATCTATTATATTTAAGAACATTTCTTACGTCTACTAAAGTATTAGTAGTATTAGTAAAGCTATTTATTATCTTTGTCTACGAACACCCTATTTTTCTACAGTGCACTGCACAAAATCCCCCACAGGAAAGATCCTCAAATGGACAGCTGCTCTTTTAAGAAGCCTAAAATTATGGGACAAACAAACGTCTGTTGTGGATGAGGCAGTGTTTTGAATGTGGTCAAGATTTGTTTAGCGAGCTTCCTGAGAAGCTCATTTTTTTTCTCGGGACAGAACACTCCTGGAATTGTAGCAAATAACATTTCAATGGCCTGTAAACAACAGGGTACACGGCCAGAGTCACATCTGATTTGTGGAGTCCTCTTTCGAGATCAGCCAAAGGAGGGGGGGGGGGGGGGGGGGGGGGGCGGCAGTGCGGTGGCTCTAGTTGGGTCGAGTGCTGAGCAGCTGGACCGTGGCAGATCTTTTCACACACCCACACAACACACACACACACAGCAGCCACCACCAGCTAAAACACAAACCCCACCCCAGAGAGCTTGGAGAGATTACAAGCTACAGTCCACATGGCCAAAACAAATGGTGCAGTTCCATCACAGTAGCCCATGTAACTGATATGAATTGGCTGACAACAATGATAAGTGAATCCTACATCTGATCAAGAAAAGAAAAAATGTAGTACAAGATGAAATGGACTGTTGTAGTGACACTTTTCACCTTTTTGATACCTTTTCACTGATTCAGAGAGATGTCAAACCTGTTTAATTTTACAGTTCATAAAACAACATCACCTGAGTTCATGAGAGAGAAACATCATTTATCATTTAGTAACTAAATGAAGGCACTAAAATCAATCAATCAATCAAACACAAAATCACTGATCAATCACACATCGTGTCACATTTACAATTTGTCATGATTAAAGCTTGCTTAAATTAAAAGTTAAAAATGACCATGTTCTATAATTGATGTTATTAAATGTTATTAAAATGATAAAGAAATGTCTGAAAAATTAGCAGTTTAGGCCTTGTGGCAAAGATGCATGCATTTATCAAAACAATCTCTATGTGTCAAATTTAAGTAAAAAAAAAACATGAATATAAATATTAGGGATGCACCGATACCACTTTTCCAGTACTCGCCCGATACCGATACTTTTTTTACTTGCCGATACAGAGTACCGATACCAATACCAATATTTTATTGCATTTGTAAATTTTTTAAATATTTGGTACAGAAAACAAAAGAGTATGTATAATGTTAGTTGGTTAACTTCATTTATCAAATAGATACAGTCAAGCCAAAATTTATTCTGACACCTTCAACATTTCTCACATTATCACGGTTTATTCGCTATAGTTTAGAAAAATGTTATAAAATATGACAATCAAAAAAAAAAAAAGACCAAGTTAACCTGTGTCAGAACAAATTCAGCTTGATAATGTTAGATAACTTTGATAGAAAGGTATGTAATGGATTACAATCAACCAAAAATTATTCAGACAGCTGTTAGTATGACAGTATTTACACATCTATCAATACTTAGTTGGGCAGCCCTTAGCTTTAATGACAGCCTGTAGTCTCCTGGGTATGCTGTCACCCAGCTTCATGCAAACTTGAACTTTTTTTTTTTTTTCCCAGACTCGGTCTGAATATTTTTTTGTCCCAAATTTGTATCAGTTTTACTGTTAGTCCACTGTATGAAGAGTTTGTCAGAGTTTGCTTTATTTTGCTGTCCTCACTTACATAAATGAACGATAGTGTCCTGCACCCACTAGTAAAAAAAATATAAAAATTATATCTGGTCTCTGAATCATTTTTGGTTTGACTGTATATCCTTCGGTTATTTTCACACTTAATTATGCCCATTAAAATGTATTTTACAAGTTTTTGTTACTTTCACTGTTCATTATTTTGCTCCGTGGTACATCATCTTTAATTTAATAGAATTAGAGCTGCTATATTGCAGCGGCTTAGTTCTGTAATCACACGCTTTGCTGTAATAATGCAGGGAACCAATCGTTATAAATCTCCTAACTGTGATATTTTCAGAAATAGAAGTCGCATTTTTTTTTTATCTGAAACGTGCTGTGATTTATATTCCAAAGCTACTCATATAATGTAGAAACACTCAAGCAAGCAAAACACTCGCAACACGTGCAGGTATTTGTACTGATGCAGAATAGTACAGCCTAGCGCATTTAACACTGGCTGCTAGATTCACTTTCGCCTGAAAGTCGTGAATGCCTAATGTTGCAAATACTTAATGCCCCTATAACTGGTCTATTTTACGATTAGTTTTACATCCAAATAATGCTGTGTAATTATGAACATGGGGGAAGTTTGTGGCCTAAGGTTAGATAGCGACTCATAACCCAAAGTTTGTGGGTTCGAGTCTCGTACCGGCAGGTATTGTAGGTGGGGGAGTGAATGTAAAGCGCTCTCTTCCACTCTCAATACCACAACTGAGGTGAGACCTTTTAGCAAGGCACCGAACCCCCAACAGCTGTGTGTGTTCACTCATGCTGTGTGTGTGCACTTTGGATGGGAAAAATTCAGAGGACTATTCCGAGTATGGGTCACACACCTGGCCACATGTCAAGTCACATCAAAGATCACACAACAGAAGTGCTCTCTCCCTACCGTTAAGTAACTTGTGCATTGTTTTACTTGTTTTTTACATATCCGCCCGAACTACAAACTTTCCAGTGATGTCTATGAGAAAGGTATATTCTTCACTCGACAAGCTCATGCATCTGTGCCGCCATGCGCTCAATCCACTCAGCGTGCTTTGTTTATCAGCTCGCGCACATCAGCTATACAGGCGTTAATACTGAACGTTTAACGTTATATTTGTTGCATGCTTATACTTCGTAGTAGACATCCTTAACCCCATTCTGCTGTCTGTTGTTCTGTTGTTGGTGTTTCTTTGTCTGAATATGGCGCCTATCACATGCTGTGTGGTATCGGCGTTTGGTATCGGGGCATTTTAACGAGCAGGAGTACGAGTACAGGAGCTTAGAATCGGGCCCGATACCGATACCAGTATTTATTCCTTAATAAATATACAGGTTTTTTTTTATCATATCAGGCATGACTCAATCATATTTAATCATGGAAATCTCTGTGATTTTATTAGTTAGATTAATTGTTCAATTGTTTACCCAACAGAACATTAAATATATATTTTAAACATTAATCCAATTTAAAAGTTTTCAATAAGGCGTTACGTTCTTAACGTCTTTTTCTCTTATGCATATTTGTCAAAATGTGTTAAGGAAATCCTGACAAAAGTCTTCATATAACTGTACTTTTAAAAATTAAAAGTGGCATTGTGAAGAAAAAAAGTACAAATCTTAATATTTGCAAGTTTAAAGTAATCAAACATGGGCTGTACAGTTCAGAAATCAGAGCCTACCACTTCTTGAACTGAAAGAAAAAAACAACTTCTTGTTTCTATGCAACACAATTATTTACTTTTTATATTTATGTTTTAAGTAAATAATAATAGTCTTGGAGATGAAAAAACTCTTTATGTAAACCAAAGAGTTGTGCTGCTGCATTGCAATATGAATTCATATTTTTCAATGGGGATTTAATTCACTTAATTTCTGTTACCAAGCATGATGGAAGAATGACAGATGACTTATTTCTACGTTTGGTAAAACATCTCTATGCTTCTGTCTGGTTTTATTGAGGTTGGAGAGCTATTCAGCGTTCGGAGATGGGAAGCTGCCAGTAATGGACAGTTGCAGATGCCAGATTGGGGAAGTGAAAGTGCTGGTACCCCCTCCTCTCTCTCTCTCTCTCTCTCTCTCTCTCGTTTTTCTCAACCATTGCACGAAAGCCTAAGAACCACAACCCTCACACTGACCTACATTAACACACACACACACACACACACACACACACCCACAACACACCACACACATCTGCACACACACACACACACAACACACAAACACACACACACACACACACACACCACAACACACACACATTTAATCTCTCAATAAAGCTCTAACAATCCACCCTGCCTTTTAAATTTAATTAAAGGGTATAGAAATATGTCCCGGGTCGCTAAAGACCCAGGTATGCATTAAGGGTTAATAGACGTCAACATACCATTCAAAAGTTTGGTATCAGCACGAGTTTTTAAATTCTTTTTCAAAAGGCCTTTTTGCTCACCCAGGCTTCTATTTACTTGATAAAAAAATACTGTAAAAACGTCTTTTGTAACTAAATATAAGTTTTCTATTTAAAATAATTAAAATGCAGTTTATTCCTGATGCAAAGCTGAATTTCCAGCAACCGTTCTCTAGCCTTCAGTGTCACATGAGCCTTCAGAAATCACTCTAATTTTTACACCTGACCACAAAACCAGTCATAGGGTCAGTTTTTTTTTAAATTGAGATTTATACACCATCTCAAAGCTGATAAATAAGCTTCCGTTGATGTATGGTTTGTTAGGACAATATTTGGGCAATATTTGGCCGAGATACAACTATTTGAACATCTGTAATCTGAGGGTGCAAAAAATTAAATAATGAGAAATCGCCTTTAAAGTTGTCTAAATGAATTCTTGGCAATGCATATTACTAATCAAAATTAGGTTTTGATATATTTACGGTAGGAAATTTGATCTTAATATCCTAATGATTTTGGCATAAAAGAAAATCTATAATTTTGACCCATACAAAGTATTTTTGGCTATTGCTACAAATATACCCCAGCGCCTTAGGTTCCACGGTCACATATGGTGATTTCTGCTCAAGAAACATTTCTTATTACCCAAAATTAAGATTGCGCGTATTTGTTTTATTCTTCCTTCATTTAGACCAATATGAGACTTGTGCTAGGTTTTCACATTAAAGTTGTCTATTTCTCAGTTGACTAGATTGTTTCCACATAAATAAGTGCAGGGCTGTGTGACATATATTTACATATCCTGTAATTACATACTTGCCATACACAAATATCTAACATTTAGAACCATCTGTAAATACGCATGTGTGTTCGTTTTTAATCTATTCTTTAAAGTGGTTCATTGAGGCGCGTTCACTTTCCTCTTTCGCTTTGGATGTTACAAGCTCTTGGTTCATAAAGAATATCTGTAAAGTTGCAACGACTAAAGTCTCAAATCCAAAGAAATAATCTTTATAAAAGTTAAGAGTCAACCAAAACGGCTCGTTCTAACACGCCCCAACATATCTACGTCACGATGTGGAAAGATTTGCCTAACGCCGCCCAAATGTTCACACAAAAAAAGAAGGCATAACTTTTATTCTTGCGGGGGATTTTTGTTGTTGCCGTCGCCGCCATGGTTGGGAGATGATGTTGTGTGTTTCGTTGTGAAAGCGAAACACTTTGTTTGGCCTTCCAAAAGAGGAACGATATCCGCTACGTCATGCCTAGAGCTGATCCGTGCTGGTCGCTGAGAAATACATCACCATTCCCCCCCCCGCGCTGTCGATCGCTGGATCGGCTTTCACCGTAGACGAAGCAGAGTCCAGCCCGGGGTCATCACATGTGGTTTCCGCCAGCCCTTCGGCCGCGCCGTCTCAACTCCGCCGATGTGTGCAGCGCATTTTATGAAGGACTGTTCCTGAACCTGCAGAGTAGCCTACAATTTGTCTGTGCACAAAGGCTGTTTCTATAAAGTTGGGCAGTTCCAACTTTGCAAGGACAGTCTGGCGCTTCTGACTCACAGACTGTAAGCACGTTTTTTATATTTAAAGAATTTGCCACTGATGATTCAAATGAGAGTTTTTTGGGCAGTGTAGAGTAGCACTTGTTGTTTATCATTTCTCCGATCACAAATGCAGACATGGTTTTAGGTTTACTCCGCGCGATATCATACAATTCTACAAACACACGTAATAACGTCATTATAATCAGTAATTATGTCCCCTCTGGATGCAACAAATGCCTCGTTTATATTGGGTTTTAATGTTTTTGAATCGTTGCTCCGGCCGGACAGGGTATCACAGTATGTCAGGGGCGTAACATTTCCGTCACACGCTTGATGTATTCAGCCAATCACAATGCACTGGATAGCTGGCCAATCAGCGTACACCTCGCTTTTCAGAACGATGAGCTTTGTAAAAATCTACACGTTTCAGAGAGGCGGGGCATAGAGGAGCAACAATAATGTACATTATGTGGAAAATTTGGTTTTTTTTAACCTTAAACTGCATAAACACATTGCATTACACCAAATAAAAAACATAGTGTTCTTTTTAGCAACGTCACATGACCCCTTTAATATATCTAATCTAATAAAATTAAAATGCACATTCGGACAAGACCTTAACTGACTGAAAACCATCAGAATTATAAAACACGCATGCAGCATCTCACCTTATAAACACTTTCTCTATTTTATGCTAATTCTCACCATGTGAAAGTTGATGTTATCCTTTTTCTCTTCCTCTCTTTTTGCTTTCTGCACCTAACAATCACACACCTATTAAACTATTAAACTAGCAGGCGGTTTTCTCCAGGCTGCGTAATCATTTGTATATTGGTGTTGAGGTTACAGCTGTCTTTCGAGTTTAAGTGCCTCAAAAACACATTGGTATGTATTTCTGCATTCGCAATGGATTATTGCTTGCATATCTCATGGCACACACTAACAAAAGTTTATGCACTGATTTTTCATACAGTTGAAGTGATAGTTCACCCAGAAAAGCAAATCTTCATGTCATTCCATTCTATATTTTTAAACATAGTTTACTTTTTTGTTTGTTTATTTGTTTTTTGCTCAATACAATGAAAGTCAATTTGGGCCAATGTTGTCTGGACTTGAACATTCTTCAAAATTTTACATCTGTGTTCCACAGAAGAAAACCATACAGGTTTGGAACAGCATGATGGTGAGTAAATGTCCTAATGATTTCTTTGTCCGACTCATTTAGGGACTCTTTCTGTTTAGGGGAAGTGAGACAGGAAGTCTATGTCCTAAGGAGGTGGCACTGAATGTATGACATAAATTGTCCATTCCTGCATGAGTTGGCTTTCAAATGTCTGTAGTGTAAGGAAAAAAAAAACACCTATGTGTTGTCACTGATGACGATGCCAATAAACCCTGCATATGCAGACATGCAGGAAATACGGGGAAGTGTATTGCAAAATCTTTTGACCGCTGGGTGCTGCATCCAAGGGGATTTCCATCTGAGCTTCTGCAAATATTACAGAACACTATTTTTAGAGACGTAACAATTATTCTGAGAACAGGAATATGCTTCTATGGTATTTCTTGCCTTGATATTCTATTCTGAGAACTTGACATTAAATATTTTGTACATACGCTCACATACGAGGCCCATTAATATATAACTCCTACATTGAAAGGAAGCTTTATCTCGACACAAATTGACCTAATGTTGTATTTTGTTATACTCTAGTTATAGAGTAAACAGTAACCCATCTTCTCCTTCAGAATAAAACATGGGGTGTGAACTTTCACTGACAGAATGAGGGCAGGGAGACATCCAGGGAATTAAGGTGTTGCTCAAGCACAATTATATAATTATACATTTCCTTTGTTGTTGCCATATTAGACTAAATTTACCAACAATTGCTGTAAATGAGGCATTTCTTTGAAGTTATAAGACAATTACACACACAACATAAAAGTGGGATTTCAGGATCTTGGAGACTGAAGCCTTTGTTTAAAGATTACATCTTGTCACTACAGAAGCAGAGACTTGACTGAGCCGAACAAATGCATGTTCCTTTATCCAGCATGATATAAACATCAGAGCTGTGAAAGTTCTGCTGGAATTCATTTAGTCAGAAATAGGTTTGATGAACTATGCCACTGTCACAATGCCAATAGATTATTATCTAAAATTATGCCATAGAGAAGTGGAGGGAAAACTCGCACTGAAATGGCACTTAAAGGTTCATTTTGTTGCGATATGCACCAGTTAACTTCCAGCATGACATGAACATGTTCCAAAGTGTGGAAAAAATTATGTGCATTTGCAAGGCAAAGCAACCCCCTTGAATTCATAACTGTGCTATAAGTATGGGGAAATATGTGTTTAATGACAGCTGTATGTCAGATTTGCAGGACCATACAGACATGGTGGAGTGTAATTTATTTATTTTTTTCACACAAACAGCAAATGTAAGGATGTGAGTGGGTGTCTATCAGCACAAAGGCAGCCATTACTGAAACATATGGACATTCTTTCAAAATTGTTCCTGAAACTGTTCTTGTGATGCGCAATAATAACGGAATATCCTGGGGTCAATGAAAGTTGTGCTCAATTTGTGGTATAATTCTGATAACCACAAAAAAATGTTTACACTTTGACACATTTTACTCCTTTTTTCATTAAAAAGTAAATAAATAAACAAAAATAAATAAATGTTACATCTGATTTTTCAACTTTGATCTTTGAACTTAAATCAAAATTACGATTTAAATCGCTTTACAGCTCAAATAATATGATTAATCTGAAGAATTAACACAAGCGCTTCAAGCTTCACATTTCTAAATGCTTAAATACTTCAAATTGGCCCCATTTACTTCTATTGTAAGTGCCTCACACTTCCTTTTATTTGTGCTTTTGTGTGTGTGTGTGTGTGTGTGTGTGTATGGTTCATACTACGAATTCTGTTGATTGAGCTTAACTTGAATTGAACCGTGAATAGTGCTTTAGCTATTTTTAAATAAAATCTCATTCTCTTATGGAGGATAGGCCTACATGCAAATCTGATTTTGAGGATTTTAAGCCACAGGGCAAGTCCTTTGCAAATATTAAATTATGTCTATGAAGGTTTCATTCAACCTTTTGGCCATTTTTTAGACCATGAAGTCATTTGCCAACCGTCAAAATAACTTACTGACTGATACAGCCACTTACAGCTGAAATGCTTTCAGTTTACTCCAGTGGCTAATTTCTACTTTGCAAGTGCTTAAATACCTTGTGTGTGTGCACCATAGTCTGAAAAAGACCTGAAAATACTACCTGAATTGGCAAATCTGAGGTCCTTATATCAAACAAACTCTTTTATCTCCAAGGAAATTTACAAGGTAGCTATCTGCAACCCACGGAGTGCAGGTCTTATTATTTCTGTTTCATTATAGTGAGCAAATTAAATATCAGGGCCAGAAACACGAGTCATGTAGTCTTTTAATTATGTCTAATAAATCTAACTTTCTAATTGCCCCTGGGGTAAAGAAGGACTACTGGGTAATAGAGGGGCCTGGAATGGCACTTTGCTATTTGTTATTCTACCTTTCTAGATTAAGCAGACAGACAAAAAGTGGGTGATTGTCAAGGCGTGCACCGTGTTTGTTTATATCCCTGTAGCTGGAGGGGACTACCATTCTAATGAACATCAAGAAAACGCATGCTAATTGGATGTGTTTGCGTAATACTGAAGTGTGATGCTATTGCCAAGGATTGTGCAGTTGAGAGAGGTTTGTGTATTGTTTACTGTTTGAAAATAAGTTAGCAACTCTTCATTAAGGGCATGTCCACATCTGTTCTATTAATGAGAAAGCTGCTGTTAATAGTTCCTGATGCTCATATGGGTATTAACAGACAAAGACACTGAGTCAAGATAATTATGTTGTGCTAAAGATTACTGTCGTTCTGTCGGCTTCGATATATGTCACTATGAAGCGAATAATCATTTGTTTATTTAGTGATTTCTGCAGTCCTGCTTAGTTTTAGGACAAGTTTGATGAAGTCTTCAATGTTTTTAATAAGCATGTTTAACTCAAAGGTAATCTGAAGTTAAAAAGGCGAACTAGGCATCCTCAAAAGAAATACCGGTAACACTTTATTTTAAGTACCAATTCCCACTATTCACTTGCTTATTAGCATGCATATTACTAGTATATTGGCTGTTTATTAGTACTTATTAATGCACATATTAATGCCTTGTTCTGCATGACCATATTCTAGGTCCCTTAACCCTACCCCATACCTAAACTTAACAACTACCTTACTAACTATTAATAAGCAGCACATTAGAAGTTTATTGAGGCAAAAAGCCATAGTTAATAGTAAATGTGTGTTCCCTAATGGAAAGTGTTACAGAAATAACAAATATTCTCATAATATGACAAGAACTTACTGACAATGTCAAACGAATCTTGGAAGTATATATAAAAAGATGGGTGATTTTAATATATAAAATGAACCTCCCTTTAACAAACACATGCTCTCTTTTCAGACAGACTGTTCATTGACAGGCTTGAGAGGATATATTGAACTTCCTTTCCATTGTATCACAGACCACTTTATTAGTCAAACTGAGTTCCTTGTCTCAAGAGTCTGTCTGATAGGTGTCACTGTGTACTCTTATGTTTTGACTCACATGGCCATTGGTCTCTGTGTGTGTGTGTGTGTGTGTGTGTGTGTGTGTGGTGTGTGTCTTGCCTATGTCATGTTTGGTACAGTCAGACATGATAAACCTGAGGTCTTTGCTGGTGGCTAGCGATGGGGCTGCTTACTCACTGGTGTCAATGAATCACAATGACTGAATAAGTGGTGTGGTGTTAGTGGAATGGTTTGTGGCAAATCAGCTTAAACAGAATGTTTTTGAGGTGCTGGCTTACAGAGACCTGACTTTTTTGGCTTTAGTCTTTTTTCTGTTAGCTTTGAAATCATCCAACCCCCTAAAAGTGTACATTTTTTTAGAAAAACTTTCAGCAGAAAAAAACGTTGTATTTATATTTAAGTTTTTATTTTCCTGGAAAATATAATATAAAAAGGAAAAAGGAAAGTAAACTGCTTAAGTGACGTGATGTTTTTTTTTAACGACTATACAAAGAAAAGTAAAAAGAAACAAATCTCTGAATAGATTATACTTCATTTTAGACACTACAAATGACAAAAAAGTTCAAAACGATGTTTTCTACTAACTCTCAGCAATACCACATGGGTTCAACTTATAATAAGACCACTAAAGTTTGTAGACAAGAGAAAATCATGGTTCTGAGAAAGTAAACGCAATGTACTAATTATTTCCTCTGGAGCTAATTTCCTTTCTGTTTTCCCTAAAGCCATAAACAAATGTTTTTTATATATTAATTTCCTCCAAAAATCATGGGTCTTTCGGGCCTATTAACCAACCCTGTTGAGTCCAATGAGTGAAAATATTTTTATGAAAACTGCAAACCCCTCATGGTCTAGCTTTTCCAATACCTCTGAGAATGTACAAAAGATAGATGAAACAAAAAGAGGAAAAGGTCCACAGGGTCAGCTTTTCAAAAACTGAATGGACAGTAATCAGCACATTTCATTTAGTGTCTGCCAGAAGGCAAATTTCTAATGGTCGACAATTACTCAAAGGAATTAAAAAAAATAACAGTATTTTATAAGCATGTCAGCACTTTTTCTGGCATTAGTTCACAAAGTTGTTTTGCTTGCATAGTTTACAAGAAGATAGCTGACAATTAGCGATGGCAACTACATTTAATAGTGTTGAGAATGTGCCATTAACCAAACTTTTTCTTTATTTTGTTGCTTCTGTTGGGTGTATTATGTGTACCCAGTAGATTATTTGAGCAGGTAAATGAATCATTCAAGAGCAATTAAGCAAGGGTCTCTTATGATCAAGAAGAGGCTGTACATGTATTATTTAAATAACACGTAGAGTAGCCTCTTCTTTCTTATTTATATGGAAATCTGCGTTTTGATCATGATATAGTGGTTCATACCTGACTGACTCCAAACAATATTCAAACCTGTTGTTCTGCTTGTCATATGAAATGGATGTGTAAAGAAGACAATTGTCGCACAATATGAGGATGACAGGTGTCTCATTTAAGCCAATGTTCTCTCCATAGTCACAATGAATCTAACATAATAAAGGTCAGGAGTTGAATAATATTGGATGTATTATATCCCTACCCAGATCAGCAGGTTAAACAGTTATGCTATGATCTGTAGAGTTATTTTCTTTATGCTTTCATATTTATGTTGCTCCATTTCTGTATGATTTTCTTTCTTCTGTAGAACACCAACAGAGATGTTAGGCAGATAATTCATGCTGATCTTTTTTTTTTATACAGTGAAAGCTAATGGTGACCTGCAGGGTCTGTCAAACTCCAACACCATGAAACTAGTCCATATCTTGTCTACGCCATTTTAAGTCTTGTGGAGCCATATGACACATTTATGTTAGGACAAACACTTATTCACTGTAGGACATATTCTCATAACAAATCATAAGTGAATATGTAGGAGAGGAGGAGAGGAAGATTTACTGTTGTAACGGGGTGACTGAGACAAGAAACATGTGGATCCATGTGCAAAGCTTTATTCCAAAACATAGTCAATACAGGCAAGGGTCGGACAAATGGCAAACAGATATTTAGAGGGCAAGACAGAAGAGTAATCCGATAAACAGGTGTAGGTCGCTCAACGGTGAACATAATGCAAAGGTTGGGTCAAGTGAGTAATCCATAGACAGATAATAAATCCAAGCGAGGTGCGAACAGAATCCAGACGACAAGACGAGAGAGTAATCCAAGACAGGTAGGTAATCAGGAAACAGGCAATCAGGAAACAAGACTTGACTAGACTTAGACTAGAACAACAAACTCAAATTAGGACCGGGGAACTGGCTCCGCAAAGTAGCTATGCCAAACAGCATAAATGCTAAACAATACTCGGCAGTGAGAGAGAGGAAGTCCAGGGCTTATGTAGGGTGTGTGATTGGTTTCAGGTGAACATGTGATTAGTGCAATCGCAGATGGGAAATGCAGTCCAAGGTAACGTGAAAGTCTGTGTAGTGTGAGTGTCAATGTTATGGAAGGGCGACCTCTGGTGGCAATCGGACGGAAAGCCACGGACCGTATTCGTGACAACTGTAAATAACAATTACATTTTGTCTGTTCCTAGCATGCTTTTTGTCATTTTTTTTGGAGCTTGATAATTCTTGGTCAATATTTACTTTAATTGTACGGAAATGAACAGTATCCTACGTAACATCATCTCTTGTACTTGGCATAAGGGGGAAAAAAGCTTTTGTTCCGCAACAATGCATTACAATGTTTAAAAGTAACAGTTAAGACATTTATAATATTACAGAAGATTTCAATGATTTCAAATAAATTCTTTTGACCCCATGTCATCCAAGATGTTCAAGTCTTTCTGTCTTCAGTCGCAAAGAAATTAGGGGAAAGGGGTCCTTTTCCCCTATGAAACTCTCAAACGATCATTTAAAATAAATAAATTAAAATGTATATACTTTTTAACCACAAAGCGATGCGCGTCCACAAATTCACTCATTACATAATCACGTAGGAAAGGTCACGCGTGGTTAGTTCTTCATCTGTGTACTCCGATTCAAAAGGTAGGGTAGTGCGAAGTACTCATTTTTTTCCTCCAACTTCAAAATCGTCCAACATCGTTGGTTTACCCTTTTTTTTTTTTGTAAAGGGTATTTTACTTTTTTTGCACATTCGCTTTGTAAACACTTCCACCTACATCGCACGTGTAGGATCTGTCTCACAACAGACCCACCTACATGATGGAGACACACACATCAAACCAGCACATTCCATGGAAGGTTGTTGAGGTTCGTTTCTCCAGCCCTCTGTAGTCGTAAAACTCATGCTCCATCGAGTAAGGTGAAGCATTCCCTGGACTGTTTGGCTATATCTCAAGATACGCTAGAAAGGACAGTACTTTCACGGTGCTTAAAAGTGTTTTACGGGCTTGCAAAGAGCAGATAGAAATACCCTCATGACCAGTGGACGCATAAATTGCTAAACTCCGATCAACAAAAGAGACAATTTTATGGCTCCCTGTCCAGCAGGAGACTTTCCAGGAAATGTCCAGAGCTGACCTGATAGTGACCGGAGAACTCGACACTTTTCCCCCGCATTCCAAGGAAAGAGACAAGATGTCGTTTGACAATCGTTTGCTAATAATTGAAAGTATAAAATGATCAGAGCATAGAATTACAAATAGTAGGTTGTTTGTTGTATATATATATGCTTGACGTGTTTCATGTAATCGGTGCAACTTTAACCAGTGTTTAATTACCCCTTTTTAGGAAATAAGGATATTAAAACTGTGTCTTATATTGAAGTTTATCTTGAAACGAATTGAAAACCAGAAGCAGAGGTTGAAATGAAGTCAACTTTAATAGTATGTACAATATTTGCATTTAAGAGACTTTATAGACACATCAATATATTATTATAGGTGGCCTCATATAAATGAGAGTCCCTGGTTAATGTATGTACACTCCGCCCCTTTAGAAGTCGATTGGAAGCCAGCGTCAGGGGACGGACTTATGCCACAGAGCAAAACCCGAATGCAGAACAGAATCCGGGGTTTTTGGTTAGCTAGCTGGCTTGCAACTTCTCCGGCTCTCGCTGGTCGCTGTGTTAGAGCACCTGCACGCGTGCTCACATTTACCATCAAAAGTGACCAGCAAACTAAAACTCAACACTTCAGTGATACTTCGTTGAAATCGTCAACAAACTTGAAAGTCTAAGACTCTCAGCAGATTGCTTGCACACTAAGAATCTGCGTCATCACAAACCGACGAGGGTTTCCCAAAAGACCGTCATCCTGACGTCACCGACGCGTCAGTGACGGGGTTTCCCTCAAAGACCTCCAGGAAGCCCGCAGCAACCACGGAGTCAACTCAGCTGTCAACCAGCGGAACGCAAGTAAACAACATTTCTATGATCTGCTGAACTGGTGAATTTAGATTAGTTGCTCTGTGAATTCTTAAGGTGAATTCCCATCCCTCGTGAAAACGAGAGAACTATGAAACTCAGAACTCCGTTAACAGACTTTCCTTCCTCTGAACTGTATGTTTGTGTGTTTTAGCTTAATTTTATGTGATCTAGAATAGCCAATAAAATTCATGCTTCATTTATAAAGAAGAATGTCTTGGCTCATATAATTTTAAAGTTAAACCTATGCCAAACGATCCTTGCTTGCTACCTTAGCTCGTAGCTTACTCATAATAATTACCTCTCTTAAGAGCTGACCAATTATCATAATAACTGTATTCACCGTGGCCAGGTGAGAATAAAAATTTAACATATTCAACTTGGTAATATACACTGACATCACCTTCTCGCTGGTCGAGTAGCTGTAAAAGTATAAACTATTGAAAGTCAAAGTCAGTTTTGATCAGGTGGACCTCGCATTCTCAGATCGAGTTATTTTTAAACCTGAGCTAGAAATAAACCTGAATAAATCAATAACGATTAATTCCCTTACAACTAAATAAAT